>JAJEKV010000097.1:3578073-3899369 GCA_021234155.1 Isoetes taiwanensis | reverse complement strand
TAAAAACTTATCCACCATGCATTCATTGCACCAAGAATACTCACCCTAGTGACATTTGTTATTACAGGTATTTGCTTGAAGTGTGGGAAAAAAGGTCATTATGGAAAGGTTTGCCCAAAGGTGCAAGTTCCGCAAGGAGATTGGCCATTATGAGGATAGGTGCTTGGTGAAGGAGTATTTGGAGAAACAAGAACAAGGCAAAAAGGTTGAGACTAGTGCATCGTGAGATTCTTGGAAGAAGAAGCATTCGGGGAAGCAATCATGGCAAGACAAACTAGAGCTATGGTCGAGAACAAGAAGGATGCAAACCAGGTCGGCACCAAGAGAAGGAAATTCAAAAGAAGATCAAGCTTATCAGGTAATAGCTCCTGCCTCCTGCTGAAAGATTTCAGAGAAAAAGATAAGGATTTGGATGACTTTGAACATATTCTTAAGAATTCTAAGGTAACTTTGGATTTATTGACTCTGCCGAGGATTGCTCCTAGCTATAGGCGTAAAGTGATCAACTCTAGTAATGTAGAAACGGTGTCTTTTGCTTTGAAATTGTGCTGACTCGTGAAGAGGAAGACCACCGTGCCTTTACATGTTCAAGAAAAAAAATTGGTACTCATCAACTTCCTAGAGTTTTGTTAGATGGTGGTTCTTCTTTGAATGTGATGCCTCAAAGATATAATGCAAAAATGTGGATTGAAGATCACAAAACCTTCACCAATGGTGTTGAGATCATTTTCTAATGCTAAAATCATGCCTTTAGGTGTTGTTCTGAGGTGTACCAAATTGGAACCCGAAGGGATTGTGGTTCAAGCTAGTTTTTGTAGTTGCTTTTCGAAGTTTGGCAACAAAGACTACCGACATCTATGACTTGTTACTTGGCGAGGGAGATGGATGTCACAGATTGATGCCGGACACTGTATGGTCAAAAAGGAGAGTGTACCATATCGATGGAGTTAAAAGGACAACTCTCTACAACAAGTCGGGGAGTACCAATATCGTAGTTTTTGAAGAAGAAATGCTTGAACAAAGCACCATGGGATTCTACAAACTACCTCTAGCCCTGGATCTCCGGATGAATTGGTACCCTCTTACTCTTCTAACTCGATGATCACAAGAATTTGGGTGTCATCTGGTTTGATGGTGGAATATCCGTTAAGCTTTAGGGGTGGCATCTTCTTACGCTATAATCAAAGATTGTGCTAACATTGCTTTCAAAGGTTGGCGGGATACATGTTGGCATAACCTCCAACATGGCTGAGTACGTGAGCCCTTTGGCCGGGCTTGCGTGAAGCTATTTCATTAGGACTGATCGAAGTAACCATTTATGGTGACTCTCAACTAATATGGCAGTCAATGGTGAGTATCAAGCCAAGAACCAAGAAATGCTATTCTTGAAAGAGGAAGCCTTGAGCTGGTTGAGCAAATTTAACAAATGGAGTGTGAATTACATACCAAGGGATGAAAAATTGTGAAGCGTGATGCCCTATGAGTATGTGTCTTTGCTAGATTACCTTCTTGAAGGAGCTATCAAAGAAGAAGAGTTGGAACATGAAGAGATTGCACAACTGCATCCCATTACCGTAATAGATGCTCGACAAAGAGAAAGAGGTAAAAGAACCCGACTATTACCAAGAATGATGAGATTAGAACTGTTTCTAGGAGATATGTTTAAAACTTCGAGAAAAGAAGCATCATTACAAGAATTCTTTGAAGAATGGAAAGATGTATTTGCATGGGATTACAAGAGTTGGTAGGTGTAAAAACCGAGATATGTGAATTTGAAATAAAGATGAAAGAGGGAACCAAACCATCATGCAAAAACGAGAAAGATAAATAGATCCTTGCTAACCTTGATCGAGGAGAAGAATTATTAAAGATGAAAGAAGTCGGGTTATCACTGAGATAACCAACCTGAAATGGTTTGTCATGCATAGTACACTGTTGAAAAAGAACAAAACTATATGCATATGCATAGATTATAGAGACCTTAATAAGGCTACTATAAAAGACTGTTATCCACTTCCCTTTCTAGAAGAGGTACTTCATGCAACTGCTGGTAAAGAGATTTATTCATTTCTAGATGGATTTTCAGGTTTTAATCAGATTAAAATCAAGGAAGCAGACCAAGCTAAGACCTCCTTCATAACCCCTGGGGAACCTTTTGCCATGCAAAAATGCCCTTTGATTGATGAATGCATCCGCTACATTCGAGAGGGCTATGGATAAAATCTTTCAAAGCATGCCTCTTGATAAATTTAGGTGTTTTTTGATGACCTTTGCCACGGGAACACCGATAGAGCAACACATGAAACTTAGGACTATGATTATGAGTCCATGGAGGGGAAAGTGGTGTATGCTTAAACCCAAAGAAGTGTATCTTTCTATGTTCAAAAGGTGAACTGTTAGGACATGAAGTATCTGCTCAAGGAATCAAAGTCTCAGAGGGTAAGATGGAAGCACTCAAGAAAGTAGTGCCACCTAAAACTCTGAGGCAAGTAAAGAGCTTTATGGGACTTACTAGTTTTTTAAGAATCTATGTACCTAATTTCTCACATATTATGGGTCCTATAGCAAATCGACAAGAGTAGGCAAGTACAAAGAAACATGAGAGCAAACATATGGAAGTAAATTGGACACCGAGTGCCAGTCGCTTTTTGAGTTACTCATCACTCGAATTTCTCAATCAGAAGCTTTAAAACCACCGATCATAGTCTTCCTTTTAAAGCTTATATAAGTATCACTAACAAAGCCGTTGGCATTTCTCTACTACTGGGGATCATGGCATAATAGCCTTTACAAGCAAGATATGGTCGGACACGTAAAATGAGATATGCTAGATTGGAAAAAAGTGTCGCAGAATAATGTGGTTCCTACAAAGACTTGGACATATTGTCCAACACAATGAGGTAAAGGTGCTCATGCACCAAAATCCCCTTCCATTATTATTTCGGAAAAGTCAAAGCAAAGCCAAATTATGAGGTGGGCCTGCAAAATTCAAGATTATAATCTCAAGGTCAAAGCGGTCAAAACCATTAAGAGCCCTAGTGATTATCTCACGGGGAGAGAGAGCTTTTGAATTTGAGGATTTTGAAGGATTGCGGGACATGGAAACACCTCAGAGACTGAGATTCTACCAACCTTGTTTTGTCTAGCAAGATGAATGAGGATTGGCGTTTGACCTTATTGAATTCTCGCAGAATGGAGAGCTGCCTAAAACATGGATACTAAGCAAAACCGTAAGATTTAGAGCTAAAGCTAAAACATTCAAGATGGTAGGAGATGTGTTGTGCAAGATTGATTATAATGGAGGCTTTGTTGAGATGTCAACGCAGATCCGAAATTGATTGTGGAAGCATGTCATGAAGGCATTTGTGGTGGGCATTTTGCAGCTGGAAACCACCGCGAAAGAAGATCATCAGTCGCGCTCACCGCCAAGTTTGTTCAAAAGATTGTTATGAGACAATCAAAAGATGCCATAAGTGTCAAATTCATGGTAGGAGAATCCTTCAACCTGTTGCTCTTACTGGTATTGTATCTCCTGGTCCTTTTCAAATTTGGGGATTGGATTTTATAGGGCCTATATTTCCTGAATCTCAAGGTAGGCATGAATACATCCTAGTTGCTACAGATTATTTTACTAAATGGGTGGAAGCAACTCCACTTAGACAGGCAAATGCTCTGACAACTGCAAGATTTTTACATGAGCACATATGCACCAGGTTTGGCATTCCTTTCAAAATTGTATCTGATAGGGGAACACAGTTCATAAATGATGTCATTAGTAATCTACTCAAAGCATTAAAGGTCAAACATGTGAAAAGTTGCGCCTATTATCCTCAAGGCAATGGACAAAATTTGAATCAACAAACAAAGTGTTGAAGAGCATCCTAAAAAAACAGTTGAAGTTCATAAAAAAAGATTGGCATATTAAACCGCATGATGCATTGTGGGCATATAGGACCTTTGTAAAAATGCTACTAACCATACACCTTTTAGCCTTGTCTATGGTGTTGAAGCTGCGGGTCCCAGTTGAACTAGAATTGCCATCACCAAAGTTGGCAATGAAGATCCAGATGCAGCTAGAGGATGCTTACAGAGCGGTATGAGAAAGTTCGATGCTTGAAGAAGAGAGGCCGGAAGCCGAGAATGTCAACCCGAGGAAAAAGCTAAGGATATAGCAGCTTTCAAAGCCGCACAAGTTACAAGGAAGTTTCAAAGTAAATGAATTGGTGCTCAAGTGGAATAAAGCAAAGGAAGATTCAGCAGGTAAATTTGATGGCCTATGGGAAGGCCCTTTCAAGATCCATGCAATTGCAGGTACGAGTTCTTATCTTTTGCAAGAAATTGGTACAGGGAGATTGCTAGCTAATCCTATAAACACATTGCACTTGAAAAGATATTGGGAGCAGCATGTCTGCCTGATCTTATTTGAGTAAACATGTTGTAATGCTTTTAGTTAGGAACTATGTGATAATTCTCAGAAATAGTTGTCAGAGTCTTTGTTAGTATTTCAAGTTTAAAATGATAAAAGACATAAAAAGGAGAAAAGAAAGAAAATCAAACAAAACATAGAGTTCTAAGTAAAGTAGGTTGTGTTATTTAACAGTTTGCACTTTCAGAGAGAAGATGGTTGCTGACTGAAGGCCAGATTTCAAACAAATGCTGCTTCAGGCTGAGCAAGAATTCATCTTGTTGATGCTAACATTTTGCACCACTTGCCAGATCCATCAGACTGATCAAACTCATCAGGATGTAACTTAGCCTGCATATACATGAGACTTGTATTCTTTTCAAATGCAGATTCCTATCAAGCAGCTATGCATCCATGGAGAAAAAGCATTGCGAGAAGATACTAACGGTTTTTAAGTGTCATTCCGTGCTCATTTGTTTTCCTTCCATGTCCATCTGATCACTATAGCCTGGAACATATGACCATTGCTTCCAAATCTTCTCAAGCTGCTACCAAAAGTTGCCTCCCATAGTCACTCACCTAAAGGCAACTCAGAGAGACAAGTTCAAACAAAACAAGAAGAACACCGGCCACTTGATCATGCCAATTATTCCAACAGCCAAGACCACCTGTCACCAGATATTCATATCCATAGTCAAATTTTCTAACCGAATGTCACAGCCGAGGGGACCAGCCCACATCCTCTCCTTTGTTTAGCATCATGTTGCTCGGCTATAGCGAGGCAACATGTACAAGGCTCCCCGAAAGCAATATCACGTGGCAAACAACTTGAAGACCAAGAATACCGAGACCAAAAAGACTTGAAGACAAAGATGCCGATGAAGAACCCAAAGGATGACTTTAAGTCAAGACACAAGTTCACAACTCAAGCTCCAAGGATTCTAAGGATTGAATGCATTTTCTAGCTCTGAAGGCACTTATGAGGTTTGGAAGACCCCTGTGAAGATGGCAAGCTATGATATGGTACTTATCCTTCTCATATTCTAAAGATTCTCTATTTGCTTTTTGTGCCATCACACCATCATCCTTATCCTATTTTTTTCACCCTCATTGCCTTTTCACATCCTATACCATCATGTATTTCATGTATAACCATTTGTTTCATAGTTGACCTACCATGACCTAGGGCACATTTCCCAAGGAAGTTGTCAAATCTAAAAGTTGCCTAGCATCGAACTCTATATCACCATTCTCATCTCATGCCTTGCCATTCCATTGTCACACACTCCATACCAAGTAGCTAAAGCAAAACATATGTGCTAAGCACAAAAAATACAAAAAACACAAAGATGCCTAGCCACATATCCAAGTGACATGGCATGATGACTAGATGCACATGTCATCACCTCCAAAGCTACTTTGGTCCACTCATCATTTGCTACCTTCATGTCTCATTCATCATGTTGCCACCTAAGCACCAAATTTCCACATCATCACATCACTCCACATCATCAAATGATGACTAGGCGAGTTTTAACCAAACTCAAAAATTGGTCAACCAAATGATCAAACTACCTTGGGAAGTGAACCTACTAGCCTTGTTTACCCTAGTTGACCTATTTTCTATCCTTCCACTACATTTTCACCTATTGCCACCTCATCATCCATTTGGGCAAAATACCTTGTTTGACCAACACATATCACATTGACCTTGCCCAGTCATTCATTTTTTCAAAATATTATTTTTCCAAGATTTGTCCTTGCCATCTTGAAGCTCCTTGAAAGTATGCCACTTGGCACAAAAATCTCAAAAAGACCCTATATAGACCTTCAAATTTCATTTCTTGGGAACCGGGTGCCCCATGCCAAAAATGCAAAAATTTTCCTATTCTACCCCCATCTATCTACCCTCTTATCCTCGCCAAGGGTCCCCCTGGCATGCCAAGTCTAAACACGAAGCCGAGCTTGGCGTGGGAGGAGACCACGTAATCAAGAAAATAGAATGTGGATCTCTATTTATACCTAGGCCCACTTTTTGATCTCGGCCGTGGGATATATCATGTCGAACCCTAAAATTTGAATTTGCCAAGAAACCTCCCTTTCGTTGGGGCAAACGGGTGATCATTGCATTTGTTGGCGGTTTTGTCCTATTCCACCTGAAAGAACAGCCCAATTAAACCAAAACCGTAGCATTGATTGCGAATTTGCCAAGATCCGACGAAGGCGGGGATTTTAAAAAGGGGTTTGTTCCAGAATTTTTCGAGGGCTTATAAGCGATTTGAAGACCGTGAACGGAGTCGGACGCCTCTGAGCTTGCATAAGATCCTCCCCGCCGAAATCAAAATCACGAGGCATTTGTGATGAAATATCCTTGAAATTCTTGAAACTTGACATTTATTTTGTGATTGAGTTATTCTCGATGATCGGTCGGGCATTCTTGAATACCTCGTGGTTGTGAATTTCTTGTTTTGACTTAATGAAAATCGGAATTTGGGAAAAGATTGTGTGAGATTGTGATTAAACTCATTTTACTTTGCATTGTTATTAAGCACAAAAGAAGTTAGCAAAATACTATTGGTGTTTGAACAATTAGGAGCATCAGTAGTGAGTGTTCAGAGTAGAAAAAACGTAAAAAAATATTACTAACAATCAGAGTGCAAAAACTGTCACAGACATTGTCATTGTGACTCTGGCAGTACATGTTACAGCAAGAATCTAAGCTCTGTTTGGACTAAATGAGCATATGCACGTGACCTAGAGGAGCACACCTAGGTGTGGGAATTGGTCTCGCCACAAAAGATCATTGTCCAGCATTTGGCAGAATCGAGCTCACCGGCCCGTGCCATTGACCAAAAATTGACCCGGTCAGAATTTGATTTGTGAGAAACTGCGGAGCATTTTATCTTGTAGACCTTTCACAACAGCTTTTCTCGAGTTGGCTAGCACACTCACGGTAAAAGATTTTAAGTGCTTTTGAAGTAGATGCATGGTGTGGTGAATGTCGAGTGTTGCTAGTTTTTTTGCTTTAGGGACTCTAAGCGATTTGAGATTTCCTTGCAAATTGAGTTTCTTTTGCAAAGTGCAGATTGATCACCTCAAGTGATCTGGAGGTCCTGACCATCAAAACACACTTGTAAGGCCCCGGTTGGAGACCACCCAGGATAATCTCCAACAGTTTCTAAAATCTTTTCATAACTTACTGATGGGCGCTGGTGATGCCGAAGAGTGCAATGTGAAGAAAACGGAGGTGCATGCAATCCTCTACTCCAGAATCAAGATTTAAAGTTCGAGGTAGGTGCATAATGGCGCTAATTTTTTTCAATGATAGTTTTATAGTTTCACTTGTTTTTTCTTGCTTCTTGACCTTAATTCATAAATTCGCGCCCTCCTCTTGCATTTTAATGATCATAGTTTTGTTTTTTTTTTTCTTGCCCATTTCGAGAAAATAGTTTTTTAATATACCATTTTCCTATATACTTTATGCTTATTTGTATTTTTATATTTTGTATAATGCACCGAACTTTGTGTATTATTTTATTTTTGTACAATTTTTTTATTTGTTCCACATGGTTCTTACATTGACAATTAGAGGAGAGTGAAGATCTTCTGGCGTGGGTAACCAACACAAACATTTTTGCATAGGGATTGAGGCTTTAAAGGATCTATGAAGTAAGAGAAGAATATTAAACATATTTCTAGAAACTTAAGGACCTACTACACTTCAGTTATAGAAGTGGCCTCAAAATGCAATTAAGTAGATATTCATTTTGGATTTTATATATCTGTGAAGTACATGTTGTCTGTAAGGAGCATGTTTTTCCTTAGTTCTCTATTCCAAATTTTTTAAATGATTGATTTTACCATTTTTCTACTTGTATCACAATTGTGGTATATTATAGAAAGACTTCAAATAATTGTAGATGCAAGTTCCAATCTAAAGCTATTATGCCTTTAGTGTTGGAGTAATAGAAATGTTTAATTCTTTGTGCTTTAAAAGTTGGCATCTAGAAGTCCTCCCCTGTATTACACACAAGCATCATACGAGTTTATGCTTTATGAACATTTTTTTTTGTAGCGATATGCTTGAGAAGTTCCTATCAAGTTGTTCTCTATAGGACTTCTAGATGCCAACTTTTAAAGCACAAAGAATTAAACATTTCTATTACTCCAACACTAAAGGCATAATAGCTTTAGATTGGAACTTGCATCTACAATTATTTGAAGTCTTTCTATAATATACCACAATTGTGATACAAGTAGAAAAATGGTAAAATCAATCATTTAAAAAATTTGGAATAGAGAACTAAGGGAAAACTTCACAGATATATAAAATCCAAAATGAATATCTACTTAATTGCATTTTGAGGCCACTTCTATAACTGAAGTGTAGTAGGTCCTTAAGTTTCTAGAAATATGTTTAATATTCTTCTCTTACTTCATAGATCCTTTAAAGCCTCAATCCCTATGCAAAAATGTTTGTGTTGGTTACCCATGCCAGAAGATCTTCACTCTTCTAAATAAATTGCTTATATTTCCCTTTATAAATTTCTTATTTTTTTGCCTTTGATTCTATTCTTTGTGGTCATATAGGCCTCAGAAGAAGTCTCTTGTTCACATAGTGCTTTCATTGGTGAAGCTGAGATTCACGATACTATTACAAATTTCTTTCCTATAAATGAACAAATTAGTGGACATGAAAAAAACGATGATGCACATGGAGATGACAATTCAACTAGGGAAAAGGCAACATATCTCCATAATGAGGCAAGTAGGCCATTGTTCCCAAATGCTCGTGTTTCCTGTCTTGCGACATGTATGCTCATTCTAAATCTCCAACACAAAGTTGGCTGGAGCAACAACAGCGTCTCTGAGCTTTTCAGGTATGTAAGTGCAAGTCGTTACGTTAAATTGAAATTTACATGTGTATGTTTACTTGCCTTTTTTGTAGTTTGCTTGACAAAATATTACCAGATGGGCATTGTCTTCCAAAATCCAGGAGCGAGGCTAGAGAGTTATTGCGTTCGTTTGGGCTAGAGTATAACATCATACATGCATGTGTTAATGATTGTATTTTGTTCCGCAATGATTATGCAAATCATCAATCATGTCCAAAATGTAAGGAAGTGCGTTATGAGGAAGATAGAAAGACAAAGGTGGCAAGAAAAGTGTTACGTCATATGCCTATTATTCCTCGCCTTCGACATATTTTTCGATCGCCGACACTAGCGGATTTTATGGATTATCATGCAAAACATCGTAGCACTGACGGAAAAATGAGAATCCCTGCAGATGGAGCATTGTGGAAATAGATAGAAGAGAAATGGCCGATTTTTGCATTGGAACCCCGCAACATTAGGTTTGGACTAGGGATTGATTTGCCCATGGGGTTCAAGATCATCTTCACATAGCGTGTGGCCTGTGACAATTATAAATTATAATATTCCACCATGGATGGCCACAAAGCCTAGCCATATCATGTTGACATTGATTATTCCAGGTACGTGTTTCAATTCAAATTTATTTATATTATGTATTAAGCATGAACTAAGATACTTTGTATTAAGCATGAAATGGAATATTTAGGGAAATATAAAGTGAAGAATATGGACGTCTACCTAGAACCTCTGGTGGAAGAACTTGAGATTTTTTGGAAGGGAGTGCATATGTATGACATATGTAAAAGTCCACATGACTTTACATTCCATGGACTGTTGTGCTTTACTCTTCATGACTATCCAGGTTTTTCTGAAGCTTCAGGTATGATGTACTTGTATAATGCACTTGTATAATGCAAAATTATATCAAACTTTAATTAGTATTCTTATAATTTACTTTGTATTCCCCCTTGCAGGACTGCAAACAAGTGGTGCATGTGGATGTCCAACTTGTGGGACCAGCTTAACATCTTATAAGTCAAAACACCTAAAAAAGCAAATATATACTGGACATAAGAAATACTTGACAGAGGGTCATCATGCACGTGGGTCCGATGAGACACCGAGGCCAAAGCGATGGACACCCCGGGATTGGTTGGATGCTTGGCAGGAGATGAATCCCCATGTGAATTACCTGACAAGTTATGGAGATGCAAATGTAGAACTTCCTCCTGGAATGATATGGGGCCTCTTTGCGAAAGGCATTTACAAAAAAAGGTAGCCTCACAGGATTAAAGTCGCATGATTGGCACAAGTTTCTTCAGGTATACTTTTGATTTTTATTCTCTCATTTCTTTTGATTAATTTATATTGCAACGTATTTAATTATATTTCATGAACGTTGCAGCATATACTACCATGTGTGATAGGGGACTTCTTGAGCCCACAAGTGAGAAGCATTATATATCGATTGGGTAAATTTGCAAGATGGGTGTCTTCAAAGGAAATTGAAGTGGCTGAGATATCAAATAAGGAGGAGGAAGTGATTCTATTGCTTTGTGACATTGAGAAAGAATTTCCCACCAGTTTTTTTGACCTACAGGTACAACTAAACATATTCTATGCAACCATGTATTTGTAGCAATTCTAAGTGCAATCAATAATGTACTTACATCTACAGGTACATCTGTTAATACACATCCCAAATGAGATAAGATTGGCTGGACCTGCTCCTAGCAGATGGATGTTTTTTCTAGAGCGTTATATGAAGGTGCTTAAAGACTTTGTGCACCAAATGGCAAAACCGGAGGGTTGCATGGCTGAAGGATATCTTGTACAGGAAACGCTTTTTTACCTAAATGATGCTACTAGCTCATGCCATCCTGACGGTCCTAAATTATGGGAAAATGAAGAAGAGGTTACATCAGAAGTATTACAAGGCAATGGAGTAGAACAGAACTTGAGCGATGACATGCTTCAAGCTATAAGCACATTTGTCATTAATAATATTGCAAGCTTACAACCATGGAGGGACTTGTATGAAGTTGCTAAAGAAGATAGGTCGTCAGGACGGTCTATTTTGCCAGATGTTATTGATAATAGGGAAAACTACCAAAATAACCCTATGAGTTTATGTAATTACCAAAATGCCCTTATGAGTTTCAAAATTACCAAAATGCCCTTGGCTCAAATAAATACACTGTATAAAATAAACATACAAATAAATTACCAATTTGCCCTTGCACACCAAACTTAATTACTAAAATACCCCTACACACCAAACTTAATTACCAAAATGCCATTACATACCAATTTTGATACACCAAACTAATCACCAAAATACCAAAATGCCCTTACATACTTATCCTACTCAATCTACACGAAATGCCTCAAAAATAGAAGTTTAAATTCAACAAAGAGATTACTGAAGTCACAGTCATCACTAAATTGGAGCCCTATAACTACATGCATTGCGTCTCTTCCATTACACCTTCCATAAAGACGTTCCTCTTCTTTACAACTTCTTCTCATGTGCACATGCGTTTAGGTTTTGGGTCCAAGAGGTCTGCGTATGGCTGGTGGTGACATGCCTCCAATAGCATCATCATGTCACCACAGGAAACACTGGCTCCTTGTAAGTGTCACAACAAGATTGTGTAGAGGTATTTTAGTAAATAAGTTTGATGTATAAGGTAAATTTGATGTAGATTGATCAGAATTAGTATGTAATGGCATTTTGGTATTTAAGTTTAGTGTGTAGGGGTATTTTGGTAATTAAGTTTGGTGTGTAGGGGCAAATTGGTAATTTATTTGTATATTTATTTGAGTCAGGGGCATTTTGGTAGTTTTGAAACTCATAAGGGCATTTTGGTAATTATATAAACTCATAGGGGCATTTTGGTAGTTTTCCCTTGATAATACATGGTTGTTGGCTCATATAGATGAAGTTAAAGATCGTGGAGAAGTGATATCAGATGACGATTACGAGATTGCCCTTGGCTGCAGTAGGAAGGTATGTAATGATAAATCTTGATGCTAAGTTTTATTTTTGTGACATTTTACTTATAAATATAATTTTTTTTTTTAATTAGGCAAGATTTTATACTTCAATGTGGGCACATGGACACCACTTCCGCATTAACAATGTTGACAAACATAGGGTTACATTTGATTCTGGCATTACTTCACAATTTGAATAGAAAAGCCAATCTAGCAACAGGGACCGCAACCTTCTGGAAAGTAATCTTGACTATGTTGGAACTATAATGGATATCATTGAATTGGACTATCGTAGCTTCCATGTGAATGTTTTGAAGGCACCTTGGTTCAAAGTTATATATAGAGGTCATCCATCAGGATTTCCAGAAGTAGATTCCTCAAAGGTATTGCCTGAGATGAAAGAACCATTTGTTTTTCCAAGTCAAGTTGAGCAAATATTTATTCATGAAAATCCTAATGACACGAAGTGGTGGATTGTTGTACATAGTCAACCAAGGGCCCGAAGCGATGTAATTGATTTTGTCATCAGAACTGAAAATAATATAGAAAGTGATGGGGATGGGGATGGGGATGGGGATGGTGGTGATGGTGGTGGTGGTGGTGGTGAGCCATTATTGCATGATGATGATGTTAGATTAGAAGAAAGTGAATTTGAAGTTGCAGAAAGATCTTTGGATGTGGAAGATGATATCGATAGTGAAGGGCAAGGTGTGTATACAGGAGGTGGTTGTCTTGAAGGTGGTTTGCACCTTGAGGATGATATTGACGTACAGGTTCCTCTAGAATCACCATTGACAGTTTTAGAGAGATATGAGATTGATAAGGAGGCAAATTATGTGCTCCGATCTCCATTCGCTTCGCCAATCAACATTCTTGGATATAATGAGGATTATATTGAAGATGAAGAGGCTACAGAACATGCAAATGATCATTCAAAAGAAATTACAGGCGTGGCGTTACATTTGTATCTAGATGATGACGAGATAGATGACATTCAACATGATCTGTGTGAACAAATTGATGCATTCACATAGCATTGGTTAGTATTGTTAATCTTATTGCTATTACTCCTATGATATAAGTTATTTTATATATGTATTTATTAATACTCCTCATTATCCTTATGAAATCGATGCAAAATCGACTTAAAGTCGTAGACAAAGTTGTATGATAATGATGTATGAATGTTCAACACAATTCCATCGAAGTATCAGTTATAATATTGAATGATGTTTTGTTACAAGTCTTAAGAAAAAATTGTCACAACTTAGGCACAACACTGTTTAGAAGTCAATTACAACAATGCACATAAAGTGGAATATAAAATTGACAAAAAGATGTTATTCCTTTGATAAAACATTTGACACTATGTCCATGACACAATTTTGACGCAATGGAAGCACTTTGTGTCAAGAAAGTAGCATTTGTCACAAAGCTGCCACTATCCATATGTCTTGACACAAGGGTTGACACTATACCCCCATCCTCTTGTAGTGCAGTAAGCTACCAAAGCATGGTTGGTGTTATCGGGGTTGGTTTGCCAATGCTTTATATAGTCCTGGATTTCTTCCTTAGTCAATCCCAATTGCTTCACTTCTTTAGTAGGTTTTAGAGATTTTGGTTGACCTGGAGGTATCATAGGCTTGCCATTCTCATCTCTACGCCATATTTCCTCTCCTCCTCTCCACTCCTCATCTGAAGGTCTCATTTTCTATTGAAAGATTGGAATCCCATTTCTCACCCAAAAAGTGAATTGCAGAGGCCTGGAACGACCTTCAAGATCCAATGCATAACCATCCACAAAGCTCGTCAATCAGGCACTTCTTCTATGAGAGAACCTATAGGGTTTGGAGTAGTGCATTCATGCAAGATATCCATTAGCATAGGGAAGTTGGTCATTGTCTGTGCTTCAGTATACAACTATATTTAACAAATAACGCATCCACATCCTCATGGGTATGCTCGGGCATAAAAAATCCTAAATTAACACCATACAAGGACGATAGAGAAATGGATGGACATCCAGAAGGAAAAGAAAATCTACGAGCTGGGTTCGCTGCCACCATTTTTGCTTGTGTTTGGGGGATTGTTAGAGCAAATCGATCAGCGGTGGAATCAGCATGGATTGGGAGGGGATAATAGAGTGGGGAGCTGCCGGGATGTTCATTCTGGAGGTGTAAGCCTTCTTCATTGGAGCGGAAAGGGAAAACCATGGCAGAGGATCGATTCCGGTACTCCTTGCCCTCTCGATACTTGTGGACTCCTTACGACCTCTTCCTTAAACCCTAAAACCCTTGTTTCCCATTTACTAGCCTACGAAAACCAAGCCAGAAAGATCATGGATTTTTCACACGATCTTAACCTGCTTGGAAAACTTGGTTGATGCACATTTGTAATTATAATAAGGCTATAAAATAATGAGCTTTCCTATAAAATAATGGGCTTTCTACATTGCATTGCAGCTGCTAAACATCAACAATGCACTCATTTGAGACTAAGTCATAGTGCAAATTGTATAATTTTGTAAGGCTATAATAATTGGCCATGAAGGGGTTAAACCCCCTTTCGAAGCCATTATGGCAAATAAACGGGCCTGTTTATTTGCCATAATGGCCTCGAAAGGGGGTTTAACCCCTTTAACCGGGAGTTCCGAGGATATTTTGCACTATTGACCTTTGGATAAAGACATAGGACTACGAAGAGAGCAGGCAGGACAGGAAAAATTGGCGCTGGAGGAGATTTGAATGCCCTCTAATCAATCCAGAATGATGCCGGAACAAAGCAGATTTTTATATGCAATAAGAAATCCCCACTAAAATGGGTTCAAATCAATTCAATTTTGCCCCCAAACAGGATGAATTGTACAACCAGTTTTTTCTTCCGGGATCAATCAGAGAAGCTCCATCGCCAAATTGGGACGAAGATGCGAGCGGAATGAGTGCAGCTCCTGCGCTTTCTGCATCTTCATATGGGCGCTCTCTGCATCTTCATATGCTCAAATTTCGCAGATCTTTTTGCAACAACAGGAGTCTGACAGTGTAAACTCCCAGAGCTTGGCTATGGAGGCTCCGCCGGAGTGCCAGGAAGCGAGGATTCCATGGAGTTCGAGCTCCGGAAGCCGCTGTAGCAGCACAAGCTTGGCTTTTGAAGAAGTTCTGAGTTTCGTCCAACCTCCAGCTTTGGGATTCTTCAAAGCTTACCAGTCCACCCTAACAACAACCATTTACTGGCCTGTTTATCATGATAAACAGGTTGGAGTCTCACATTATGCCTAATAATGGAACTGCATCTAACGACCAGGATCAAAATATCCGACGAACTGCCGGTTAAAGATGTATAATAGACATCTGTATCATAGACATTTGTTGTATGCTTGCATCGGAGACTAAGTCATAGTGCAAATTGTATAATTTTGCAAGGCTTTTAAGCAAAGGATTGCAAATCGCAATGATAGCCATGACAACTTAATTATGGGCAAATTGGTATCACCCTTGTATATATGTAAAACATTTGTTGTCCTTGAGAACTGTACAATAACGGAATACATGGCTGCTTGCTGAAAATCATTCTTTGGCACCTGAGATTTATGACATTACATTTGTTGTGTCCAATAACTCATTATTGTTGGCACGACATAATCTTCTCGTCCGCTTAATGCTTAGTTCAAAACATGGCATCATTGTTGCATGGCATAGTCTTCTCATCCGCTTAATAGTCAGTTCAAGACTTAGTTCTGCATTGTTCAAATGCAGGCATTTATTGGCATGTGCTCTATGAACAATAATAATTTTATGTCACGTGGACGTTAAAATGCCCTCCATCCATCCATCTGTCTTAATCTTGATTGAGCCTATGGATTTCTGAACCTAGTAGAACATCACAAAGCACTGGAATAGAGCTATTAAATAGAAGGTTGTATCATATCATGTGGTTTATGATAAGGCACTGTAAATAGAAGGTGCAAGAATTTAAGGATTTTTGTTCTATAGAGGAGTGAATATTGTGATCTCGTTTCCATGTCACAGTGGTAAAATGTCTTTCTAATATTTCCACAATGTGCAAGAATGCATCATAGATCAGCAAAAGCCAAGATTAATTTTCTATTTGAAGCAATTGATATCTATTGTGTAGATTTGGTTTTCCCGGCAAGTGGGAAACTTTTTGGGATTTTTTTTTTCGGGTTAATTTTCTAAGGACGTAGGGATTTTAGCAACCCAAAATGTTCTCGATTTTCCAAAAATCGAGAAAGACTTATTCATAAGATTTAGGGTTTTGGAGTTTTCTAGATATCGGAGCATGTGTTTCAATAAGGCATTAGGTGCATGTAGAAGACAGAAATAGTAGTTTGTATTATGGCTATCTCTGTGCAATTTTGTTTTGTATTTTATACATTCCAACATGTTAAACCCTAGTTGAGATTTCTCAGAAATTAAAACTCATCTCATCTCTAGTTTCAACTATTGATGCATCGAGAAGAGACGACTTCTACATGTATGTTCAATCTTTAACACTAGAGCCATCACATGATGTACCAGAAAAGGTGCATTTGCATTGTCGCTTTAAAATTCATATGAAATCAAAGAATAATCAGTCCAACCCTTATTACACGTGAATGCATGACAGTCAAGTTGCATAAGAAAAATACCTAAAAATCTATCGGTTCCCATTTATGAAAGTTACGCGTAGGTAAACCCAAGGGTGTCAAGTGTATTTTGCTTCATGCTTAGATAAAGTAAAATTGTCTCAATAAGAAGATTTTTATGATATTTTCATTATTTTTGTATATTTCCATGAGTTAAAGAGTAAGAGATAGCGTTGTTTGAACATGACAGTGTTAAAACTGTTGCTTATCTTCTGTGAACCAATACTGGTTTCCAGAAAGCTGTTCCCAAATCAAATTTCTAACTTATATAGGGAAATGAATTTTGGCCCAAATTTTTGAATACAAGTAATAGACAAGTTGCTTTATCTAAGAAAAATGTTCATTAGACTTGATGATGAAGTTTTGATTTTCTTGTGCAAATTGTATAACTTTGCAAGAGTGTTAAGCAAAGGATTAGAAATCGCGATGATAGACATGACATCTTAATTATAGGCAAATTGGTATCATCCTTGTATAACATTTCTTGTCCTTGAGAACTATACAAGAACAGAATAAATGGTTGCTTGCCTGAAGGTCATTCTTTGGTACCTGAGATTTATGACATTACGTTCGTTGTCTTCAATAACTCATTACTGTTGGCATGACATAATCTTCTCATCCACTTAATGCTTAGTTCACAACTTAGTTCTGCATTGTCATCATTGTTGGCATGACATAGTCTTCTCATCCGCTTAATGCTCAGTACAAGACTTAGTTCTGCATTGTTCAAAATGCGGGCATTTATTGGCATGTGCTCTATGAACAATAATAATTTATGTCATATGGACGTTAAAATGCCATCCATCCATCCATCCATCCTAATCTTGATTGAGCCTATGGATTTCTGAACCTACTAGAACATCACAAAGCACTGGAATAGATAGAACTAATAAATAGATGGTTGTATCATATCACATGGTTTATGAGAAACAATAGTTTGTATTTTGGCTATCTCTGTGCAATTTCGATAGTATTTTATGCATTTCAGCATGCCAAACCCTAGCTGAGATTTCTCAAAAATTAAGACCCACCTCATCTCCAGTTTCATATTGATGCGTCAAGAAGAGATGACTTCTTCATGTATGTTCAATCTTTAAGCTTCCCATAGGATGCTTAGTTTTTTATTTGTCATTTTGCTATCAAATGACACCCCGAATCTTAGTGTCTCGAGGAAAATTTGAGATTTTGCAAAAGTAACTTTGTATTCTGGCCTTTATTTGTTTCGTGTTAATGAGGGTGCTTCACCTAACGAATCCATTGCTTACAGGAGGTTCTTAAAATTTTGAGTTTTCTTAATCATAAATTGCGATAGAATACATCTCTATATTGGAAAACAAGAACTGATATGGTACGCAATCTATGAATATGCTTATAAAAGATGTTTTTTTCCAAAATATTTGAGTAGCCTTGAAAAGTAACAAATGTTAGCCTTCAGGGCTTTCAAATACTGGAGCTTATGAACTTAGTATGGAACTTAGTGAATGGCTTTTACAATAAGGAGTAACATTTTTGCAAACAGCATTTATGTATGACATGTGCACAATAGCTTGCCTGCTATGGCATTTCAGAAAGAACTCTTGGCAGGAAGAGTTTGGTTTAGAATGTGAGAAAATGAAGATCTAAGAATGATCTACACTCCTAACCGAATGTAGATAGTAGAAATTGGAATTTGATGTGAAATCATTCTTCTCTCTAAACAATGTCCTTTGCTTTGTCTTTTAACATATAGAATTATCAAAACGAATTTAACCATTAGGTCCCTTGGCAGATTTTAGGAATTTTCATGATTGAATTGCCTTTGAGTAGAATCACAGAGAGATTAATTGTGATTCTTTCTTGCACAATAGAATTATTACTTTTGCCAATGTGAACTTTGATGACATTCATCTCATCTTCAAGAGGTCATCAACCAGAATCAATCCGCTTTTCTCCCAAACAGATATATCCTAGATAACTATATTGCAGCCATGGAAGAAATGCATTGGAACAATCTAACTAAACAAAATTGTATCTTATTGAAGTTAGATTTTTCAAAAGCCTTTGACACTGTAAGGTGGAATTTCTTAGAGTTCTCCCTCCAAAAGATGGGCTTCAGTGAAAAGATTATTAAGCTAATCTTGGGATTAAATTCTAGATCACAATCAACTGTTCTTGTGAATGGTTCCCCTGAATATTTCTTCCCTCTGGCTCGAGGTGTCAGACAAGGTTGCCCCCTAGCCCCATATCTCTTTCTGGCTGTAGCAGAGATGCTAACTAGAGTGATTATACATCAACAATCTGTGGGAAATATAGTTGGTCTGAATCTTCCTGATAATACTTCCAACCTTTCTATTCTGCAATATGCAGATGACTCCTTCAGCTTCCTCAAGAATGAGTCAAGCATCATTGCCAACTTCCTGAACATAATTCACATCTTTGGTGCAGCCTCTGGGATACATCTCAACAGAAACAAATGCACAATTATTGGGGATTTAGATGTTGATAGTATTGCTGGCATCAAGTGCATCAAATCAACTGAGACAACCAACCTTTTGGGTATGCCTTTGTCCCTCAATCCCAGTCTCAAAGGATTATGGACACCTATTGTTTCCAGAATCAGAAAAAAGCTAGGCAATTATGGAAATTGTCTTTCACTGGCAGGGAGAACCATAATTGCTAATTCTGTTCTTGCTGCCTCTCACATTTATTACTCCTCTGCCCTCTTAGCTCCAAAATGCATTTATCAACAAATCGAGAGAATTGTCAGAAACTTCATCTGGAAGAAGCACCATATGGTTAACTGGAACTCTATTACCAGAAGCAAGAAGCAGGGTGGCATAGGATGTAAGAACTTGGCTCTTCAGGGCTACGCTTTGGCTGGAAAATATATCTGGAAATCCCTATTCCTGTAGAATAATCCAGCCACATTATTTATCAAATACTGGCTTTCTTGCAGTCATCTTAAAGGACATCCTTCTATCAGTCATGATCTGCCTTCATCAGCTTTCACAACTCTGAAACCTGCATCAAACATATCTCCTCTTATGAGAGGCATTATCCTGGCTTGGAACAAAGTTTACATTAATTTCGAACATTCAAGTATTCAGAATAGCCACTCGAGCACAAGCATTTTTTGGAATCCTAATCTTTCCAGAGACAATAGTACTCCTTTGGCTATTAAACATCCTAAGCTATACAAAAAGTGGACAGATTATGGTATTTCAAAGCTTGGTGATTTATGGGATCAAACAAGATGGATTTCCTGGACAAATCTGAAAAATAGGATCAGAGGCAGCTCATCTGATAAGCTTCTGTTTAGATTCATCAGGCATAAACTTAGCAATATCAATCTCCTTGACAATCCTGTCATTGCCGATTGGTCCATTATGGGTAAGCCTAGCTACAATGTTTCCAAGGTCTACACCTGTTTAAATATGCCCCACCAGCCCTCCAAATCTAAACTTTATTGGGGACTCTCTGAGGATTCTGAAGATAGGCTTTTTAAAAATATTTGGAATTCATACCTGCCCCCAAAGATTTTCTACTTTATCTGGTTAATTGCCAACAAGAGTTTGCCAAATCTGGAAACTTTAGCAAGGCACTCGAATTCTTTAACAAATCCTGTGCATCCCAACTGCCCTCTTGGTTGCAACAATGTTGAATCTCTGGAACATATCTTTGGCTGTGCTATTCTAAATTCTTTTTGGAGATGGTTTGAATTTACTTTCAATATCACTTGTCCTGCTACTTTGCTTGAGTTCTTGATGAATGATGATGCTTTTAAAAATTCCTTATGTTACATTGCTTTGTGGAATGTATGGAAGCATAGGAATAGGTATCAGTATGGTGGTAAGACAATTTCAATATTCTGGATTAAAACTCAAGTTATCTATGACATAGAAATGGTTGCAACAAGTCAGATACACCAACATAAAGATTCCTTAGATTCTTTGGATAATAAATGGCTAAGTATAGGCAAATTCTTGGGTGCTTATAAAATATTTAAACTACATTGTCATGAATCTCTTACTGACACTTAATTTTTTACTGGTAGATTACATGAGGAACCTAAGTAGGGACATTGGCACTTCGGTTGAGCCTGCAGAATACAGACTGTTCCCAGGACAGAGGCTAGTTCATGATATACAGTATACATATGACATGTGGACAGGTCCAGTCAGGGGCATCACAGATATCGACATACCATACATCCCTGATGAGGAACTAGATTGGGCTATGGAATTCTGCAGAAGCACATATCTAATGGTGCAGTTATGGTGGTTTCTGGAATGTAACAGCAGAAAAATGACAGATCAACAGTTTGAGAACTATAGAGAATGTTATTACCACTACAGGGGTTTGGCAGATGCATATGGCACATTAATCATTCTAATGTCCACCACAAATGCAGATAGGCTGATTATTGAGTTGAATTGGGGAAATGGCAACACTCTTATACTCCAACCTCACTTCCAAGCTCACTTTGAATATCTTAGCTCCTACCACTTCCATTGACATCTCTACTCTTTTCCTATCCGTTGACCTGCACCTCACACTATTGGGACCACATACTGATCTTCCTAAAATTACAGCATTTTATTAGCACCTAATCTATTTTGCAGGAATTGATCTTTGACTGGTCTTTGACTGGTCAAGGCAGATGTTGCTGAACTTTTTCAACAATGTACCTCTTAGTTGCAGCACAACAAACTTATCAGCCACTAATAAGTTTAATATTTTGGACACTACTATGTGCTTCTCACAGCACTTATCTTATTTGTATTTATCTGCATGCTTTTTTATGAGTAGCCTACTTATAAAGGCTCACTCAATATGTTGTACCTTTTTCTATAATTAATGAAAAAAATCCCATTCACTAAAAAAAAAAAAAAAAACATTCATGTTTTGGACTTTTGAAAATGATGTAACCATAAATTTCTTGGGCTTCTACTTTGATGCCATATTGTTCAAGTTCAGAAGCATCTATGTCTAAATTCTTTCTTTTCATCCTATAGGTATAATTTATTATTTGCATAAAGATGACATGCTCTTTTCCTCCTTATACCTGCTATTCCAACCAAATAATCAATTTTATCTTTGATATTTGAATGACAATGTTGAAGAAGGAGGTCTAGTTATTATTCAAAAACTAGTTTGTCAAGTTGATTTTTAATGCTTTTAGGGTGAGTTTGCCTTGATATGTTCATTTGCCTTTTCTTTTTAGATTTTGTGTCTTCAAGACACGACAATACACTTATATTTATTGTAATCTCAATGTAATGATTTGTTTTTTATTTCTTTGCAAGTGCTTCCTCCACACCTGGGGAATGAATCTCTAGAAACATTTTAGAAGCTCAAACTTTTGTTTAGTGATGTGTCCCATGGTAGTCTGGAGTTTAAAATTGCTAATACAGTCTTCTTTGTTGCTAGCCATTCTAAATCTTATTTTTCCTCCAATCATCTCTCTTTCAAACATTTATTGGACTCACTGACCATATTTTTATCTCACAGATCTATCTCACCAATTTGAAGAACATCAACATTTGCAGACTGCCCCTATGCTTTGGTGAGGAAGTTTATTTCTTTGAGCTTAAGATGAAAGTATCTTTTTCCTAGTTAATTCAGTCACATTAGCTCTAAACTAGTTGCTTCACTTAGGCACATATTTGTGCCCATATTAGGGACAAGTGAGGATAACTTACGTACATAAGAAATTTTTGGGCAAACTTTCGTAAGATATAGAAAAATTACTCCTTGAGAAGTAAGTGGCCAGCTTCGCCAGAGTGGCACATGATGTAGGTTGGAATCGGTATTTATTAGTCTTTACAGAGCTGATTTTGCACCATTATTTGTATGCTTTGACACATGTTTTTTTTCTGCTTTAGGCAAGCAGATTTGGCCATTGCGTGATTGAAGATATACAAATCGATAGGGCCTCCAAATATTGCACTCCAAAGACCTTATTCGGATTGCATGATTAAGATTGCTTGAAGATCCAATGATTGCGGTACTCTTTTATTTGACGTCCTGGCCTTTGTCACATGTTGTACTTTCAAGTGGGATGGCATGGGACGGTAGCATAAGAACTGGAAGGATAGCTTCCTCAAGAGGAGTTCCGTCGTATTCTGATACTTGCAGATTTTCCGCAAGTCCACTGTCCGCTCGACCATCGAGTGTCCCTCCTCTGCTTTGCGACCCCACCGATCGCTTGGAGCCGAGTCTTATATTGGGGCCCCAAGCCTGTTGGGTTAGTGGTCTTCCGCTTCCATTGTATGGTACGGTTAGCGGGCTGCTCGACACGGGTGGCGGCTTCCTCTGCATGTTTGGCAGCTTCCTCGGCAGCCTACCCGTTCTGCTCCGCAGCTAACCGAGCTGCTTTCTGTTGGGCGTGCTGCTCCCATAGCAGGCGTGCCCCCGTCCTTCTGCGGATCTCGGCAATATACCTGTCAGGTCAGGCCGCCATATCAAGCTTGGCAGACTGTAGTCCGAGGAAGAGATGGTGCAATATCTTCCCATATGAAGATCTGGGCGTCCTCATCATAGTAGTACGGGGGTCATAAAATTGTTTCCCCGACTGATGGCTCTCCCTCTTCCCAAATACATATATTCTTGTCCTCTGATAGCCGGATCTCCGCTTGCGGCCTGCCGAGCATCCTCCTCCTGTGCCATCGACATAATCCTCTCCTTCCTGATGAGCTTCAGCATCAGCAATGCCTTGGGCCATGCCCGAGGGGTAATAACGAACCAGGATCAGAACTTGGTCTTCCTGCTCCACAAGGGTGTAGGTCTCCCCTTCGGCATTTAGTTTCAGCAAGAATCTTTCTATAAGGTGAAAAATGGAGTACAGAATCTGGTCGCCTTCGAGGAACCTCAACACCAACTGCTCGAGGAGGAGCTCAACCTTCCTGGGTCCGTCGAATGTGTCACCGATGTTGCACCCAAGCTCGGCGAAGAGTTGGAAAACGTTACAGATGGAATAGCTCTTCGTTCCCTTAGTGCGCGTCATTTCTTGGTAAAGTAGAGCACCACAGGCGGGTAGAGGCCGTCAGCTAGTAGGCAGGGCTAGCTATGGCAAAACTAGAGAGGGTTTCACAAGTATGGCAGTGATGTGGATTCCGATGGCTATGCCAGGAGTGGCATATTATGTTGGATTAATTGAGATAATATTAACAGTGTTGACAGCTCAATGTTCTCTTGACTTCTCAAGTGCCCAATGGCTATTAATGGACTTTCTGACTTGTATCCCACACTAACAAGGACGAGGTGCTGAATGGTCTAATTGAACTGGGAGCCTTGCAGCCAACAGGTGACCTTGGATCTGTAAGTTCAATGTTTTGCAATTTGGGAAAAACTACATTAGTTTCTGCCATGTGCCATGTGCCATGTAAATCAAAATGAGTCATGATCTTTTATTCAGGTTAAAAGATCAGTTCATTTCTTTTTGGATAACCTAATGAGCCAGAAGCCTGATCAAAACACAACACTTTCGGCAATTGGAGGAGTATAAATTTCAAGCCATCCAATTGTAACAGACATGAATGATCTAATAATGTGCAAAAATGCCAGGAGTTTGATTTGGCAGTTCTTTTCATCCTTCCTCTAAATTTTAAATTATTCCTATGGTGGCAATTGAAACATTGTCAATGAATGAAATAGTATTTTCTGGAAAGGTGAATAATAAGTCTGAATCTTTCAATAACAGGACTTGTTCGTTATAACTTTGGACCAGCCTTTCCGGTTTCCATCGACCTTTGTGTTTGTTTTGTGGGCTTTTACCACACTTGAAGGTAAGGCTGATACTTCATATTGAAGACTATGTTAGGAATCTATTGTAGTTCATCTTGAGCACTATGTAAGAATGTAGCTATTGCCTTTCCATGTTTCAGGAATTGGGAATGTTTTCGATCCCAATTTTTCTTTCACAAAAGTAGCCGCACCATATGCTCAGGTTATTTTCATGCCTTCTTGGCAGTTGTTCTAAACATTTATAGCAGTTATGAGATTAGAAACCTTGGTTAAAAAGTTAACTAGTTTTTCTACTCTCAGGAGCTTCTAGACACTTGCCAATCCAAAAGAAATGGACAGTACATTGTTCAAGGGATACAAGGGCAAGTTTCTGAGGTAGTTTTTTATTTTCCTTAATATGGTGTAAAAAGTCTATTTTGACCCCTTGCATCCTGAAACTAACAAACTTAAATTTTGTAATCTCTTCTTTATTGCATAAGAGTATTGAGGATGTGTGATTACATAGAGAGATAGAAGACGCTCATGTATTGATGAGGAAAACTAGTGAAAGACGTAAGGGAAGGCAATGGTTATATAACCAAAGTGGATGTGGAGTCATCTGGTCCAGTTATATACTATTGAGTAGTTAGGGTGCCTCTAATACTGTTATTGAAAGCCAACTCCAAGTAAAGCAGAAGGGAAAGAAATCTAAGATTGCTTCACTGTTTGACTGTGGACCAAAGAAACTCTTCATGCCTTTAAGGGTGTCGTTTGGTCATTCCATCTGCTCGTTGATGTCCTGTAGCATGGCATTACTCAAGATTCAGACTGTACTCGTACAAAACAAACTTTAAGATTAAGAGTTAGTACAAAACAGACTTTGAAATTAAGAGTTAGTATCAGGGTGATACTTCAAAATCTTTGATTAAAGCAATAGCCCCGGAGACATCAACATATAGCTTTGATGTTCCCGGAATAACATTAACAGCCATATCATTTCTTGAGTACCTGTAAAAAAAATTATGCTCTTGCAATTTTTACTTATCAATTAAACAACCTCTCATCAACTACAAGTTCTGCAATGAAACTTAAGATCGTATGCAGGCAAAGGATGTGGCTGTGACAATGCCTCAAAGAATACAGCGCGGAGAACTTCATCAAGCAATTAGGAACAAGGGATGTCAAACTCCGTGTCCGTGTTCTAGAAGTATGTTGTACTTCCATATGATATTTTGGAGGAAGTTCTGCTTTAAAGATTTTCCTCATGCAACCTCTTTGTCTTTATAGAATGAACGGGCAGCTCAAAAAGCATCAATTTTGCAGTTCTCTACAATTAATGCCATTGGGGCAGCAGCTTTGTTTAATGCTGGAGTTACGTTGTTTATGCAAGAACTTCCAGATTTCGGTGTTGTAGCTTTTCTGGGAGCAAGTATGCCCCTGTAAACATTGTTAAAAAGAACTGTTGAATGAATTCACCCGTTTCCCCTTCATTTTAGGCGTATTCTCCATATTTGTAATTCTGGGGCTGAGGCGTGTAAGCAGACTTGATAAATTTGAGGGGATGATAAAATAAACAGAACGGGATGTATATAATCATCAGACTGTTTGAATGTGTATATCTCATACACACAGACACCAATGGTTCATTATTCATTGTTGTGGAAGCTGACAACTTTCTTGGCCCCTTTGAAAGATACACGTTTGAAAGATCCACATTAAGTTACAGAATCTGGTTAAACAGATCCTAAGTAAATCATCTGGATGAAACTAGCACTGCAAAAATCCAAGTAGAACCTTGGCTAGAACCTCGGTGCCTGTTTTCACTATCTCACAATTTAATGAGTCCAACATTCTTGCAACCTGGATTTCCTACAAGATCCGGCTCAAAGGTACCTATGCCTTGCAAGAACGTGATTTTTAGTGACAATATGCACTTTGATCGTGGTGTGGAGCAAATTGGATATGTTATTGCAAAGCTTTTTCCCTCAAAAATTTTCTGGGGTATTTTTCATGGGAATTCTTTGTGCCAAGTCCGAGCATAAATTAGATTTGGATTATCAAAATTCGAGAAGTGGGTGTAAGAATGCCAACAAAAATTTCATTATTGGAACGTGAATGTCAGTGCTGACGTCGTTAGGCGAAGACACTATTGACACATAAGAACGTGAATGTCACGATGGGTGCAATTTTGGTGTTTGATTGCAGGTAAAGAATCCATCGACGTAGTAAAAATAGACACGAACGCATAGTAAAAGGCAGAATTGATGAGTAAAACTGCTGGAATGCAAGTAAAGAGGAGATGCATAGAAGATGGGCGACATTCAGTGAAAGAATCTTCGCCACATGGCAAGGCAGAACCGGGGCCAGAAGTACATCCACCAGACATTTATGTACTAGGTAATTCCCCCCTCGAGAAGCTTTGGAGGGAATATCTTGAGGCAGCTCCATCAGACGAGGCAGCGCACGAGCGCCGCCGCCGCCGAGGGATATGCCCTCGAGGAAAGCTTCAAGAGAGGGGGAATTACCTTACATAATAACCATTGGCTTCAAATTCCATATTCTATCGCTCAGTAGTGCATCGATTCGCTTAGTGGTGCATCAATCATATGAGAAAGTAGAAGATTTGATCTCAAAAAGGTGAAGGAAGCAGAAGATTTAATCTTAGAAGGCTAAAAAAATACTTAATGTAGTTTTTTCTTTTCCATCGTGAGTAACCTGAACGAAGTTCATTGCAACATGTAGACAACCAACACAATGCGCTGGATCTGGCCTATTCGCAAGTAACTCGCTTTGGGGCAAGACTCGCTTGAATCGGAAGGATTTGCAAAGCCGACAGTATAATCGGCCGGTCAATTGAAAGATTTGCAAACAGTATAGGTTTTTTTTTTTGAAGAACTGCGGTCAATAATATATTAAAAGAATGGCAATGTTACAAAGCAAGTGAGAGGAAGGAGAATCGCCTAAAGAGACAACGATACCCGACACTCCACCGGTTTCTACAGCTTAATATTCGCTAATATGCTATATTTAAAGGTTTTTAAAAAAAGGGGTACGAATGCAATGTAGGTTCAATATCCAAATTAATTTTTTACTTTCGCCAAAGTTTCGACGATGTAGGTTCCCGCCCAGCGCGTGATCGCCCAGAGGACTATGGCGGGATTTCGATCATTCGCCTAGATCTTGATAACAGGTCTCCATATTCAACAAGGTTTAAAATGAAACGCACTTATTTAAGAAGTGCGTTTGAAAGATTCCTTCTGAAAATTTATAAAATTCTGAAATCCCTCTAAAAAGGGCCTTTTTATTACCTTTAGTCCAAAGATTTATAAAATTGCTCGTGAAAACAGACATTTTAAGAAGATTTAGTATTAAGGAAAAACACACACACACAAAAAATCCCATTGTAGAGGGGGAAAGAACTACAATGAAATTCAAAGATTTACTATGGGGCAAATTCGTATGAAGAAATTAGATGCTTTTGTACCTTGTCCCTGAAAATTTTTATATTAGTTGTTTTAGAAGACAGGAAATTTGTTATTTCACAACCATTTTGGCTGAACATCCTAATGGACCTTAAAACACATTGGGAGGCAGTTGAACAAACTTCTTGAATGACAAACCATTGTTTTTGCATCACATAGTATTACAATTACCAATACATCCACGATATTTTGTAGTTAAGCTGAAGTTTTAGTTGATGATGCAGTATAAATTTATACCGAGGATACAAAAGTTGAAGTAATGAAGCCATGTGATTACATGCCCTCCTTTTTTATTCTTGGAGATGTATTTTTGAACGCACATATCAATCTACAACATGGTGATGCTCAGGAGATAGTCAATCTCCTTAGCAATGTTGAGCATATTCATCACAATTACATCATCTGTAGCAGTGGGCACCATGCACATTTCTCTGGCGTTGAAGTATTCGATGCATTTTACCCTTTCCTAAATATTTTGTAAATAAATAGGTAAACTTCGAGGGGTTGCTACTCCTCGCTCCCCTCTGGATAAACCACGTGGTTTCCTTCTAGTCAAACACCTGTGTCACCATAATATTTTGGAGTTCTTTGCCTTTAGTAGCAATTTTTTAGCTGCCTGAAGTGAAGTTCGCATGTATGTAGAGAAAAAAAAGTAGAAATAACAACATGATTCGACTACTTTATGCTCTAACATTGCATTACAAGCTCAGAAGTTTTAGAACCGTTTTAGAACTTTTTAGACTAAAAAACTAAGAAAAGTGTGTAAAATTATCCCTTATGTGTGTTACTTTAGTAGTTTTCAGTTGCCAAACCCTTTGGCTTAGTAAGAAAGACCCCAAAAGATTTTACAATTTATATATACTTTACCCGATCTGCATATATATATACATATATATACAAACGTTTTATATATATATGCAATTCGGTATAAATTTATACCGTTTCTCCGTATAGATTTATACCGCAAGAGTTCTCTTTTCTTCGGATATATATATGTAAGTATGTATATATATTATATTATATATATACACATATATGTGTATAAATTGATTGTCTGAAGGTTATCTGCGGTATAAATTTATACCGAGAGAGTCGTCGTCATGTATAAATTTATACCGAGAGAGCTCTCGCGGTATAATGAGGGAGCTCTCACGGTATAAATTTATACCGTGGGAGCTCTCGCAGTGAATCGAGAGAGCTCTCGCGGTATAAATTTATACCGCTCGAGTCCTCTTGCGGTATAAATTTATACCGCTCGAGTCCATTTGCGGTATAAATTTATACCATGCGAACTCTCTGACATGTTATATCCGCACAACACTACCTATTGTGGTATAAATTTATACCACCCAGAAATTTATTTTGAAGACGTTATGTCCATGCATTGTCCTCGCGGTATACATAAGTCTATAGCAAGACGGATGAGCAAATAAGAGCAAGTATATAAGACGAAGAGCGAGCGTCTTCGACTCCAACTTGCGCTTCAAAGTGTAAGTTTGTTCAATGAGGCATACTTTCATGTGAAAATGTTTGCTTCAATGAGGCAATGTCAAAATGTGTTGCATTTTTTACAGTTTTGTTCATAGTTTTGTACTGATTTTGAAAACAGTTTTTCAATGTCTATTTTGTTTAGTTTTTGAAAATATTACTATTTCTCAAACCAAACTAGGGGGACCAAAAAGGGATGTCAAACAATTTTGAATGGAAGCTAAGTTCGCACCCCCCCTCAAAAATGATGCCTAAAATTTTCAAATTGTCACACTTGTCACAAATATACCATGAAAAGGGACATTTTTTGGGGGATTTTAGGGAATCTTTCAAAGATTCCTTTTGAAGTGCGTTTTGAGCAAATTAGTGCGTTTCATTTTAAACTTTGTTATTCATGGTTGATTCGCCTCTTACCTCCAATAGCCACCGCTGCATAAGAGCTTTATAAAGACAAATCGTTATGGCTTTAAGTAAGCTTCTTTCTTGCCGTTCAAAGGAAAGGAAATATGAAAAGAACATCCAAGAGGAAAAGACTAAAAGGCATACTGCTTCAGGTGTATCTGGAACAAGGGATCCTATTAGTGGCTCGGTTACTTCTGGTTGTGATAACTTTGCACCTTCTTTGACTGCAAAGGTTGCCGCCTTTGATTTAGCTTTTGAGTTGAACGACGTTTCTTGTCTGCCATTATCCGATCCCCTCTTAGCCTCTACGCTTATTGTATGCTCCGTCTACAACTTCCTACTTTCTTCATATGACCCCTTCTTCTTAGCCGCCAATTACTCAAGAAATGCCGGACTTCTATTTTTCAAAGTGCATGTTAGAGCATAGTATCGAAATTGTTTTATCGCCACGAGGAGCTTTTTTTTCCGTTATGAAATATTGCTAAATCATATACATGAGGTAACGTTTTGAAGTAGTAGCATAGTATTAGCCTTAAGATAAGTTATTTCTTTTAAAGCTTTGCATGTTGTTTTCCAGTTCCAATTGGCACACAAAGTTTCTATCAAAGGAACATAGGAGATGTCTTTTACTCCTCTTGCTATGATATTCATGTGGACGATGCTAGAACAAAGCATGCAACTTTATATGGTTGTAGCGGTAAATTTGAACAGAGGTATGAAATTCAAATGTTTGTAAGACCTAGATTGTTTTCTACTTATTCTATCCGGCCTGGATATGGTGGCTTTTAGGCATTCTTTTTGTTGCGGTTTTGGGCTTTCACATGGTATTTTTGAACTCCTTCTTTGTTATACATTTTCACGCCATTATATAGTCAACTCATTTCCGCACGTATTTTATGTAGATAGTGGATTATAAAAAAAAAAAAAATCGTTCATTCTCATTCTATATGATGATCCAATTCATATGTAGTTCAAGAAGAAGATATTTGAAAGACCTGAAGTAATAAATAATATCTTGACTTGAAAAATACTTCAATCTGGTATTGTTTGATTTAATTAATCATTGGTTGGATTATTGGACAATGATACGATCAATATGAACTCTTGTTTTATTTTCGACAGAATAAACTTAGAACTGTAAGTTCAATCTTTGACAAGGTAATAGATGCCTTAAATTCTAAAGATTTTTTTCCATTTTCATTTATTCTTCATTTGCCTCTTGCAGAAAGTGGGAAGCAATTGTGATATGCAGCACATAACACACATAATAGAATACCTGGGAGAGAAAGGTCTTGGGCTTAGTATTGGGCTATTATGAAGTATCTCGGCAACTCTTCATAACACTTGCATACGGGTATACATTTTACTATTAATCATTGTAAAAATCAATGCTTGAACATGTTATCTTTAACAGGAATCCATAGCTTTGTAGCTTTATCATTCTGTAGCAGAAACCATGGATGGATTCTTGAACATGTTATTTGTAACAGGAACCTATAACTTTTCCAGCTTTACCATTCTGCAGCAGAAACCATGAATGGAATAAAATTGACATTCATTCCGAACTGACTCCCTCCAGCAAAACTTCTGTTCTTAATTTTCATACAGAGCTGGCCGTTTAGGTCTTTGTTTTGTAGTATAGTGTATAATCTGGGAATTGTGAAATGCTAGAGCCATTGTAACATTGCCCATTCCACCAGGATAAAGCCAGGATCTAATTGAAATGTTTTATTTTTCTAGGCCAAAGCTAGGCCAGCTTAATCGAAGATCTGCATCATTAATTTAATTTGCTGAATTGAAGATGGATAGAATGTTTTTAGAGTATATCTATGCTAACATGAATTAATGCAGGTATTATTTGGAGCCAATTAACAGCACTCATTTCTTTCTAGAATTCTTATCATTTCTAGAAGGCTTAGGGAATTTTGATTGTTCAACACATGTTCTTCTCAATTTATTCCAGCTTTAAAGTAAAGAGTAGTAACAAGGACTCGTATGATTGTATTTATATTGCAGTGTTGTCCAGGCTTAAATGGGCTATACATGAAAGGCATGAACTATGCTTCTAGACCAACATTATCTGACCAATGGTGCTAAGTACTCTTATGATCAGCAATAAGGATATGGATTAGGGTTTAAATGTATCGTTACTTTTGAAAATGTTTTTCTTGGATGCTCTCAAATAACATTGTGAGCTGCCTTTATGATCTGCTTTGTTTATGAAGATTGCATGCAAAGGATAAATCTCTACAAGTTAAACTATTGTTGTTACATGCTGATCCGACAGAACTATATGCAATAAGGGTAAAATTGCTTGCATAAGGATACAAAGGTTTTACATATTATTAAACACTGATTTACATTATTTTTTAAGAGAGTGATTTTCGCAGTCAAGCACATGGCATTTGGTGGTTGGCTTCAAGAAGATGTTCCATTTGGCTCTCGTCAACTTCAAGAAATAAGAAGTAGAAGAATACTGCTGTAATACAGTTCTCTTGTAATACGTTCAACACTTGATTGTTCTACTCTAAACTTTGGCATGATCTCGATGTGAGAAGATGGCCCTTGTACTTAGAAGTTGAAATATATTTATTGATATAACTTTAGTTGATCAATGCATTTGTGATTCATTTGGTTTTATCGCTGAGTCTGAACTGTGATATGAACTAGTCTTTCAAGGGTTTTAAGCTAGAACTGCATGCTATATATGAAGTGTATTTTCGTTGGACTAGTAATAAAAATATCATCTCTGCTCTTATGTCCTTGGTAAGTAATTCGCCTTACGTGCTACAGAATAACTTCCATAAAAGAAAACATTCGCCACCTTTGCTAACCTCTAATCTATGGAATTCGCCTAGTGTTCTATACTTACCCTCTTATAAGTTTTCCTTAGGGGAAACCCTGCACTCCACAACAAACTCACAGAAAAACTGCAACTCTACTGCTGTACAAACCGACCATCACCATCTACAACACCCAAGAAGTCCCGCCAAATGGCAAACTTCCACTCTACTAATCCCGGGAACACTTGAAACCTTTGAAATAGCTTGCACATGGGTCGAGGAATCAGAGAGGTTGTAGGCTGCTGAATCCCTTGAAAGATCCACAACCGCCGCCGCTTCCAAATCAGCCACACCAACCAAGCCACGCACAGATGCAAGGCTTGCTGCCGCAAGAGCGGCCAAGCACCAGGATACACATGAAGCAAGCAAGCTGGCGGCTAGTCAATCTCACGAAATGAGCCCTAACCCAATCCCGGGCAGCCCGCAAGTGAGGGCATAAAACCGCACAATGCTCCACGGTCTCACAATGAAGGCCACAACAAAGAGAGGGCTCACACCCGCCTAAACCGACTCACAAGGGCATTCACCTCGATACTGGCGGTGCACCACCTACCACGAAGCACCTAACCTTCGGTGGGGAAGTGAGCTCCATGTCCACGCCCAAACCGAAGCCATTGAGAACCGGGAAGCTGCAGAGACCACTTGCCTAAAAGGGGGCGGTGTATCATGAATAGCCAAGACCACGTAACAAGACCGCACAAAACAAGAAGATACAACATCCGGATGAACCTTCCAAACCTGCACCACCACATCATCCTGAGGGACTATAGGTATGTGTAGCGGAATACTCCCCGCCACTTGTTCCCGTGATAGCGGTCCACCCCCTCAGCGAAAAGCGAAGCTCGAAGAACTCCCACAAAGCTACCGGTGGTCACCCCAATACCAATCCTCCAAGGTGAGCACAAGAGACCCGCCTCCAACGGACTGCGTCCGAGCATGCACGGTGGCGACCAAGGGCAAGTGCTAGGGGTAGAGGAACCCACAAGAAAGGAGAAGAGTGGTGATAAATCGAGGCATAATCTAGCTGGAATAGCACAAGCACATGATCCCAAGCCCGCAACACCCCCGCGGAGAAAAGGGGATGCATGTGGGAAAGGCGGAGACCATACAACAAAGTGCCGGGGCAACTCCACATGCACAGACGGCTTCCCAAACGCCACACAATGGCGAAGAGACTGCAACAACAACGCCGCACCAGGAGAAGATGCTCCATCCTGCAGAATGCTCCAAATAAACTTGGAGACCAACACCTTACTATGCAGTGCCAAATCCGAATGGCCAAGCCCCCATCCTCCACGGGGGGGAGACACTTCCACCAAGCCACTTTAACAACCGCCCCTTCATCATCCCCCACACAAAATTTTGAACAATCTTATCCAAAGCATGTATCTTACCCGGGAGCTAACATCGCAGATGTTTGTATACACATGAGTGCTACAAAGTCTCGACTTGGCAATGTGATCCTACCCGCCATGGACAACTTGCTACCCTTCCACCAATTGAGGTGTTTACGCAACCCCTGCAAAATCTCATCCCACACCCTCCCCATGGAAACATCCCTCCAAAGGGAATACCCAAATGACTTAGTACACACATTACAGAAGCACCTTCCAAGGGAATAGAGCCAAACAAGAGGGAGGCGGAGTCGAATTGGGCCCATAATATGGAGCATTTACCCCAATTCGGAAGAATGCCCGAGGCCAAGGAGAAAGAATATAGCAAACTTTTCACATTCCGCAAATTCCTCTCTTACGCCACCAAGAAGAGGAAAGTGTCATCGGCGAACCGGTTAATAATCTGGCGGCTACCATCCCGCATCCAAGCCCATCCACCACCCCTCCTCCACCGCAGCCAAAAACAAGGCGATTGCCTCCGCCACAATCGTAAACAAAAGCGGCGTGGACGGCCCCGGCTCATATAACGATGCCCGATCGTATACAAACCGGAGATCATCCTCAAACCAAAGATTCCGCTCCGACATGAGGCCGCCCACCTAACATCGGGCCCTTGATGGTGGCTAAGAACCCGACGGGAAGAATGGACGTGTCATTCATCCGTCTCCCTCGGATCGACCTAGGCGCGAAGCGTAAACAAAACATGAGCACATGACATCAATCAACAATAACATACCCACCCGGAAGGGTGGTCCACCATATCACAGTAGCTGCAACAACACATCAGTACATCAACATAACATGGGGAAATCCTACCCAGGCTCAGACTCATGGGGAAAGACTGACGGCTTGGGGTCTCCAGATAGCAATGCAGACAGAATTCATGGCAAATGGATTTTACCGGCATAGGAACATGGTCGTTGGGTAGTCCACTCCATCCGCCCCTCCTGTGCATACTTTGCAGATAGGCTGAAAAGTATTGGAGCCTGACCGTAGCCTGCCGGGTGAATAGCCAGAGGGGCTACTACTACTGGGTTGCATCTCCCCGGTCCGATGAGGCAGGAGGAGATCACTCCCCTCCAGGAGGTTCATGCCAATCACAGCGAAGCTAGAGAGCCACCGCTCAGATTCGACTTCAACTCACGGAAGGTGGCGATCACCCCACGAGTGTCGAGCCCATACCCGGCCTCACGCAGCGCCGGGGATATTAGGCCTAGCTCACGGCGTTCCCGCCGCGTCGCCGCTACGCCAGCCGGATCAACCGTGATTAGACAAGCTCTCCCTTGTCACCGGTCTAGCTCGCCACCCACTGCCCAAAGGGCTCTTATGCACAGGCCGCATTAATTGGGAATTAATGGGCTAAAACTAGGATCATACAACTACTTGAGCTCTGGGTCTCTACCCCCCTTCCCAATACACAAGAGTGGCGCATAGAATGTCAAAACATCATCACAACAGAACTGAAAATAATAGAATACATCTATTCTAATCTACCTAATCATACATGGTTAGGTTCCTTTGTTAGTGTCTATCATTCTTAGGGTCGTAGGGGTCAGCCTATAGCTAAGAATGGATGCTAAACCCATCTTGAAAGAGGCCTGATAACTTCGCCTATTGAATCAACCACCCACCTGCATCTTGGCTGGCTCCCACTCCTCTGAAAGCGTCCATGCTGCTGATCTCGGGTCTGCTGATCTTGGATCGAGCTGCAACCTGGGAGATCCGACTTCTATGCTCCCGTTCAGGCGGAAATGCATCCTCTGCTGCTCCAATCCGAGACTCAGGGGCTGAGAACTGAAAGGGTTTCCCTTTTAGGGTTTATGCCCCTTTATCCCCACGAATTTAGGGCTGGTTCCTTTTGGTCAATGGGTCATTGCCACGTGGCAAAAAGGGATTATATTCACATGTTGCTTTAACATGTGCAATATAATGGTTCACAAGGTCGTACCCTAGGGTACTACCCTTTACGGTCGCCGTGTACATGTCGTCTGAGTCGACATGTACTAGTGACGTGTCAGTATAATATACGTATTCATACCGTATGTTATGCTGGAACGTCACATTCTCCCCACCTTGAATTGATGATGTCCGCAGCATCAGGAGTCTCCCCACCTTGGGCTCTTCCTGTCCTGCAACCAACTTGATGCATACAATTTATTACTATTATACTTACACATTTATTAAGATTATCTTAAGGTAATATTTTTAAATCATTATTACGCCATTACATTATCAAATAACTTGTCAAATCGTAACTTCTATTAAAACAAGGTACTTATTAGTTTCTGTTATCACAACATTTAGTTTATCACAATTTAACACTTTCATATACAATTATTATTTAAGGTATTCTTCATTCCTTGCAACACATTCCAACAAAATTTGTGTTGCAAGTCTTCGCACCTTAAAATCCTGTATTAATTTTACAATATCTATAATTACACACTTACTATCTTAATTATTATAATTACTCTAAGGTAATGTTTAAGACATTACTGTACTATTTTATTATCCAATTAACTTATGACTTCATAACTTAATCCACGCAAGGTAATTATTGCCCTTACTTAATACAATATTTAAGTTTATCAAAGTTTATCAATTTCATACAAAATTTACACTTCTAAGGTACTCTTCATCCCTTGCAACACATTATAACAAAATTTGTGTTGCAAGTCTTCGTAGCTCGACCTCCTCGCCCTCCGGAGCGCTCTATTGGCCCGCAGGTCGTCACTACGTTAGAACCATTTTAATTATTAATAAAATTTTGGTTATATGGTGACCACCCCACCTATCTACATGGATGCATGGCTAATCTCCCGGCGTAGGAAGAGGGTGAATCTTCCATTATGGCCGTGGAGACAGCGCCTATATGCCTATATGCCGCTCATGCCTACACCCTAGTTGCCCAGCGTGGAGGATAGGTCCTTCCCGTATATGGGCGTGAAGGCCAGATTCCTCCTATCAAAGCATATATGGGGCTAGAGGTGCTTTTCCTATCAATGCATTCCTGAATGACCTCCTTTCTCTCGAGGTCGTCTACCTCCGTGGAACAGAAGTAGACTTTCTAATCTACCTTCCACTCATCCAAGGGAAACGCGGTCATGCCTACATTGACATTACACCACGCCCTAGAGATCACCGTAGTAATCTCATCATCGGTAGCAACGCATGCAACCCTTACCTCATAGGTTGCATGCGTAGATTATACTTAACTACACATGAAATTAATCTAAACACAAATCGACATGCCTGAGCCGATTTTTGCTGGCTCCCTTTAATGCATGTGATTAACATAATTACCTTAACGTAATAGTTATCAATTAACATTATCATAGTTTCGGATACATTACTTCCGATAGTACAATTATATTTACTCTAAGCCTTACAATATTTAACGACTTTTAGGTCGCGATTATTTAAACAATAACCCTGATTTAGACCTATTGTTACATAGACAAGGTTTTTAATTATCATACACAAGAATTAGATGTGCTTCTTATTCTCTTCCTTGGGTCCTGCATTACCCTTGGGAGTATATCCCTAAGATGCACTTAAGTATATCTGAATTCTATTTTCTATTTATATTTATAAGGACCTGAGGTCATATAGCTATCCTTGGAAGGAATTGCATCCTTGCGAAGGATTAATTAACATGCTACCTCACATTACCATTTGTTATTTAACTTATTTTCCTATGATACATATACGTACAACAATTTCTATCCAGTTATTAGGATCTATATTTAACTTATCTATAAGACACATTAAAGCTTATAATGCATGCGCACACCTTACCTAAGGCTAGAACGCATCCCCCCATTGAGCCGGCGTCGAGTAATTTTGGAGATGACTTGGTCGTTGCATTGCTCCCATAGTTTTGTTCCACTTCATTGGTGTAGTTAGCTACTACGTCAGTCTCGCACGTTAAAGGCTTCCTGAGCACTAAGGTATCTATCTATCTTACGCTCTATTCGCTTCGGCCATTGCCGGAGTGAACTCTATTCTACGGGTCGGTCAATTCGACGTTCAATCATAAGATTGAGCCCTCCCACTTCCTTCGAAAAGAAAATGGTCCTGCACCCCTTCAACGATGTTGTACACAACGTCATATCTATTCTCTCCCCTTAAGAGGTTATACGCTTCTTACTTAGCGCATTACTTTACTAGCCTTAGCTAACATATATAACCATCTAAGATGGATGCATATATTATGTTATCATTTGTTTCAATATAGTTACGGGTTACCCACTTAGTTAGAACGGTTCCAAACCACAAGGTTTTGCCATTATGACAATTCCTTTTGTCTCAAAAGACTATTTGATTACCATAATTCTTATTTTAGATGTACCTTACATGTACTATTCTTTTATATTCTATAGATTCCCCCTTTCTTAGTTATTTAAACTCTTGGAATATTCCTACCAATCGAATTGATGTCATCGTAACAAGTTGGCCGGACTTGTTAGATTACTTCTTTTCTTTCGGTTGGATTATTCTTTTGGAGGTACTAGATTTATACATGGTCAACAATTATCCTAGTAATGATTGGTGATCAATCTCACCAAGTGATTTCAATACGTTGGATGTCTGTTAACAATCGTGTATAATTTTAGCCACTCCTAGGCGTTTCCTTCCCAATCCTTGACGCTTAGCTCAATATTGGGGCAATCCTTTCAGCGAGAATATCCGGCAATGCCTTCTAATACCAATATGGATGTTGCCGTCCGTACATTTAACCTACTAGGCCCCATGGCCTTAGATTCCTGAGCTTGCTAAAAGCTCATCCACTCGTTGCCTGCTTGAAGTAGCAAGGTACGTTCTTCCGAGTCGCTCGATACTTCGGTCTCCTTGACGGTGGCTCCTCTTGATGTAGAGGTTGACTTTGTTCATTTAGAAGCCTCTCCTTGCTGGTCATTGATGGTGTAGTTGGTCACTTGAAATTTTCCATGCCGCTTTTCAAAAGCCTGAAGGTGGCACCGTTGAAAAAGATCCTTCATCTTGAACTCTTTGTCTTGGCAGCTAAAGGACGACTCTATATCCGATATTGTTTCCTCGACTCCATCGACGTCTCATACATCGAGTCCTCTTGTCGTTATCGCGTTGCCCGAAGAGTGTTGAAGATGTTGATTGCTTCACCCCTGCAAATTGCCTGACATCTCTTCGTTTGATTTGTTACGCTATGGGAGGGAAGAAATAACAAGGGAACTATACATGCAAAGCATATAGCTTACATAATTACAATTACTAATAGAGCTATTAAGTCCCCCTTGTGCCTCCGTTCGATGTGGTGGGTGGAGTCATACGAGAACCCAAAAATAGCTAGCATGCTCTACTGAGGTGTAAGGGAGGGCAGGAGGAACCACAGCAGGCACAAGAACACATCCAAACTAACAACCAGAAGGGGGCTACACCTTGCACACCTACTCCTTGGAAATGTCATCGGTGTTCCTCCCGGTGCCATGGTGTTGACGATCTATATCCTCCTATTTGTACGTCAGCTCGTACTCTGGGGTAACTTGTTGATATACTTGGGCCCTCCGATGTTTGTCGGCTATGGCACAACACGCTTTGCATCACATTCTAACTAAAGGTGTGCTGGTCGTTGATGCTTCGACATTTCGGTTACGCCTCGATTACGTTCTCGGGCTGTAATTGTTCCCCCTTCATGATACTTGAAGCTATTTGAGGCGTCTCTTGAGGTTTGTCTTGGCGCTTCCTTTGGCTATACTCCTGCGGAGTTGTTTTCTTCTGCAGCTTGTTCTTTGAATCGTCGATCCTTGGGTTCACCAAGTTGCATGCAAGTCCGCGTGCAAGTCATCATTTCGCCTCGCCTTGCCTCACCTAGTTGGTTCTCCATCGAGCTTCCAATCTTCCTTGCTGATCCCCTCGATCACCTGGCTTAAACGTTGTCACGTTAATCAGTGCTATGCCGTCTTCTTGTCTTGAGGTACCCTCCGGTGGTTTTGATTGTGCCCGTCAGTTTTGATCCTCCTGTTGCCTCTAGGGAGGTCATGGAAGAAGTCGATTGCTAGCACTTCTCCGACTTTCGGTTCGACCTTTGTCCCTCTATACATATCGGTCTCTCTCGTCAAGTAAAGCTTCATGGCTCTCCTCCCTGGCGGCTATATTGTCGGGATGATGGATCCTTATATCTAGCGGCTTGACCCTTGAGTTGAAGACGTACCTGCCTTAGATATACTCTTGTCGTTCAGGTGTCGAATGCTTCTATCTTGAGCGTTTGACGTGCCAGATGTCGGAGATATGATCGGCTTCTTCTCTTCTAATTACTGGTAGAAGTACCTGACGAAGCCATCACCTAGTTGTTGAAGGCATATCTCCTCGTCGCAGTGCCTTTCGTAAGTGCATCTCCATCTAATACACGTGTCATAGCGCATCACCCTATATTACCACAAGGTGGAATTATGGTTGTCGAGATGTTGCCTTCTTAGTTGGCTCGTTGATGTCGGGTCGTTCCTCCTTCGTACTTGCTCTTCCATTTTGATCTTGGGCTATAGTTGTGCTTCCTTGCTTCCTCCTTTGGTAGTCGAAGTGAAGGAGCTTCCTGATTCTAAGCGCTAAATCCGTAGACATGGCTCTAAACTCGTGTTTCTCCACTATATATGTGAACACACGAGATATACAATAGACATATACGCATTTACATTGGGATTTTAATTCATCCACTTTTCTAAAACAAGATCTACTTAAATGTTTATACTCCTTTAGGGTTTCCCCTCCTCCTATCGCATTTGATCCTTCCGGTTTTTGCTGCGTCCTCTTCGTTACGGTTGGCTCGGGATTCCTTGAGATCTTTGCTATTATTGTTGAGCTTCATGTCGATCCGGAGCTCGTCACCCCAAGTTGCGAAGAGTGTTCGTCGATGTGGTCCCTTGAAAAGATGGTCCTCCTTAATGTGCATGTCTGCCGTAAGGAATGGTGACCGCTCAACGTCCCTATATGCCGGTGTCGTTGCAAGGTTGCCCGATGTGCGAGTGCCATTGCTCGGTTGATCACACGGCATTTGCGGTCGGGCATTCTTGAATGTCTTCGAAGCTCTGAGATCGTGGTCGATAGGCAGGCATTGTCATTCCTCCGTAGGTTGAATTTCTGAGTGCGCCCCTGTTGATTGGGCTTTGCTTCATTCCGAGGTGCCTCTCCTGTGCTTGGAAGTGTGGTCATCTCCATTGCACCTACCCTAGCTTCTTCTGGTTGCCTTTGCGTGATTTGTACCTGGCTTTGGCTAGGTCGTCTCCTCCGCCCCTTGGATCCTATCCATTCGAAGTCTCGCACTCCTTGGGGCGTAGTAAAGTCGTCCTTCCTTGCTTTCTAGGTGTTTCTGGGTCCGGAATTCTTGTTTGAGCAGAATATTCTCCTCCTTGATCTTGCCCCTAATGCTGATATAGGCCTTCAAGTCGGAGATGTTCCCTGATATGCGTCTCCTCCCCCTCATGGTCTCCTACCTTTTGGAACCGATGAAAGTTCTCTATTTGGTGCAAGGGATTTTGGAAGCTCGTCTGGTTAGCCTTAGGTGCTTTGTGGTTGCCTAGCTTGGTTGCTCCTTTTGTTGACGTTGCATGACATTCGCTTGAGCTGCCGGTTGCAAGGTCGTGGTTGTCTTCCCTCCGGTTTCTATACGCTCCTGTGTCGCCATGACTTCTCTCCTCGACGGAAGATTATGCCCTCTGGCCCTAGCTCGTGATGCTAATGTGGCATTGCTGTCTAACGTCTTCCTGCACCTGTATTTTGCTGCCTTGCATTCTTCCATTTGAAACTCATAATGCGCCGAAATGGTGAAGGCGTCGAGATCCTCTTTCTGATGTGAGCTCGTGGACGTGGTAGCCGGGAGGTTGACATCTAGAAGATTCTTGATGCCGTTGGTTACCGAATATTCTTCCCATTTGATGAAGATTGATGATAGGCCGGTGGTGTCCTGTTCTACTCGTTTGTCGTTTGAGGTGTTTGTCGTTGTGCTTCCCTCTCTTGGGTCTGCCTTTTCGGTCTCCTCTCCTTATCTGTCTGTACATTGGCTGGGACCTTGATGTCTTCAAGAAGTTGCGCCTCTAGCTCTTCTGTGGCTCTGGCCCTGTACCTCGAAAGCAACGCTCGTATATTCTAGAGTCTAAGGGTCCACTTGAAGGGCTCTCCTACAACATTTTAGGCTCTATAAGCAAGCAAGATGGCTCGAGCAGCATTACTGGAGACATGTCTATAATCTCCAAGTCTATGGACATTAGGATGTGTGGTATGGTATGACGTGAGGGTTGTTTTGCAAACCTCCATGATGTTTGAGGCATACTCTAAGGTCCTATCAAAGTTGGTTTGGGGGAGTCCAGTCTCTACACACGGAGTGGCTTGGGCAGCTCTAGACTCTAGCTCCTTTCTAGGTATCCTGGCAATAGGGAGTGTGAATGTGGCGGCTGTATAGGTCAAACTCTATTAGAAGGACACAAAATTAGGTCAATGTTTATGCTTTTGGCATGAGCAGAGGTGATGTACCAACAGTTGGACTTCGGTTTCTATGCTGAGGTTTAGATGACTATAACAAAGGGGTGTTCTTGGGCACCTCTACCTTGGAGTAAGGCATCAGCTTTGAGCCGAGAGCAATATTTGTGAGGTACTAATGGGGTATGCTTCTATTTACGAACAAACCACAGTTTGGAAAAACAATTCAAGGGTTTAAGCAATTTTGGTCATTTTGAGCTGGGGTTTGACATTGCTAGCCTAATTTGAGGTCATAAATGGATTCTAGGCTGTCTAACGGTCCTATTGCAACAAATTTCAGGCGATTTGGAGCTCTGTAGCTCAAGTTATGGGGTTTGAAAAATCGGACGCCTCTAAGAGTGCGCGAGGGGGGTGTTAGGTTGGGACCTAAGTGGCCTCTGGCGCACTCTTGGAGGTGTTGGCCTATCTCTGCCTAATGGATGCCAAGAATCAGCTGGAAGGGGTAAATTTCTATTAATTTTCTTCCTAAATGCAAGTTTCTTTGTTTATTTACTACGTTTGGAGCAAGTAGGGCTAATCAAGGGCCCAGTTGGCTGGATCACTCTAAGAGTGCGCGAGGAGGGGGTTAGGTTGGGACCTAACTATGCTCTGGCGCACTCTTGGAGGTGTTGGCCAAAATGTCGCGTTTGCTCCAGATCTAATACTGTACCTAATGAAATACACATTTTTAAACGACTATATATCTTTATTATTCAAAATTTTCATACACTACATATAAGCCTGTCAGTTACAAAAAGCAGCTTGTGTTCTATTTATCTGTCCTCTTGATGTACTTCGCCAGTCTCATGTCTTTCGGTGTCTTTTGCGTGGAGCGTGCACGCCAATGAGTCTTCAAAGTGTTGCACGACCTCCATCTCTGCCTTGCTTAATTTCTTGGTTTGTTGATGAAATCCTCCATATCTCGAATCGAAGCTAGGTCTTCTTCAACTATTTTCTCTCGAACCCCTCTAAGCATGCGCGAGGAGGGTGTTAGGTCCAGACCTAACTATGCCCTGGCGCACCCTTAGAGGTGTTGTCCCTTTCCGCTCTAAACTTATCCAATTTACACAATTTAACATGCGTTTCCCACTAATTCAAGCATTTTAAGCAAGATTCTATCATTACCTTTACCTTTTGAGTAAGTTATGATCTTTTTTTTTTTTTTTTTTTTTTTTTTGAGGTCACTTTTAGGGACGACTCTAAGAGTGCGCGAGGAGGGGGTTAGGTCGGGACCTAACTATACTCTGGCGCACTCTTGGAGTCATTGTTCCAAAAGTGACTTGTACTTAATGTTTTTCGATGTTTTAACATATAATTCTAGCTATTTCGAGCTTTTTGATTGGGATTTCATCATTTATTTTACCATTTGGAGTTCCTAAGGCCAAGTTCTAGGGTTCATATGGGGTGACTACTCTAAGAGTGCGCGAGAGGGCCATTAGGTCTGAACCTAACATGTTCCTGGCGCACTCTTGGAGTCATTGGCCAAAAGTGCCTGAAATTTAGTAGGATCTCTTAAGTGCCTATGTTCTCTAATTATCCTAATCTTAGATAATTACTAGCTCTACCCCAGGAAAAAAAAATTTTCCCGCTACTCGAGGTTTGTGCTTGGGCTTTTACCTCCAAGACTGAATGTCTAGATGAGTTAGTTCCTATAGGGTTTCGGTCAGTGCTCGATCCTGGTCTGCCAAGATCAGAGCTCTGATACCATTGTGACGGCCCCAGCTCATATACGATGCCCCGATCGTATACAAACTGGAGATCATCCCTCAAACCAGCATCTGCTCGCTGACATGAGGCCGTCCACCTAACATCGGGCCCTTGATGGTGGCCAAGAACCCGACGGGGAAGAATGGACGTGTCATTCATCCCGTCTCCCTCGGGATCGACCTAGCTGCGGAAGCGTAAACAAAACATGAGCACATGACATCAATCAACAATAACATACCCACCTCGAAGGGTGGTCCACCATATCACAGTAGCTGCAACAACACATCAGTACATCAACATAACATGGGGAAATCCTACCCGTGCTCGGACTCATGGGGAAAGATCGACGGCTTGGGGTCTCCCGATGATAGCAATGCGCATGTAATTCATGGCAAATGGATTTGGTGGCATAGGAACATGGTCGTTGGGTAGTCCACTCCATCCGCCCTCCCGTGCATACTTTGCGGATAGGGTGAAAAGTATTGGAGCCCGACAAGTAGCCCCGCCGGGTAAATAGCCGGAAGGGCTACTACTCTTGGGTTGCATCTCCCCAGTCCCGGTAGGAGGCGGGAGGAGATCACTCCCTCCGGGAGGTTCATGCCAATCACAGGCGAGCTAGAGAGCCACCGCCAGATTCGACATCAACTCACCGGAAGGTGACGCATCACCCCACGAAAGTGTCGAGCCCATACCACGGCCTCACGCAGCGTGGTATAGGGCCTAGCTCACGGCATTCCCGGCCGTCGTTACGCATGGCCCGGATCAACCGTGATTAGACAAGCTCTCCATTGTCGGCCGGTCTAGCTCCGCCACCCACGGCCAAAGGGCTCTTATGCACGTGCCACATTAATTGGGAATTAATGGGCTAAAACTAGGATCATACAACTACTTGGGCTCGGGTCTCTACCCCTTCCCAATACACAAGAGTGGCGCATAGAATGTCAAAACATCATCACAAAGAACTAAAAATAATAGAATACATCTATTCTAATCTACCTAATCATACATGGTTAGGTTCCTTTGTTAGTGTCTATCATTCTTAGGTCGTAGGGGTCGCCTATAGCTAAGAATGGATGCTAAACCTTTGAAAGAGGCCCGATAACTTCGGATCTACCTATTGAATCAACCACCCACCGCATCTTGGTCGGCTCCCCTCCTCTCAAAGCGTCCATCTGCCGATCTGGGTCGGCTGATCTTGGATCGAGCCGCAACTGGGAGATCCGACTTCTATGCTCCCGCTTCGGCGAAATGCATCCTTCGCTGCTCAATCACGAGACTCGGGGTGAGAACCGAAAGGGTTTCCCTTTTAGGGTTTATGCCCCTTTATCCCCACCAATTTAGGGCTGGTTCCTTTTGGTCAATGGGTCATTGCCACGCGTGGCAAAAAGGGATTATATTCACATGTTGCTTTAACATGTGCAATATAATGGTTCACAAGGTCGTACCCTAGGGTACTACCCTTTACGGTCGCCGTGTACATGTCGCCTGAAGTCGACATGTACCAGTGACGATGTCGAGATAATATCGTATTCATACCGTATGTTATCTTTGGAACGCCACACCCAATAACGGCAGACGCACCCCGCCTAAGGAGAAAAAGGCGGAGGGTTCACCCCGCACACCACCGTAGCCCGTCGTGCGGCTGACCTATGCGACTTCATGACTATCTCTCGTAAAGCGTGGACCACGCCCAACGCTAACATCATGGCAGACAAGAACTCCCAACGGACACTATCGTAAGCTTTGGCAAAATCAAGCTTAAGATAGGCAATGCCTTGACCTGTTCTCCTGGCCCAATAAAGGCCCTCATAAGCTGCGGCAACATTAGTCAAAATGTTCCTCCCAGGCTGCACCTTACTAATGGAAGAAGTCAACACCGGCTTCAACCTCTCTGCCAGGGCTTTCGCAATAATCTTATACATAGAGGACAACAAGGAGATAGGCCTCCAATCATTAATAGTAGAAGGCTGCTTAACCTTAGGAATCAAGTGCACCTTACTAATGGAAGAAGTCAATACCGGCTTCAACCTCTCTGCCAGGGCTTTCGCAATAATCTTATACACAGAGGACAACAAGGAGATAGGCCTCCAATCATTAATAGTAGAAGGCTGCTTAACCTTAGGAATCAAGGAAATAGCAGACACGGTGTTGACTGGCTTACATAAGAAAGATCCGTAGCTACAATAAAGAAAGCTAGAGTTGTGCATATCAACCTGCCTGCCATTGGCTATGGCTGCCCAAAACTTTGTGGATGCAGCAGCTTTTGCATTCAAGTTGGGTGGAAAAGAAAGGCAATGCAGATCGACTGCAAAAGACGGCGATGTCGTGTTGATCGGAGACGGATTGGAGCCAGTAATCAGAGACGGATTGAATCCCCTGTTTTGCTGTGCCGCAATTTGAAACTCTGACGGCACCGCTCCGTAAAACACGAAGCCTTATTCTGAATATTGAAGGAATAATGATATAATTTGAAGCCAATGGTTATTACGTTTGTCTTAAGACGTATGTTTGCTTCAACCGGATTAAAATTGGGGATGCACTCACGAGCCTAAAAGTAAGGCAAAGCATGTGCATCTGTTGCCACATTTATCTCACTAATAGTACCACCAAACATTCTGGTGTACATGATAGACATAATGGGGTAAGGAGGGGTAAGGACTTGCCATCCCGCGCCGTTGATAGGCTTTAACAACCTGAAACTTCAAAGTGGGCAGAACGTAGTTTCTAAGCTTGAATGGTGCCACTTTATATATTGTATCGTATGCTCAGAGAAGTGGAACGTTTCTCCTGCCAATCTTTCTAAAATAATGATAAGTGTCTTCTTGGTACTTCTCCTGCCAATCTTTCCTGCTTGCATCACATATTTTTTTTCAAAATAATGATGTGTCTAGTTGGTACTTTCTGCAAGGGCATTGCCTTAGGATAGTATGGAATACTATTCCCATGGATAAGCAAATAATTAACGTGATCCATGATGGTGCAATTTATGAGTGAATACCAAGATCACTTCACAATCATATTGGACAACTAAAGCATGCGATAAACCGCGGGGGCAATAGAGGGCAACCCTCTTTGTGCATCACCTTGTTTTTTATGTGGCTTTAATATGTGGAAACGCAACCACGGATATACCCGTGGTTTAAACATTACAACCGATATTTATGGACTACGTAATCTACGGGAGGGAGGGCATTTTGCCCCGTAGGGCCTCGAGGCGGCGCCCCCAGCCGAGGCGGTGCACGAGCGGAGGAGCCGCGAGTGCCGCCGAGGCTGTGCGCGTCGCCGAGAGGCCCTGCGAGGGCGGAATGCCCTCCCTCTCGTAGATTACGAGATGTAATAAACTGTAGGTCCAAATTACGAATATGATCGTGGCTATGGCGGATGTTCTGTTGTGGAATCTGGTCTGAGAAAGCTTCAAATCAACTTGGAATCGCTGATAACCTGCTTCAATCCCGTTTCTTCCCTTGCTTCTATGATTTCGAGCTCAGAGAAAAAAGAGCTCTCTGTTTCTAGCTTCTATTTCTCTGTTTCTAGCTCTCTGTTTCGAGCTCTCTGATTCGAGCTCTCTGTTTCGGCTTTGTTGAATCTGAGGGCGACTTCAGCAAATCCCGGCGGCTTCGAATTTGTAGTAAATCTGAGAGACTTTGTTCGGCTTTGTTCGGTGACTGAAGACATAGCGCAAACAATGGTAAATCTTTAGGGCCTTCGGTGACTGAAGACATAGCGCAAACAATGGTAAATCTGAGGGCCGAATAGTGAAGCAGTGGTAAATCTGAGGGCAAACAGTGGTGAATCTAAGGGTAAACAAGGCCGAAACAAACAGGGGAGCAAACAGGGGAGCGGCGGCGCCGATCTGCAAGCGGCGGAGGACATTGCGTGAAAAAAAACACGCCCAAATTGACAATAATTTGGACCTACCGTTTATTACGTCCGACATTTAAGTTGGTTTCTAGTGTGTCAAAGCCATCCACTGCGACTACATAGCCTTGTCATCCACGTGGTGATTTCACGTTTTAGGTGTCTCATTTTGAACGAGAGATTGGAAGATACCATGCCACCAAATGCAAAAAGCTGTTCTAAAGTGTTAGGGCATTCCTTCGGAGCTTGGCCATGGCCACGCTAATCCGTCCTTCTTCGAATCCTCCTCCGGCACAAATCTGGAGGTTGTAAATCCTGCAAAAACATGGGATCAGGTGATGGCCTTCGTGCTCATTTGCGAAGCGGAAGTGGTGAGATAGATTATGAAGCATCTCAGTCTACTCCTCCCCCCGTTTTAGAATCGCAGCCAAAAGAAGTGTCGGATCCATTCTTGGTGGCTTTTGGGATCTTCAGCATCATCACTGCTCTCTCTGCCCTGCTCTGCACCGCTGTGAATGTTATCTCTGTTGTTCGATCATTCAAAGCTGGCACTTCAGTAAGATTCTTTTCTAAAGTTTTTCTTCGCATAATGTCTGGGGTTAATTTTGATTTTTGAGTAATTTTTTATAGCGTCATTCTTTCCTTTGTTCATATAGTTACTTGATTTTCCAGGTCTTTGAAGGAATTTTGCGTTGCTATGCTGTAGGAATTGCATTGTTCGTGGCTGTTGCCGAGACAGAATGGGAGCGCATTTTCAAGTTATGGAGGGTATGTATAGATAAGCAACTTTGAGTTTTTTTTTTTTTATGTACATGATTTTTGGGATTTATCCATGTAGGTTCTTGAGTACTGGGTGGGACGAGGCATGCTCCAGATATTGTATGTTCGTTGCCCATTCTTGTCTCTTATCCAGTTTACAATTAAGACTCCTCTTTTTCTTCACTGAGCCTTGCTTCTACTAAATAGCAGCTATATACTACTTCTAGGAACATCATTTGTATGCTTGAGCAGGATAAATTCCTGCCAAAATGAAATGCTGATACAAAAGATTTTCTAACTTCAAAATTTGGTTTACATGCTTGCATACTAAACAATCTGTTAACTGCACTAGTGTTGGTGTTATGACCAAGGCATTAGTGCACACGGACAATGGGAGACCCTTTGAGACGGTGCTTGCTGAGATTTCAAGTGGAATGCTTCTTGGATGTGGAGCAATTTATGTACTTGCGGTATGATTATACTGCTGTGAGAGTTTGACTTTGCATTTGGGGCTTAGGAATGCATTTGTTTACTCTGAACTGTCAAATGCAGGGACTCTTATGCCTTGGGTCTGTAAAGCGCTCCCATATGAGAAAGGCTCAATCGAAAGAGCAAGCTATTAAGGATCTTGAGGTTTTTCTTGCTTTCTTTTTCATTCTTTATGTCATTCTATACTATCTAGCCTGATTTTATTTTATGTTTACAAGTTTCTTCATTTTCTAATAGGAACTTGAACGGCGGAGGAATGAACTTCACAATATTCTTGCTGGAAAAGACTGAACAACCTTGATATCAAAGATCTAATTTTGGGATATTTGATGTTACTTCTTTTTATTTCTATATACTTCACGTCACATGTGCCTATTGCCAGCAAGAGCAAATTCTGTATCAAGAAGGGAGTTGGAGGTTTTACAAACAAAAACTGTATCAAGGAGTCACAAACATCTTCTAGCTACACAAAATTTATTGTTCAAGCATTGGCCACCTTGTTAATATGCAGATTTGTTTGTGTCAATGTTGGTAGTTTACTGTTCGAATAAGGATGGCCATGGTGATTATGCGTAGGTTTATCTTAGAGGATAAATTTACACGTTATGAAATCCACAAAGCGAGCTTGAAATATGCTATGGCATTTTATCTCAGAATAGAGATGTAGTTTTCTGTTGCCCATGGTGGCACTTGGCAAGTACGCTGAGATTCCCAAGTGCACTCAGTTTGTGCTGGAATAAGTACCATGTATTTCTCATCAGTTTTCTCCATCCTCTCCATGCTTGTGTTTTGGATTAACCCTACCATTCTGCCTCCTTCAGAATTGCAACTCATCACAGACCTGCATTCCTCTTTTCAACTCCACTTCTCTGCTATGCTTCAGTGATTTACTTGCATCTATCCTCTTTACCATGCATTTCAAAAGATCTACCTTGCATTCCAGAATATTTTACCTTGCATTTTGAATTTTTTTGCTGCCGATAGGATGAAGCCTAACCATTTTTTAGGTGCTAGGTAACCTGCCGGATTGAGGGGGTTCCGGCTGGTAAATCGCAGGCGGCGCCACCTGCCGGTTTATTGGCCAGAAACCCCGAAATCCGGCGGGCTACGAGAAAAGAAAAGATGCCCCTTTCGTTATAATTTTTGAAGCAGAATCCATTAAACCCGATCCTATCCATTTATTTTCACTGTCTCATGCTACGGCATCAAGGCACTCTGCAACCCAGCAAAGGCATGTCATATATTTATACGTTTTGTGCGATGAACTATTTTTTTGTGATATTCAAGTGTTTCAACCATAGCTTATCTCATATAAATGGTTTGATAACGTCATATTTTGAATATGGACAATTACCCTCGAAAACCCTTTGGGGCGTATAAATGGTTTGATAACGTCATATTTTGAATATGGACAATTACCCTCGAAAACCTTTGGGGCGTGGTTTTTTAATCCTGACAGTAATACGCTTGCTGCTCTCTTTTTGTTGTCTCCGTGGACGATAAAAATCTATTTTATTCTATTCTATTCTATTCTATTCTATTATGTCAATTACCATAGGAGTGATGGAAATAGCAAAAATTTATTCACCAAAGCTTTAAATGCATGCTCTGATTTAAAGACATCACGTGAGTAAGTTAATATATGTGGGGAGCATGATTACATGCAGTCTTGAATCACATAAGTATGAGGATCTATAAGCTATTCAAAATCAGCAAGGATTGTTAAGATTATTAATGTACCATCTTTGCCTCGTAGATCATGATCATACCCTCCCCAACTTCTTAGTCATTTTCAAAATGATGTACGTTTTTGCAAGCTGCATTCAATACTTGCCTTTGCGAATAATCTCAGAATCGAGTCTTCCTCCTTTCTGCAACAACATCCTAGAAAACTAATTTAATTATTCCATGGTTCTTCTTGTTTACCTACCTCTCATCATATAATGGTTTAAGCTCGACGACAATTCCAAATGACCCTTCAGTTGCACTTTAATTGCTAAAATTCCCTTGGTTTAGTTTTTTTTTTTTTTTTTTTTTTTTTTTTTTTTTTTGAAAGATCAGATGTATATTAATTGGAACTCATCAATGGTTTACACGCACCAAGTGATATCATACACTTACATATCATATTTGTTTATGTAAGGATAACCACTCGGCTATGAAGCTAAACTTTTACAAGAGTGATGAAAGAAAGTCGCGGGCTTGGGAAGCCCATTCCTCCCCCTCAAATGCTGCAAGATATTGGCGGGCCTTTTGTTTCAGAGATGGCCATAGGTTATCAGGGTGGAGATATTCTTGGGAGAACACATATTTTCTTCGCCTTTTCCATATTAGCCATAAAAGCCATCTTTGCATAGATTCAAAGCAACTCTTTTTCCAGTTTGCCAAGATGATGGATATAAACCTATCAAGATCCCCTTTTCTGAAATAGAAGTCTCAAACGCGTCCTTCAATTTTTCCCATACTGAGCGGAGTTCTCTACAATCCATGAGACAGTGTTCAATTGTTTCTACTTCTTGCCCACACATTGGGCAACTCGGTGATACATCATTGTTGAACCTGCTCACTAATATGTTGACTCTGATTGCTCTATGAAAAATTTGCCATAATAGTGTGGAAATCTTTGGTGGCAAGTGGCTCCTCCAGATTCCTTTCCATAGTTGGGTCACTTAGTTATCTTCTAATGTTAACTCCCATTGAGAGGGGAGACTTATCAATTCATTCACATGCAGGGCCTTGTATGCCTTTGAAACAAACTGTTTTTTGTTAAGATTTTCACGAGGTAGGCAGAAAGCACCTACTTGTGGAGTCGCATAAGGAGGAATATTGTCTCGTACCATGCTCCAAATTCGCTTATCTCACGTTCTCAAGTTAAACTTGTCTTGGAATGATTCCCAGGAACACTGTACACCGCATCGATACCAATCTCCAATGCAAGATAAACCTGCCCCAATCCATCTGTTTTGAGTTCTTTTGTTCACCACTGAGAAAAGCGGCACCCGGCCTCTGTTGGTTTCCACCTGCAACCACCACAAGGGCATGGACACAGAGGTACAATTTTTGATGTCCAGGCGCCAAAGACCTTTTACTGTCTCCCAAGCTCTTAACAATCCTTTAAGAAATGGAGAGGCTCCAGCATATGGTTTCAATTTATAAAAAAGGGCCCAAGGCAGATCTGCTTTATGAAATAACTTTCTGCAAGGCGTACAATGAGTTAGAGATTGTTTTAGAAGCTCAAGGCCAGGAGATTTCAAGTCTTGTTGAAGAATTTCCCACATGAATTTGCAGACTAGGATCTTACTATGCAACTTGAAGTCAAGCATTCCTAATCCCCCATTAAATTTGGATCTCAAACACTTTCCCCATGCAACTTTGACATTTGCCCCCTCTTCATTACCACCCCATACAAAGTTTTGCACCATTTTTGATAACTCTGCTAGCTTTGATTCAGGCGCCAACATCACCGATGCAGCATAAATGTGAGTACTGCTAAGCACTGACTTGGCCACAACAATCCTTCCTGCCATGGAGAGCTTACTAACCCTCCACCATCTCAAATGTTTGTCTAAACTGAGTAAGATCTCATCCCATATGTTCGAGGATGAGATGCATACCCCGATTGGAATGCCGAGCAACTTTGACGAAGACCCAACAGGTATTATGGTCCAGGGAAAAGTGGTAACATGAGTCGGAAGAGGCTCATCTAGTGGCCAAACAGCTGCACATTTGTTCCAATTGAGAAAACAACCTGATGCTATAGAGGAAGTATCCAATAGATGTTTAGCATTCAAGAGATTATCTTCCGAGGCTTCTAGGAACAAAAAAGTATCATCGGCGTATTGATTACATACTTGTTGCGATCCATCTGTCATCTGCAGCCCTGTTATAACCTTATCTTCCACTGCTGTCAGTAGCACTTGAGATAGTCCTTCTGCAACAATGTTAAAAAGGAAAGGCGCCAAGGGGCATCCTTGTCTAATGCCCCTGTCTCCTAAAACTACCACAGATGCACGCGATGATTTCAACAGCTTTGCAACAATATTGGTGAATTCCTGTCCACAGCCAAAAGCAAGCAGCATCTTTTCCAAAAAGGACCAGCTCACACTGTCATATGCCTTCTTAAAATCAAGCTTTAAATAAAGCACTTTTTGATTTGTCTTTCTCGCCCAATGTATGCCTTCAAAAGCAGCCGCAATATTACTGAGAATACTTCTGCCTGGGATAAATCCTGATTGAACGTCAGATATATGCTCCACCAAAATAGGTTTTATTTTTTCTGCGTAACCTTTTGCTATAATTTTGTAGAAAGTTGACAACAATGTAATAGGTCTCTAGTCCCCTATGGACTTCGGTTCCTTCACCTTAAGGTGATACATCCAGTGTTTAGTCTGTTATCAAGCTTATCTGCTTGTAGAAAGTCCTGATAAGCATTGTACACAAGTGGCTGTACCCATTCCCAATATTCCTGAAAGAATTCTGCTGGAATGCCATCTAGACTTGGGCATTTATTTTTAGCCAGAGAGTAGGCAGCCTCACACATCTCTTCAACAGACAACGGTTGTCCAAGTTGTTCCCTTTGCATAGAAGATACTTTAGATATAACTTTAGAAAGGATTAACTCTTCAAAGCAATCTTGAAAATTTATATTTTTCTTCTTGAAGAAATCTTCGAAATGTTTAGAAACAAACTCCTTCACCTGTTGTGGGTTCCGGATAATGGATCCATCCTCCACCTGCACTGAGGACAATGCGGCTGCTTGTTTCCTCTGCTTTGCAACTCTAAAAAAGAAACCTGAACATTTATCACCTTCCTTGATCCATGTCAGTCCTGCTTTAACTTTAGCTTGTTTAATTTTGATCTGTTCTATTCTCTTAATTTTCTCTAAAACTATTTTTTCCTTTTCGCCTGAACCAGTATCAGTTCTTCTAAGCTCTATCAATTCTTTATAAAGTGACTCCAATAGAGCGTTTTCCTCGGCCACCTTATTACGACCCCATACCTTAGCAAAATTTTTTATTGCTGCTAGAGACGCTATCATTGCTTCCATTCCCTGTTTGTTTTTACTAGCCGCTGTCCAAATCTGCTTACATTGATCTTCAAAATCTGCGTCCTTAAGAAATCTGGGGTTCAATCTGAAGACTGTCTTTAATGGTTTAGAGGTACTAACTCTAGAAGAGCATATAATCTGCGGATTATGATCTGAAATATAGTTCTCTAAGAGATTACGACGGTCATGCCGTGCATATGCCCTGCCATCACCAATCCAACCATTACACCATGTGAAGCCTGGATCTCCCTGTAGTTCCATGAATCCCAATTCGTTAAGCATGCTCAGCCATTGTTCCCTTTCAAATCCATGCACAACTTCGATCCCGCCTCCATATCTATCACTACTACTTTCTACCATATTAAAGTCCCCAATCATAATCCATCGTGTATCTCTGTCAAAGTTTTTCAGCCTGTTCTTCACACTGGCCCATAAGGAAGCTCTTTGCCTGGCTTGATTATGTGCGTAAATATTTATCACTCCCCATTTTTTACCATGAGCCTACCAGATTACTATTGCGCACCTCCCAAAATTATCTGTATATGTCGATAGAAGTTTCAATTGTTTTCTCCATGCAATAAAGGTTCCTGCACTAGAGCTGCCGCTAGACGACATGATACCCATATAATCTCCTCCTAGTAAGTTAAGCAAAACTCCAACTTCTTCCTTCTTACATTTATGCTCCTGAAAACAAACAATATCTGGGGAAATTTTTTTCAATGCTAGAGATAGCCTACTGCCTTTGGCCTCAGAGGATTTTACCCCCCTGATGTTCCAGCTAAGGATTTTATATTCCATTAGAGAACACATTCGATTGATTGGATGTTGTTGTCTCATAGCACTGTTCTTCCAATCTTGGTATAACCCTCTTTTTTCTTGGCATTCCATCAGCAAGATCTTCTATATTTTCGTCCATTGGTAAATCCGCCCATTTATTATAATGCACTGGAAACTCCTCATTAGCAGCTTGATATTCTACTGCCATATACTCAGTTGGTGTTTCCTCATTGTGATTCTCTACAGTTTCTTGCACATTGGAATAGTTATGACATGTGAGATTTTTTATGGTACCTCCCAGATTGGGCAACCTCTTTTGCATATGGTTTTTAATTCTGCCGCCATTTCTGTGCTGCACTGTGGCCCACCCATCTTCATTCGCCTGTTCCTTTTTCTTTTCGATGTTTACCCCTCGCTCTTGCCTCTTGTCCAGTTCTGAGTTTCCTTTAGATGGCGAAAAAACGTCATATTCCATTTCACCGGGATTTAGATGGCCCTTTCCCTTTTCTTCCCCATTTATCTCTATTACCTTTTCACCTGCTACTTTAATATTGTCATGCAGCTTGGTTGTCTTTTCTAGCAGCTTGTTTGTCTTTTCTGCTGCTACTTTGACATTGCTTTGTGACTCTCTCCCGAATACAAAACAATCTTCCAGACCCTTAATTTCCATTGTGGGGAACATCCTTCTAATCTCCCATCTGTTTATGAGTCTTAACTTGAATAAGGAATAGTATGTCCCACTTCGCACGAGAGTGAATTGTGGAATGCCTTCCGCTGCTGTAATGCCCACACAAATCCTTGGCCCCTTTGCGATCGAATGAGTTATGTATGTCCCCAGGTTCTTTGCTATGGCAATTAAAAATTCTGAGTCAAGCATATCCACTGGAAGTTGTTCTATCTCAAACCAACAGGGAAGTTTAACAACGGACAATTTATCTGGGGTGAAGCCTGGAGTATAGTATTGATATGACACAAATTCCCCCGCGAAGTGGTCTACTCCCCTGGAGACTCTCTTCTCCACTACTTTCTCATCATCAAATAGTATTAGGAAAAAATTACTCCCAATAGCTTTGATGCTTTGAAACTTCGACATATTCAAAGCATCAAGATGCCTTGTGAGCCAGTTTTGTAGTTTCCTGTAGTCCAAAAAACCTCCCGTGAAGAATCCCACCACTGCCTTAGAAATTAGATTTTCCATATTCTTGATATGCCTTGAGTGGCTTATCTCTGTTACTTTAAGATTGCCATGTTCTGGTTTGATACCTGCTGACTGAAGGAGCTGTTCTAAATTGGTAGACAAGTTTTTAGAAGACAGAGAGTGTAAGGCCTCTTCTACTCTGTTGCTACGTGATTCGTTTGGAATTCCTTTCTTAATCCATTCAGAAAACCTGGGTCTTATAATTCTTTCTAAAGTATTGCCCTGTTTCCAGTGATTAAATCTCTTATTTTCATTATTGCTTATCGTGGAATCCATGCTTCCACGATTTTCCAGCCCTTCGTGTTTACCATCAACACAAAAATCAGTGGAATTGCTTACCCCATTTCTATCTTTTCCAAGCTTCTGGCCTATCTCCTCGAGCGTTGTGTTTTCTCCTGCAATCATGCCATGCTTCACAATAGGCGCTTTGTTCTGCCTCCCCAGAGCCGCTTCATTCCGTCCCTGCAAACCCCAAGTATCTGTACCTCGCCCTATCTCTCCGCCACCGATTTTTCCTGCTTTATAGGAAGTCGCTGATACAGGCCTGGGTGTAGCGGCATCCGGTAGGGGCTTAGAGCCCCCGATTTTTCTACCAGAGCCATCGGCTGTTTCGCCTGTTGCCGCTACCGTGAGCGGCTGTTTCTGCGCCACCGACATATTGTTCCTTTCCCTCTTCGTTAGGGTCTCCTGGTTTAGGGGTATTTTTGATGAAGACGACTGTAAACTTTTGATGATGATTCAAATGGAAATATATCCCTCAGGATAAGATCTTTCCATGAAAGTCAAGTTCACCTGAATTGGAGTCTGGAATCACATGTTATGTTAATATTAATACACAAAAAAGTTGGAAGTTCAAGAATCTGATTAAGGTAATCTTAGCTTAAAGAGCTCATCCTCAAGTACAATGCATCTGAAGGACATATTCTCATTTGAATCATCACACAAATATTATGGTTACTTTTATTAAAAATACCCCTAAACTAGAGGCATTTTGACAAATTTTAGCAAAACTTAAGAATATTTAAAGTTTTTCCCTACAACAAAACAATTTACATCCCAATGAAAGCACCATTTAGAACATCGTCTGACATTGTTCAAAAATAAATGAACCTAAATCATAGACCTTCAATTGTAGGTTGTCAAATTCTATGTTTCATCAAGTGCTTATTTAAAGTATCTTGTTGCGTAAACCCCTTTGCAATCCTGCTTCAACATTCACTGTGCAGCTTGATTGTTTGCTCCCATAGCCCCTTTCTTCCAATCTCTCCATAATTACCACAAGGATCATTCATAGACAATTGAAATCCATATAGTTTGTCATTTTCGGCAAAGATGAAGGTGAAAGTGGGTATAAACTCAAAAGTGATATCTTGAAATGGAATACAAGTTAATTTGTGCTAAGATCTAAGAGACCAAGGCAAAGTTCAAAGCTAAATTGGGACCATGGCTTCTTCACTGCTGAGCCCATCATGCAAAAATCTGGAAAAAAGCCCACGCTACTGCAATTCCTACTAAAACCTCCTGCACTGAGCTTCGTACCTTCTAATTTTGGCAAGGCTGCATCAAATTTGGAACTGCATAGGATATGGCAAGTCATCCTTGAAGAGCAGACCTTTTTCTTCTTGCCCTAAAATGAAAGTGCTTGATGCATGAATGCACTTAATCGATACTTAATATGCCAGAAACATACGTGTCAGGAAATCCTTTGATGATGATTTCAACATGTGAACATGAATAACCAAATGTATGAGAACGAACAATGCTTGAGAATTGTACCTTGGGGCGTGCATTGCATAAAGGGATAGCAAATCAAGTGCACCACTCATTTTGTTTTTCATGCTTTTTCCTCCTTGAAAACGATCTTGTAACTATTATATAACAAAGGTACTTCCCTCGAAAAGGTGATGATGTACAATAAAGATAGGAAATGGGGATGCCAACAACAATAACATGCTTTTCCCACAATCACCTTTAATACTAGACAAAATACTAAAACATCAATATATGCTTGTGACTCTTTTGTCAAGAACAATGTTGACTTAACTAGACTCCATAATTTGAGACAAAGAAAGGTCATGACAAATTAACCATAGAAGCTAGCTACTATAGCAAAGAAAGTAGGAGGAAATTTGTACGCCGTACTACATTGGCACCATCCTGTAAGAAGTAAACGAAGTTTACTGAGTTTAATTATAGCACAAGATGTGGATAGAAGGCCCACTCTTCGTCCAACGAAAACAATGGATTCAAGACCAATATTCTTGTCTATTCAAAGGATGGCGTGTAAATGTCACATAAGACAACATCCTTTTAAGTTTTAGAAAGGGTGATGTATGTCTAAAACTAAGTATTAGATAATTTTCGGACGGAAGGGATTCCGCCTGATAATTTTCGAGGCGGCGCCGCCGAGAAAATTTTCCGGCGGGATCCCGACCGCCGGAAATTATCAAACGTAATACACGCCTGGGGCGAATTACGTACAGAATTTATTTTCCGGCGGGGCCATTTTTCCGGCGGGCGATGGCAGATGCGGGCTTTCTATGCATTTGGGGCTTTCTCTGCATTTGGGCGATGGCGGATGATGCTATGGCAGAGGCAGAGGCAAGAGCAAGAACGGCTATGGCAGAGGCAGAAGGAGCAAGAACGGCTATGGCAGAGTTGGGTCTTCAAAAATCGTCTCCATGGAGCATAAACCGGCTATGGCAGAGGGATCAAGAACACAAACCCACATGAGCATTCAATCGCAAGCCAAAAACGACAGTTTTAAGCTCGATCTGCACCACCTTGGAGCAAATCCGGAGACGGATATGGGAGCTCCACGGTTCCAGCATTCAAATGGAATGGTAAACTTCGTTAGATAACTGCAAAGCAGCCCACTTCATTAAAGAGCAGCGGCTATGGAGGTCCCGCCGCGGTTATGGCGGTAGGCTATGGAGGTCCCGGCCGAGGAAAAAGAAAAACCAGCCTATATGGCGCCGCCATACACAGGCGGAGGAAGAAATACGTCTCATATTATTGACAGAATTTTACAGTAATTCGCCCCAGGCGTGTATTACGAAAGTGGCGTTCTTCTTCCAAGCATTAAGAATGTCCTAGAGCATATTACGAAGCAATATAACTTCAACTCCAATAAAAGCCTATTGGTTTTCTTGACAATTTGCTCAAGACATCGCATTATCTACAAACTAGACCCATTGTGTCCGAAAGCATATTACGAAGCAATATAACTACTACTACAATAAAAACCTATTCACTTTCTTAACAAAAACATTGCAATTCAATTCAATTATCTACAAACTAGACACAAGAACATGTAAGAATTAAAATCTTTCTCTATAGTATCCTACACAAAATCTTAAACCCCTTATGAGCATGAGCAACCTTACCCTAATAACAAAACTAGCGTATTCGTATTGGACCGATAGGACGCTGCCTTGTGGCGTGACGTTAAAATCTCTTCTTCTTCTTCTTCTTTAAAGATGTAACACATGTACGACCCGACCTTATGTCTCCATATTGGTGACTTTTACATAAACGTTATCGGACTGTTTAGCGGGGAGAGTTTTTATTTTGTGGTTATTATTTGAAGGGAGAGTTTTTATTTTGTGGTTATCATTATTGGTGGAGCCTGACAACTAGTTATCAGTATTATTCCACCCATATAAGACCGATAAGGTAAGGTTATCGGTCTGGCGTTGGCTGATAACAAAAAGTTGTATGTCCGAGGCCAGATATTTGGCACGTAAGACCTCGGCCTGCTAGGGCCAAAGACCGGGCCAAGGCCTTACGTGCCAAATATCTGGCCGCGGACGTACAACTGAGGCCACACATTTTTGGTTATCGTCCTCGGCCAACCTTACCTTCTGATGGAAGGCGACCACGACTTGTGGCGGGTAAATTCTGGTTATTTTGCCTTTTGGAGTGGACATTGCATAACTAATGCTCTAGCTTGAAGTAAACATATTCAAAGACAGTTCCAACCACATCATGCTGCATGGCACATTTTCTTCCCCACAAAGTCGTCCTATTATTCTTTTCTAACATAGAAATGTCTCATCCAACTCTGCACCTGACAAATGAATTCTTGGTACAAACAAATGGTGAGGTTTTCTGTCTTCCTTTACATAGGATCTGACATGTGACTCATAAAACAAAAGTTATCACAATCACACTTTTTGCAAGTAGTTACATATGGACAAGGTTCAAAGTAAAGTGTGTTTTAAATTGATATGTTTTTGAGATTATACGAAAGAATAAAACAAACATACATGGAAGAATAAAAGAAATATATAATAGATGTATTCTTTTTCCACAGCATAACATGTACTGTACATTAACAATTCACATTCCTCTTGATATTACAAGTATATGTGAAATTACTCCCTGTCACAAGCCTGTAAGAGAGATGTAACCCATAGCACTGCAAAATCTGAGAGCAAGAAAGAGTCCATACAGCAAAAACTGGCCAATTCCTAGAAGTCTTGTCGGGCGCATCCTATTTGCTGGAAGGACCGCGAGCGCCCACACAAGTGCTGCAACTAGAAAGCCAAGAGTATAGAACAGGCTGTTGTCTTCAGGGACTGAAAATGCAGCAGGATAGGTTTGCCAGCTTGCAAAGATCAAAGAAAGGCCAAGACCAACTAGAGTGTTAAACATAGCTCCTGCATAGCAGCCAGACATTGCAATCTGCACTCCATCTCCTTGATCATGGCAAGCAATTGCAATATTTCCCATTAAATCCCCCATGGAGTTACCCCAGGCTAGGACTGTAAGTCCAAGTATAGCAGGGTCTATATCTAAAATAATACCCAGGCTCACTAGTGCAGCCACCAATTCTTCAGCAATTAAATAAAACCATACAATGCTCATAAAAAAACCAGCTAAAACCCATGGAAGCTGGTGCCTTGGCGGATGTTCTGATTCTGTTGTTAGCAAAGCCACTAATCCAAGAAGTAACCCTCCAAAGCTTCCACCTATCAGCAAGTACCAGTCTTGAGTGATAGGCTTACCATCTATCAAACACCATAGAAGAGCAAGGCTTATGGGAGCCAAGAATGCACTTGTAACAGCAGAAGGGCGCGACCATCTGTCTTCTTCTAGTATGGGAATTGTGAGTTGCCTTGGTAGTGTCAGGGGCCACTCCACAAGAATTTTAAACAGTTTCTGTAAAACATACCACAACTTGGAGGGCTTGCTAGCATCAATTTGCTCTTCAAAACTTCCCAAAAGAGGGCAGCATTTTTCTGCTTGTTCTGGTAATATTGACACCTGTGAAATCCACATCCATTGATTGAGTGATGTTGTTGAAGCTGTTCGCTGCAATGGGCGGTCCGAAGTGGTGGAGCACTCATCATTCTTTTCAAATTTCTTCACAACTTTCTTCACAATGTTCTTCTCGCGTGAACCGATACTGCGCTGATGACTAAGTAGGGGCTGAATTACATCCCACTCAAGCTCACCACTAGACCTTTTGAGAAAATGTGAAGCAGCCACAAAGCAGGCATAAACCAGGTATATCAATGTGAAGGCAACTGAACCCCAGAAATTGAGTTTGCCAATTATCAAGACGATGCCGAGGACAGCGACCGCCACCAAAAAGAAAGATAGGTCCCTGATGAAGCACCATCTATCTAGATGAACAGCAGATCCTGTGGATACCAAGCTAACAGATCCTGCCACAACAGTAACAAGAAAAACAGCTCCTCCAAGCACACTGTTAAGGCCTAACTCTGCCACACCTGCACCTGCAAAGGCCATAATACTTGCAGCCACATCTGGAGCTCCATTTCCAAATGGTAAAAGTGTTACACCAGCTACAGTAGGATGCAAATGCAATAGTTTGGATAGCTTTTCCAAAGAAAAGCAAAAGTAATCTTCTGCAGTATTTCCTAACATATAAAATAGAGCAATAAGCCACAAGGCAAGTAGCAAATAACCCAGACCTGGAGAATGGCCACAGTTGCAGTAGAAGATGTAAATATACTCTATAAGCCCTCCCATTCTGCACTTCTGGTGCGCACGGACAAACTCACAGGCACTTGCATAGCCTTTATGTTGCTTGATTTCTCCACACGAATCATCCAAGCTTCTGCGCTGCAACAGAGTCACATTTTTGCCAAGAATTTTGATCATAGAATGTGATGATTTCTTCTTTCTCGTCCTTAATAGAACACTCAGACTAGACTTGAAGCCTTCCTTTGTAGGTTTCACATCATTGCTCTCCAGGCCTAAAATCCTTCTGGAACCAAGCGTTTCGAATTTTGAAGAAAACTTGTAACTGTTTTCTACTACTTGGATTTCTTGAGCATGATGATCTGTTTGGAAAATACTCCAGCTATAAATGAGCAATAAAACCAGGGTCGCAAAATGCAATGAACTCTTGTTCCGGCGACACCAAGATGCTCTCATCCTTATGTTTAAGGCTTGCCTGCAAATTTAATATCGCCCACATGACCTAAGAGGTTACCTCCAAAAAATCAGGACAAATCGAATGCAATATATAGAGGCAGCAAAGCTGGACTCGTCTGTGGCAAAAAAAATTTGTGAAAGAGAAGAGACAGGTCATGGGCAAAGGGCATAATAAATCATATAACATCTCCCAAAACCGCCATAGCCATGAGAAAAGGATGAGAGAAACAATGAGTCGAAAAGCGGGAGCCCACAAAGGAAAAAATGGGAGAAAGCGCGTATGCTTTATTCAAGAGATGCGCCGGATTAGGGACAGATAAGAGATCATGGATTGCATTTGGAAAAACGGGCGCAGGCCAAGATCGAATCAATTGGGTCCCTCTGTATTGGATGAATCCATGAAACAGAGGAGTTTTTTGGGCTGGGCAGATCCGCATAGCCATCCAGACATACCCCCTACCCCTAGCCGCCATGGCGGCGCCGCCCAATGATAGCAGGCGGCGCCGTAGGCATTGGGTAGGTAATATTTGCATTGCCACAAACAAAACAGAAGAAAAAGTTGCCCAATCGGAAGAAAACTTGCCCTATTCATCAAAATTTTATCTGGGCTGTAAGAAATTCTGTTGGCAGAGAACTGCTCTGGAATTGTAGGGCTTGAATTTAGTGCCACATACAGATGCAGATTTTCTTTGTCATAATTTCTTCGACTTAAATGCCCTGTTCGACACCTGGGAAAATCTATTGACACCCTCTTGTTTGTGCCCTTGCAGATAATTGACATTTGGCTTTTCCCTAAAGCTTGACATAGTCAAAATCTTACCTACGTTTTAATACATATCGACACCATTGCTTGTTTGCATTCAATTCAATTCTTTTTGCTGGCAGAGAAGCGCATTATTTTCAACGTATATATGAGCACCTCCTAACATCTGCTAGATGCAACAACTTGTTGTCACCCTTTTCTATAATGCTTTCATTAGAGGGCATCTGGAATCATTCTTTCTCCGTATAGGCCATGAGATGCCAACATGTGTTCGTCATAGGTGTTGATGCAAGGTATCAATTGGTAAATCTCGATTTGTTTTGTCTTATTGAAGATCGGCGGCGCCCGACATTTCTCTTGCGCATCTGCATCTGCATCTGCATCTGCATCTGCATCTGCATCTGCTTTGTTATAAAAAAGGCTTCATTCCCATGCTCCATTCGAATTTCTCTTGCCAGAGAACTGCAACTACTCCTAAAATCTAGGGTTGACCAGACTTGAATTTAGTGCCACATACAAATGCATTCTTTTTGTCATAACTACATCCGAAACTTATATGCTATGTTCGACACCTTGAAAAATCTGTTGACTTCCTCTTGTTTGTGGCCTTCCAAATAGTTGCCATTTGGCTTTTCTGTGAAGCTTGCCATAGTCAATCTGTCACCTACATTTTATTAATTTATGGATATCATTGTGTTGCTTGTTTACATAAACGTGGATCCTTTCCTTCTTTTTGCTGGCAAAGAAGTGTGTTGTGGTTGTAATGATTATTTTCAATCCATATGAGCACCGGTGCTACATGCAACAACTTGGTGTCACTCTTTCCATAATGCTCTCATTAGAGGGCATGTGGAATTACTCTTCCTCTCCAATCATTAAGCTATTATATAGGAGGTCCAGTAACGGGGGCACACTCTTCCTCTCGAATCATTAAGCTATTATATAGTGTTTAGATTTTTAGGAAATAAGGGTGGCATTTTTGTTTCTCGTAAGGGTGGCATTTTTCTTTCTATATGTGTTGGCTTTGTCAGGTCTGTTAGCCATATAAGTTTTTGTTTATGACCAGTATATCTAAGCTTGGACAAATTGATGCTCAAACGTTAGTTTTATTTGCATGCACTATTAGACATAAACAGCAAATGAGAGGTTATCCCCAAAGCAAAGAAATACATGCAATATAATAGGAAGAGAAAACTGAAAATCAATACTTCACAAATATTTATATCCTAAATGGCCTGAGAATCTAAAGAATATTCTATAATACAACCTGAGAATCAACAAAATATCTCTAGCCCATCACAACACCATTGGGCAATTAAAAAGAAAAATTCCTCATCGCCTAAAACCTTCAGAAGGTCTAATTGCTTGCTTTAGAAGAAATTTAATAGATGTTTTGATGTAGATTCGAAATTGGAGAGGCATAACATTATTTGATTACGAAGAGCACACTTCGAAGCTCAAAAATCATTTATTTTTCCCCATTTTTTTAATCGGTCCGACTCTGTTTTGCCTCAAATCTTCTCTTCAATGTGCAAAGCGATTGACATGCTTTTTAAAGCAGATCAAGCCATCCATGGAACAACAAGAATATTCGATCAAAATTTCTACCCTCGCCTCGCAGTCTTACGGTTATTTTTCGGGCTTGAGTAACCACTTTTTGACTGGATTAACCACCTGCTGATATTAAATGGTTGCATTAACCACCCTGATTGATATTGAATGGTCTGATTACCACCCCGAATGATACAATATATCAGACTAACCATAGTTTTTGGCCGGATTAACTACATTCCGCATGATAGATATGGAGTTCCTAAGAGAACTTAAGATTTGAGTCGATGGAGCTAGTAGTTGCAAATTATAATGTGATTGAAGCAATGGGTTACCTCAGTATAACTCAACCAGATAGAAATTGAACTGCAAATGGGTTAAATCTGCAAGTAAATTGCTGTAAGATGTGCTTAAGGATGAATCTCTCTTTCATGTGGCCTTGACTAGCCGGCATGTGCTTCTTGTTATTTATCCCTCCGCTTGGAATAGGTTGCAACGACAGGCTTTTCATTTAGCATCAAGTTAGTTGGTGTGGTCTACGTAGAAAAGGTGGCAGTGGTGTATCTTCAAGGGCTTAACAATTACTGCTGACCAAGTTCTTTATAACGCATAAGATAGATTGGTAAAGGCATACCTATGATTGCAACTTGCTCTTGAGAAGAGATGCTTGATTTTTGTGGAATTTTTGGGTATATCATCTCTTGCATAGACAGGTTGCTGCACTTAGTGGATTATCATTATCTGATGAGATTTTATTCCTGCCTTTGCAATTATACATGTACTTTCTTGGGATATTAAATAAAGTTTGACGTCCTTCAAAAAAAAGAAAAAGAAAAAGAAAAAAGGGATGAATCTCAAGCATGAGTACGAAATCATCGAGGTTTAGAATCACTTAGAATTAGAATAAAGCTATATTAAAGAGAGCCAATTTGCATGCAAATGGTTGGAATTGGATCGACGTAGTTCATGCAAGCAACTTGGGGGTCAGATGGAAGAAGTGAAAATTTTAAAGAGTCATAATTTTGGTTGTAGCTTCAATTATCTTTATATTACAAGAAATTTATCGCGGCAGCTTCAAACCTGTGCAGTTGGACCCACTGTTAAAGTCCAACGTTTGACAATGCAATGCCTGCTTAGCTAACTTTACCAAGGAACACATTCATTGTTTATACAAAGAAAGTTAGAAGCAAATAACAATATATCAAACTAGGGATCTACTAGGTGCCAAGTTTATGGTTTGGGCAGAGAGTTCCATTTGAGCCCTTAATCAAAAGGTTTAGTGCCTCATAGAAGAGGGGCTTGTTAAGGGAACGATTTTGAATGGAGACAACGCACTAAAGAAAATTTTTACTTTATCAGCATTTGTTAATGCCCGTTGAACAATAAACAAATCAAAAGACACAAACATTTTCTAAGGATTACGAACAATAAAAATGAATCTATGTACAATTATAAATGAATCTTGAAGATTATGAGAATGAGAATGATTTTTTATCGTCCACTATATGAACAATCAAAACGAATCTTTGTACAACTACAAATGAATCTTTTTACAATTGCAAACCTCCAAATTTAGAGTCCCATGCAATAGCAATGCAAGCAATCTATGTAGATGAATGTGGAAGGAGACCTCCTGCTTGCTTACATCAAATTTCAATAATGGCCAGTCATGTTCCTCAAAAAGAGCATAAAGATCAGTTACAACTGGTGCATCACTGCCCATCCACCAATCTTCCCTCGCAGATTCAGGTGATTTTGCAAGATCTGAAGGCCCTGACGTCACTGTTGTATCAGTGTCCATATCCGTTACTTCATGTCTCAGGATGCTTGCTGTTGAACTCCTAAGGGCTAACCGGTTCTCAAATGTTCCAACTCTACGTTGACCTCGTGTCATTGCTGGTCCTCTCGCCATTCTCCCTCTAGCTTGCACCCTTCTCCTCTGAGAAGGTCTAGATAATCTGCTTGCTTCCCTTGTTGCATCCACAATCAACCATGTATGTAGAACATGAGCGCACTCAGAAATGAGACGAATCAGTGCAGCAGACAATGAAATGTTGTCCAAGACAACTATTTCACTATCCTTATTAACTAGCTCATTGTGTTCACTAGAGCTCGATTCAACTTCAGAAGGCACTGATGAAGTCGAAGCATCCAAAGAGCCCCGGAGACAGGCACACTCAGAACGCTTGATATCTGCCTCATAGGACTCATCTGTACATGTAGCTCCAGCCACAAGTAATGGATGGACATTTGCCATCTGGGTTTCTAAAAGGTTTCTAAAACACAGGCAGAAACCCATTCATCATTTTCTTCTTCAACATGGATATTCGTTATCTGGCGCTGAGGATGCATGCCCTGAATATAAGCTAGAAAGTGTAACCATGCCCTGCATAAATCAAGACGTTCAAAAGCTATATATCTAGCCACCTTTGGGTGGTTCATCACATAACGTATATCATCCACAGGTTCTGTTAATAATGTGCATAATTGGTGTAAATTAAAGTGTTGTCCCCTTGAGACCTGCAACAGAGTGAGGAAATCAATGCTATGCAAAAAGTATAGAGCAATATCCTGTTAATTTAGAATGGTGATATACCGTGAAATGCCCATCTTCATCAGCACATGATGAAAATAATTCTTTTAGAATATCAAACAGCATGTCGAGCAATCCACATTCAAACATCAGGCGATGGGTGATAGTTGGAATAATAAAGATCTGAACTGAGAAACTGCTAAGCTGTGATCTTGGTGTGAACAAACCTACTGCTAGCATAGACCTGCAAAATATATTTTACAGCATAGAATAATCTATTTTTCAGTTGAGAGACAAAATCATTTGTCCTTCTGTTCTTCCAAACAAAAAAGCTAGAAGGAATGGAGCCCTGGTAATGACCAAGAACCAACCTAGGTCCAATATGATGCCCATGTACAGAAAGTCGTTTCTTCTTCTTTTTTGGCTTTAAGCTGTGGCACATCACTCTGTCAAGAGCACCAGATCAGAGGGTGCTGCCGGAACCAATATTTGTATCAGGTCTCATACGGAGATGGATCTTTCACAGTGGGGGAGTTTTCAACAGCAAAAAATGACATAAGTGGCCCTATTCCATTTTGTATCACAAAAAACGGAGTGTTATTAAGCTTAGGAATGAAATTAGGAGGAAGAATCTGACAAACCAGGACTTATAAGACGATCCTCGACATGGTCAAGGCAAGAAATTCCACAAGATCCTTAAATCGCACAGCCGAGGTGGCCTTGCAGCAGAGATGCAATGCCGAGGCGCAGATCCGGCACTAGATAAGCTGAAGCATTGGTTGTTTTCTGAAACTTCAACGTTGAAAGCGATTTTTTGAAGCTTAGAAGCAGGAACCTGTCACCATAGCCATAGCCAGATGGAGTTGTCTTGAATCCGTCAGCAAAGCTGTCCTGTTACATGGCTACCCTTTGTACCATGCCAGAAAGAACCATAGCCAGAGAGATGGAGCACAGAATAGAAACTTCCATGGAAATGCAACTACAGAAGACGACACTGAAGAGTCTAGGGCCCACAAGGTAGTACACTTTTGCCATCCCACAAAGATACCAGAAGCCAAAGAGAAACTGTCCAACAAGGAAATGGCATTCTGCAAATTCTGCTCATCAGCCATTAAGAACAAGAAAGTGTCACCTGCGTTACTGATTACAAATCTCCTGTGAACCACTATTCATGGAAAGACCATGCAAGATGCCTTCCTGCACTGCAAGAGAGAATACCTGAGAAAGAACCTATGCCACAATTGTAAAAAGCAGCGGTGCTAAAGGACAGCCCTGGCGAATGCCCACGCTATCGATTCTTCACTTTACAAAGGTATTCTATATTTAATGCTATTTTGAACACACAAGGCAAGTTATAAACCACTTAATTTCGGAATTGAAGCCAAGCAGAATAGAAAGTGTAGCTAAGAAGCTATTGCACATGCCAAGCAACTACATAATTTCAATATTTGTTGTATACACATCCATATACAAGTTATATATTCTTCACTTTACAAAGGTATTTGATATTGAATGCTATTCTGATTTTGGATATATTCTTTTAGCATACAAGGCACATTTCTCCTCTCCAACCCACTGCAAAAGAAGTTGCGTGAAAGCTTGGAGCAGGAGCTCTCCAGAGAGGATTTAGCGGTGGCATGTATGTGCATGGCCAAGGATAAATGTCCTGGGCTGGATGGCATCCCTGTGGAGTTCTTTCAGACTTATTGGGAGTGGGCTGGTGAGTCGATGTACCAGGTGTACCTTGAGTTGCTGCAGTCTTCTCAAATGGATAGGATCTTGAATACCGCATGCATTTCCTTTATTCCTAAGGTTAAGCAGCCTTCTACTATTAATGATTGGAGGCCTATCTCCTTGTTGTCCTCTGTGTATAAGATTATTGCAAAAGCCCTGGCAGAGAAGTTGAAGCCGGTGTTGACTTCTTCTATTAGTAAGGTGCAATCGGGGTTTGTCCCCGGGGAGGAACATTTTGACTAATGTTGCCGCAGCTTATGAGGGCCTTTGTATTGGGCGGGAAAGAACAGGGCAAGGCATTGCCTATCTTAAGCTTGACTTTGCCAAAGCTTACGATAGTGTCCGTTGGGAGTTCTTGTCTGCCATGATGTTAGCGTTGGGCTGTGGTCCACGCTTCTGAGAGACGATCATGAAGTCGCATAGGTAAGACGGGCTACTGGTGGTGTGCGGGGTGAACCCTCGCCTTTTTCTCCTTAGGCAGAGGGGTGCGTCAGGGGTGCCCTTTGGCGCCGTTTTTGTTTACGATTGTGGCGGAGGCACTGTCTCAGTTGTTTTTGGCTGCAGTGGAGGAGGGAGTGGTGGATGGGCTTCGGATGCGGGATGGTATGGCCAGATTATTAACCGGTTTGCCGATGACACTTTCCTCTTCTTGGTGGCGTAAGAGAGGAATTTGCGAGAATGTGAAGGGTTTGTTGGATACTTTCTCCTTGGCCTCGGGCATTCTTCCGAATTGGGGTAAAAGTGCTCGCATTATGGGGCCCGGTGACTCTGCCTCCCCTTTGTTTGGGTCTATTCCCTTGGAAGGTGCTTCCGGGTAATGTGTATACTAAGGCTGTTGGGTATTCCCTTTGGAGGGATGTTTCCATGGGGAGGGTGTGGGATGAGATTTTGCGGGGGTTAAAAACACCTCAATTGGTGGAAGGGTAGCAAGTTGTCCATGGCGGTAGGATCACTATTGCCAAGTCAAGACTTTGTAGCACTCATGTGTATCTGACATCTGCGATGCTAGCTCCCCGAGGGTAAGATCTGAGGCTTTGGATAAGATTGTTCAAATTTTGTGTGGGGGGGGGGATGATGAAGGGGCGGTTGTTAAAGTGGCTTGGTGGAAGTGTCTCCCCGCCGGGAGGATGGGGGGCTTAGCCATTCGGATTTTAGCGCTGCATAGTAAGGTGTTGGTTGGTCTCCAAGTTTGTTTGGAGCATTACGCAGGATGGAGCATCTTCTCACAGTGCGGTATTTATTGTTGTTGCGATCTTTTCGCCATTGTGTGGCATTTGGGAAGCCGTCATTGCATGTGGAGTTGCCCCAGGCAGCTTTGTTGTATGGTCTCGGCCTTTCCCACATGCATCCCTTTTCTCCACAGGAGTGTTGCGGGCTTGGGATCATGTGCGTGTGCTCTTCCGGCTAGATTATGCCTCGGTTTATCACCACTCTTCTCCTTTCTTGTGGGTTCCTTTACCTCCTGCGCACTTGCCCTTGGCTGCTTGCTGCATGCATCTTTCGGGCCAGTGGGCGTTGGCGAAGCTGAGCTGTGCTCACCTTGGAGGATTGGTATTGGGGTGGTCCAGCTAGCCGTGGGAGTTTTTTCGAGCTCGCTTTTCGCTGAGGGCGTGTAGGGCTATCACGGGGAGCGTGGCGGGGGAGTATTCCGCTACACATACCTATAGCCCCTCGGGGATGATGTGGTGGTGCAGGTTTGGAAGGTTCATCGGATGTTGTGTCTTCTTGCTTTTGTCGCGGTCTTCTTACCGGGTGGCGGCTATTCATGACACCGCGCCCCCTTCCAGGCAAGTGGTCTCTGCGGCTTCCCGGTTCTCGATGGCGCTTCGGTTTGGGCGTGGACATGGAGCTCACTTCCCCACCGAAGGTTAGGGTGCTATACGTGGCGGGTGGTGCACCATTGTATCAGGGTGAATGCCCTTGTGAGTCGGTTTAGGCGGGTGTGAGCCCTACGCGCCTTGTTGTGGCCTTCATCGTGAGACCGTGGAGCATTGTCTAGTTTTATGCCCTTACTTGCGCTGCCGGGATTGGGTTAGGGCTCGCTTGTTTTGGTGAGATTGACTAGCCGCCATTCTTCGCTTCATGTGTATCACGGTGCTTGGCGCTCTTGCGGCAACAAAGCCTTGCATCCGTCGTGGCTTGGTTGGTGTGGCTGATTTGGGAAGGCGGCGGCGGTTGTGGATCTTTCGGGGATTAAAAAGATGCATCTCTAACCTCTCTAATTCCACGACTCAGGTACAAACTATTTCAAAGCTTTCTGGTGTTCCCGGGAGTAGTAGAGCGGAAGTTTGCCATTTGGCGGGACTTCTTAGGTATTGTAGATGGTGATGGTCGGTTTTTATGCCCGATGTAGAGTTGCGATTTTTCCACGTGAGTTTGTTGTGGAGTGTCGAGGTATCGCTGTCTCTTTGGGGCAGTTCTCCTTCCTCATCACTTGCTTTGTAACATTACCATTCTTTTAATATATTGATGACACAGTTCTTCAAAAAAAAAAAAAGAAGTTCTGTGCTAAGTCGAATAGATCTAAATTCTGGTGCGAAAGAGGCTTAAATCTGACTTGCAATGGATGTTAAACAAACCTTATATTCAGCTAGAAAACCAAGTGTCTATCTCCATTCAGTCGAGTCATGCCCTAAACGTCATCTCTGAAATTCTTCCAAGATTCCCTTAGATTCTATGCAAATTCTCTTCATATTCTATTAGATTCCTTCAAAATCCCTAACATTTCAAAAGATATGGAAATATTCTTCTAGATTCAGTCGAGTCATGTCATAGACGTCATCTCTAAAATTCTTCCAAGATTCCCTTAGATTCTATGCAAATTCTCTTCATATCCTATTAGATTCCCAAAATCCCTAATATTTCAAAAGATAGGGGCCTACTTGGAATTTGAGCTTGATTCACTAGCCAGTCATAGTTAATTATCCTTTTTCATCTTTATCATATTTAGTTTGTAATACACATATTTATCTCACATCGTGAAATACATATGCAATGCACTCATATTGAAGAATTTAAAGTTCATAGATAATTTGAAAACCAGTTTTGTTACAGATTATATTGCTTACAGGAAATACGTCACACTATAGCAAATGCCATTTGTTGTGGCAGTCATGAAGGATTTGCCAAACACCATATGGACCTTCTGAAGAATTCCCAAAACCTTAAGTTCCTCAGCTATATCTTTGAACATGACATTTAATAAGAAGCTTGGCAAGACTTGAAGCAAGCAGTGTGAAACATGGTGGACATTAAAACTACTCCAACAGCTGTTGGTGGACATTAAAACTACTTCAACAGCTGTTGCAAGGTCTGTGCCAGACCTTTTGTAACTGGGTACTTTATGCAAAAGTACCATTTAATTGCGTATTGTCACATCATCAGATATTTTATCTCTGTCAAAATTATTGTTTTTCATATTTATTCCAGTTGAAGCAACTAACAAATGCAAATTTTCTGTTAGAACAGTGAGAGTGTAGTAAGCAGCAGGTTTATCTCTCTCTAAACATAGTAGTTTTCCTTTTTATTTATACTTGACGGATTACCTCTGCAATTTATTTTATCTTGTAGACCATTCTAACAATTTGATGTAGCATAAGGCCTTTTCAAGGATTGCCGTAGTCCCAAGCATTCAGAGATGGAAACTAGCCTTTAATAGAGACTAGCTGGTCTTTAAACTAGCAGAAAAGGGAATAGTTTGTACTATAGACACAATGAATGATGGCCAAGGTTCATGTGCCTTACTTGTTTTACCCAAAGCATAATTCTCCTATGCAGTTTGATCACATGTCCCCCAGATGGGGCTGTAGATCACATCCTCAATGATTCCTCTAGATTGGATAAATGGTCATGATGAGTTTTTACATCTAATTAATCACTTCCAAGTGTTGAACATGTAGGAGAATCCATGAGCATCTGCATTCCACTTCTTATGATCAATTTTGCGAAGATAGGAAACAAACATATTTCCATGCCATCTTTGATGTAATATGCCAAATACATTCTTTAGTCATGCTCAAATCAGATTAAGTGCAACAATTTGCTTTTAACGAGCAATAGTTGAAATAACCAAATTCACATTAAACGAATCAAATCAAGTTACTCTACCTCATCACTCGTGCAATGTCTTTCAAAAACTTTTGAACAAAATAGAGCTTTCGTGTTTTGTCTTGCATCGTGATACAAATATTCACTAGTTGACATACTACATAAAGGTTTTCTCTTTAAATAATCCACATTTCCTAAGTGCAAAAGTGGCTGTTTTTCATGGCTGGCAAGTAGTGGAAGCTCATGATTACAATCATATTTAGAACATTGCTCATCAACAAATAGCTCAGTGTTTGAAAATACCATTTCTTATCCAATCCAGGGCTTACATGCACAATATGTCAGATCAATTTCCTGCAAATTGAGGCAAAATATACTAGCTTTAGTAGCCCACTTGGATGATAGATGATCTAATTAGCAATTTACATTCATAAACGCCCGCGAAATCCTAGAGAAGAATGATAAATACCTGCTATGACATGCCATCCAAGTTGCCATTAGTTTACTCATTTCTCATCATACACAGACTATTGTCCTGGACTGCATGTGGTCTTCTCAAAAATTCATGTTTGTGAGGTAAACTTGTTTTTTGTTTGTAGCTGCCACTTCATTGCAACCTGCAAGTGAAAATATATAAAAAACAAAAACTTTAGCCCATGTATGGTGCTCCATATATGTCTCACAGACATGATGCCCATTTACCTGCTCTGGATACTCTAGCAATCTATCCTTGCACTTGTTTGCCATGGCGTCTGTGAGATCTACATGGCGCAGATTTTGCAAGGTTATAAATAAAAGAAACTCGTGGTCTTCAAGATCAACATCTTCGATCCGCAGCCACTGTTCTAGTTGGATCGCATCTGACAGCGATTCTGAAGCAGCTTGTTCTAGCTGCTTGCCAGTGATTCGTTGCAATGTTAGTTTGCCACATTAACCTAAGAATTACCCCACATAATAGTCTGAAACTAGATTAAAAATGCCCAGGGGGTGTAGAAGAACTTCTCTGGTTGGTTGTAACTACCCTGGAACAAAGGCAGAGCTGCATGGTTGTGTCAATGATGTGAAGCGTATGCACCAAAGCCTGGTAGAAAAGTTTGGGTTTTCTGAAGAGGATATTACTGTGCTTTTGAACACCGATCCTGAAACCCCATATCCCACAGGAGCGAATGTTCGCAAGGCTTTGCTAATCTAGTTTTTTGGACCCAAAGCCTTTCTACAAATCAGATCTGTGATAAATATATTGTTAGATTCAATTCAGAAAAAACCAACTGACCTGTTCCTTCTATGCTGGGTTGACCAAAAGCCTAGCTAGATCCGCAACCCGCAAAGGAGAAGAGAACTCGTCAAGAGCTCTAGATCTCTTCATCAATCTGGTCTACCGCAAAAAACTAGGAAAAGGAATGAATCATTCGGCTCAAAAGTAAACAATACAGATTAAACACTTCTAATCGAAGCATGGTGGAAGAAAAAACGAAGCAAAACCTAGGATAAACGAATGCTATTAACAGGATATCGATGCGCAGCTAAGAAGAAGACGGAGGAGCCCAAGTGGTCGGATTCATATCCAGGATGCGAGAATAGAGGCAATTGAGGCGGAAAATGAAATATCTCGCTATGGCAGACAGGAATGAGAACCAGAAGATGGAATGGAGGCCGTTGCCAGACAGTAGCTGCCATAGCCAACGACACATCCTAGCATTTTTTTTTCGACTTCATTTTCTCTGGCTTTTTTCTTTGTTTCCCTATTTTCCCCCCCGGAAATACGTGGCGAGAATCAACCGAATATGCCCAAGGCATCTTGCCCATGAGAGTTATATATGTTTAGACAACACACAAGCCAAGTCATAAACGACTTAATTAAGTTCATTTGACATTTTATGACGTTCCAGCACAGTATACGGTCCCATGATGTATACTGTACTGCCTCGTCACACGTACACGCCACCCCGACTGACGTGTACGCCGACGTGTAGCCAGGCGGGTAGCCCCTAGGGGGCAACTTGCAAGGTATGTGCAATTATTAATGTGCACATTTACCAATGTGCACATTTACCTAGGTGCACATTTTCCCATGTGGACACTTTATGCCACCTAGTCATTAAAGGCAAGTGGGCCACACCCAAATATCCCACATGCTTAAAGGGATAATTGGAAACCCTAGCCCTCAACCCTTGTCTATTTAGGTAAGAGAAACCCTAACTTGCCATTTTCGTCCATAGAGTTTTAGGGCTCTGTTTTGCTTGCTCCAAGAGTCAAAACCGCCTCCCAGACTCTGTCTGAGCGATTTGACTCATTAGTTTCCCTTTCTAGCATCATCTTCGAGCAGTTCAGCAGGATGATCGAGTTCAGAGCAGGAGGAGCGAGCCAAGGATCAGGTATTTAGTCAATTTAATATCCTAAACCGTCTTTCAGTCATTGTATCAGTAGGTTTAGCCTATTAAATTGCCCATAGCAGCCATTTAGATTCTCAGATACCAGACTCTAACCAAAGAACCTAACTCTATGATATAGGTTAGATCTAGTTCTTTAGTTCTTCTGTGATGTATATGGATGATGTATCTCTGTGAACTCATTGTATTGGGAAGGGGGGTAGAGACCTCAAGCCTGGTAGTTGATGCTCCTAGTTAGCCTCTCTAGCACCTTTGTAGATTCGGCATGTGTACAAGAACCACACACGGTTGTGGGTGAAGGGGCGAGGCCCGGCTTACAAGGAGGTCCGTGTTACGACTCTTGAACAATCCCTGCGGTGTGTAAGGCTACCAGGGGAGCATTGTGGACTAGGTCTAATGGCTTGCCAGTGAAAGCGGGCAAGGCATGGGCTCGACACCCGTGGAGTGATCGTCACTCTCCATTGGGTTCAAGTCGAATAAGGCGGTGGCCCTCTAGTCACCTTGAGTGGCATGTAGATCTCGGAGGGAGTGATCCCTACCGCCCCCATCGGGCGGGAGATGCAACCCGTGAATAGCCCCTTTGGCTATGCATCCGGTGGGCTACGATCGAGTCCCAACACTTTTCAGCCTACTGCGCAAAGTGTGTGCCGGGGAGGGGCGGATGGAGTGGACAACCCTAAGCCATGTTCTTATGCCCGACCCGGATCCATTGCCGCGAATTGCATGCGCAATGAACTCACGGAGACCCATGCCGTCACCACCCCTTCCGAAGTCCGAGCCTTGGGTAGGTTTTCCCCATGTGATGTCTTGATCGTTGTCTATGCGGATGTGTGATGAGCCACCCTACGAGGTGGTATGTGATATTGATGTTGTATCTTGACATGTATGTTTACGCTTCGCAACTAGGTCGAATTCCCCGAGGGAGGCAGGGTAAATGACCCCTTCATTCTTCCCACTTTGGAACTCATCAAGGTTGCATTGATCGTGGAGGGTCCCTGTACGTAATGGAGCTGGTATGGGGGATGAACTCTGTTTGTATCACGGTGAGTGCACCGTATATGAGTAGGGGACGTCCAAGTGGTATCGAGCAATGTTCTTGGAGACCAAGAGCAAAAGCGACCATGCTCCCGATGTAGTACTAACTTGATAGGATCCTCAAACCTCGAAAAATGGGAATTTTTTTTTTCTCATTTTTTATAGTTTTATGCTAAGCTAGTAACAGTAAGTGAACTAGAACATAAAAAGATTAAAATTAGTGAGCCAAACCCTTCTGAAGCAAGAAGGTCTCACACGTCGCGCCAGGAGCAAAAATGAAACTCCCATTTTTGAGCTGGGCGCAACGTGTGAGACATTGGGCCATAAACACCTTAATACTTGATGAATTTCAGAAAAGTAGCATGCTAGATCGAGTTCTAAGATAAGATTTAGCTAGAATGGTATATTACAATCACATAATTTAGTCAAAAATATGCGATGTCTCACACGTCGCGCCAGGAGCAAAAATGAAACTCCCAATTTTGATCTGGGCGCAACGTGTGAGACCAACACTTAAAAAACTCTGAAATAAGTGTATGTTTTAAGTCAATAGGTGCCCTGGTACGTTAAATAGAGCAACTTGAATTTTGACCTAAAATTGCCCAAACTATAAATAGAGCTAAACCCCCCTCATTTGTACGTTCCCTCCTTAGAAATCTGCTCCCGCTTTTTAAGGCGATCTTTTGGCGCCGACCTCGGATCGACGAACCGTCAAACATGGCCCGGACCAAGCAGACCGCTCGAGTTCCCCGACCTGATGGATCAGCCCGGACCCGAAGACTTGTCGGCGGATGCCGGGGCGCCTCTTTAACGGGAATGGCGGTCTTCATCGAAGCGAGGAACAGCGGATGAGCACCAAAGGGAGGGATCCCAGCAGGGAGGAGCACAGGACGAGGAAATAGACCAGCAGGTCGATCAAGACGAGGTGCACTCAGATGTAGGTACAGAGGTGCACGGGGATGAAGAAGCAGAGCGAGAATGGAGAACCAAGACTCGTGAAGAGCAGAGGCAGCCGACTCCCGAGCCGACCATCGAGGAGCAACTCGAAGCCTGGATTCGCGAGAATGAGGCAGAGGAGCGAAAATAACAGAGGGAGCTGATGCTCGACCCAAGCGAAGAAGAAGAGCTCGCAACGTGGATCAAAAAGCATGAAGCGAAAGAACGCCGCCGGGAGAGGAAGAGGGCAGAAAAGAAGAGGAAGAGGGAGGAGCAGGAGGCCAAAGAGGCCGAGGCACTGAACCTGAAGAAAGGCAAGTTCGTGGAGGCGGGCCAAAGAAAACGGCCAGCTGACCAACCCCCGCCCTCCTCCGACGACTCTGAAGATGAAGACTTCAACCCCAACACCGCAGGTGGAAGCTCTTCGAAGCAGGGAGCACCGGAACAAGAACAGCCGGATCAAGTGCAGAAGCCCCCGCCATATCCAACTTGGGACAGGAAAAAACAGCCACGACCTGCCCGAGAATCTTATGTAACAGACCCTATCAAGATCTACGAGAGAAAGATGAGGGAGCACAATGCGTATATGAAGAAGTGGGAGGATTACAACTCCTATTACCAGCAAAACAGGGTTAGAACTATCGAAGGTGGACATCCGACGAAGGAGCAGACTCTAAGGCCGCCGCCACAGAAGCCCAAGCCTCCCAAGAAGCCAGCGAAGAAGAGAGCCAGCAGAAAGGAGAACGAGAGAAGAGCACTTCGAGAAATCAGGCACTTCCAGCGCAGCTTCGGCTTCTTAATCCCCCGTGCCCCCTTCGCCCGTCTAGTTAGAGAAGTTATACGGGAATACAACACCGACATGAGGGTGACGGATGAAATGTTGCTGGCACTACAGGAAGCGGCAGAGCAAAAGATAGTGCAACACTTTGAAGATTCCACCGCCTGCACCGTGCATGCCAAGCGAGTAACCTTGATGAGAAAGGATATGCACTTGGCCAGTTTAATTAAGGGAGAACGCCCGTAAAAATTGTAAATGATGAAAATTTTGTTAATACAAGGAATTTTGAGTAGACTATATGTGTAATCTTACTTAAATAAGTTGAGTTAGCAAGTTCCAGCTTTTGTTTTAGTCAAAACTGACATCTTAGACCAATTTGAGAGGATGTCTCACACGTCGCGCCAGGAGCAAAAATGAAACTCTCATTTTTGATCTGGGCGCAACGTGTGAGACCATGCCCAAGTTTACCCAAAACAGCTCCAAATCGACCAAATAAGGGGTCAATTCTGCCTAACTCGATGATTCTAGCAGGATTAGACCCTCATATCACCCAAATTGGACAAGTTTAACCCACTTAGAGTCGATGTCTCACACGTCGCGCCAGGAGTAAAAATGAAACTCCCATTTTTTATCTGGGCGCAACGTGTGAGACCTCTTAGCATTTTCTCCACCATGCCATATCCAAATGACCTCCAGCTTATTGCAATAGGCTCATTAGCTAATCTTAACATGCTCAAACCCCAAAAGTACCTTCAAATCCTCATTTGGACCTCCTAATAGGTCATAATTGCCCAACCCCCATAAATTTCTAAGTCACCCAAAAATTAGGGTTTTTCCCTTCTCTATAAATAGGTCCCCATTTCTTACTTAGCACCCTATAAATTTGCTCTTGACCTGTTAGGCGATCTTTCAGCTCCCTGAGGCGCTTCTGCATCTGTTTGTTAGTTCCATCTTCCCTAGATCCATGGCAACTGCTAACTTCAGGCGATGGTACAGCGCCAGTGCTCATGCTGCCGAGGCCGATGTCAATGACATTTTCCGAGTCTTCCGGAAAGAAATAGATGTCCAAGCAACCCTGCACGCAACCCCAGCATATAGACAAGTCTTGGCCGAATTCCAAGCTAGGGTAGGACCGTCCTTAGTGCAGCTCCCCCCTTGTACAGGCTACTTTGTTCCCAGGCAATCCCTTCAAGCAGCCTTGGGTGATGTTCCAAACATTGCCAAGTACCTGACTAACAAGGCCCAGAGGTTGCCAGACTACATGGTCCTGACAGTCGACAGGACCAAGTATTTTTCCTACATCGCCGCCTTAGCGATCTTTCTTTCCCACCGCGCTGAAAACCCAATGGGGGAAACCTCTATCCCTCCCATGGAGGTGGACCCCATAGCATCCTCAGCAGCAGACCAGATGCTTTTGCAGTACCAGCAGGAGCAAGAAGGAAGAACAGAAGAAGAGGAATCAGAAGATGAAGAATATGTGGAAGATGAAGAATATGTGGAGCTCGACCCAGCGGAAGAACGTCGGCTAGCAGAAGAGGAGCTACCCAACTTCGAGCGAAGCCGCCAGACCCTCAGAGTCACTCCCCCACTCAGGCTAGGTATCACAAGCCTAGCCCCCATCATCATTGACGGCGAGGAGTACTTGCTCCTCAGTGACATCCAAAACCTCCCTGAATGCAGGGAGAGAGAGTTCCGACCCGACGAGTTGCTGCACCAACTGCGGCAGCAACCAGACCTAGATGGCTTCATCGTCCGGGGAGTCTCAGACTTCCCGCTTCAAGTGAGAGAAGCCGACACCTATACAGGGGAGTCGACTTCGGATATCCAAGCCTACAGCAACATCAGGCAAATAATGGAAGCTCGAGAGCTGCCATCTGAGGAGGAGTTCTATGCCATCCAAGAACGGATGGGGATCCGTGGCAAGACCACGAGCATTTTGATGCCGAGCTCTTCGACACCAGCTCGCAGAAGAGGAGCAAAAATCGACATCAGGCGAGTTTCATCGACAATCGGAGACTACAGAGAAATGACTGAGGTAGAGGTCGATGAATACGCAGGAAGACATAGAGCTGGAGGCCAAGCGGGCGACGAGTCATCAACGACGCACAACGACAGGTCACTGAGGTACTACCTCCCCCTGCTGCTGGATGGGAGAATAGCGGTAATACACCGCAAATTCAGCCCCAGGGGCGAAGAAGGAGTGTTCATGTTCATTGCACTCTCTGGCTTTGGCATGCATGCTCGGTTGGCTGCAAACATCGACTATGCCGTCTTAGTCAAGAGAGCGATAGCACTCGACATCTTCGACTTCGCAGTGCCTTACCGACGGCAGGGAAGACTGGCAGTGACCGCGGCCTACACCTCCGACCGTAGGGTAGAGGAATTGGTGACAGCTTTACAGGGCGGGTCATCAACAAACGTCCTCAGGAACTTGGGACGCTCGGTAGGAACGGCCCAAGTTAAGAAGTTCCTTGAGGATAACCCATCCTACCGGCGATTTCAAGAATAGTCAAACTCTTGATCCCGGAGGCTTTGTATTAAGATACTATATAATATAAAAATAATTTCCATTGCACTTTAAATGTTTTGTTGACGTATTTTGTTCCACAATTATACCAACAAACACATATAATGCAAGAGAACAAATAAAACTAACCGTATAGCCATGACCTACTTGTGTATGCAGCTAGAGGCCCGGGCTCAGGGGAACGACAACGCCGAGATCATAGGGAAGAACAGACTCCACCCAGACCACCCCCGGCAAGGAGCCTGTATGAGGCATTTGGCCCCATGACCCCTGAGGAGGAAATGTCACAGATGAGGACGGACCTTGAGCAGATAAAGGCTTTCTTGGCCACACAAGCAGGAGTTGGGTCAGAAGGCAACACCCTGTTGCCACAAGCATCAGCTCGGAAAGCAGGAAAGGACAAGAAGAAGAGCAAGAGAAGGAGGCCCCAAACACTAATCCTTCGACTAAGCTTCTCCTGACTCGACTCGATTCGAGGAAGAGTCTGAACAAGTGCAAAACCGAAGGGACGACAGACACAAGGAGACGAGGACTTCGGACTACCAAAAGAAGGTAGATTCAGCATTGGGAAATGTATGGAAGGCTAGAAGCTCGAGCAATTCTCAGGAGAAAACAGGTCAGGCATGGAGGCAGAGGCTTGGCTCGATGAGATGAGTGAGTATGGTAACGCCTATGGTATGAAGGACAAGGATAAAGGCGTGGTGGCAAATGTACCAACCCGGAAGGGAGCAAAGACGCATTTGGTGGAAAGGGTATGCCAAGGCCCATGGCTTAAGCTGTGGATGCTTGCGTTCGTAAAGTTTGCTAAAGCTTTCAAGCGCCACTACGTCCCAAGGGAACACAAGTCCAATATGATCAAAGAAGATTCTATAGGTTGCGGCAAGGCAACAAATCACCCGTAGTATACAGAGGAATTCATGCGGCTAAGGCTTTATGTGCCAAAGTTGAGCGAAAAGCATGCAGTGGAGAGCTATATTGAAGGATTGAATGAGGAGATACTAAGCTTGTAAGGGCAATAAACCCCAAGACAAGATCGGGCGTAATCCAAGGCAATAAGCTTTGCAAGGAACGGGGGCCTCAACAAAGCGGCGGGCGAAGAAAGATATACCCAGATAAAGGCAAGGCAACAAGGAGTTATAGCCCTAGAGCAGCCAGCCCACGTCCAGCTAGAGCCCCATATAGCGGCAACCATGGGAAGCAGCAAGAGAAGAAGCAGGTGTCCTTCAAGGACAAGCAGGAGGGGTCAAATTACTCCAAAGCAGTGCGGTCCTTCTTGCAAGCCATGCCCAAAGAAAAGAGACATGAGTGCATAGAGAAGCAGCTTTTGCCGGGTGCTTCCAGCCGAAGCCACGGTGGAAATGAACCGCCCCTTCGGCCATGATTTAACGCTAGCGGAGTTGGGTGGATGGGACACTCCGACGGCGGCATCACAGGCAGCCCGCGACTATATTTAGGGTGAGTGTCATATTTTTGCCGCCATAGATACGGAACAAGCAGAGAATCAGTATAAGGTAATCTCTACAGTAGGGAAGGCCAAGGCCAAGTCTTTCATAGTCCTGATAGACTCGGGAAGTAGCCACAACTTTGCATCCCCCAGAATGGTTAAGATGTTGAAGTTGAAACCATTGAAGTCGAAGCCGAGGCCCGTAGTTTTAGCAAGTGGGGCAGTAAGGCAAACGGCAGGCAAAAGAATAAACTTCGACATCGACTTGCCAGGGATTAACATCCAGATGGGAGCAGAGGTAATGGGCATCGGCAAGTATGACTTGATCATAGGAATGGAGTATCTTGGACCGGCAGGGGCCATCATTGATTGTGGGAAGCGGAAGGTGACCCTCACAATGCCCGACGGCAAGATCATTGAGATCACAGGTAAAGAAGTTGTTCCCATCATGCAGTGTATGTCTTCTAAGCAGCTGCTCAAGTGCATCAAGAGCAAGCAGGTAGCATATATCTTCAAGCTTGAGATCGAAGAGCCCGAGGCAGAAGAAGGCAAGGAAGATAAGGTGCTCAGCAAGTTGCCCAAGCAAATAGCTAAGTACGGAGTTCCACGATCTCTTCCCGGATGAGATCGAGCACCTGCTGACTTGGTGCTGATAAAGTCTTCATCAAACACCGCTCCCATGTCACTAAATATCAAATAATTCGCCATGAACTTCTTCCAAGTATGGTAATTATTATTAGTGAGCTTTGCATTATGTGAGAACTTGAATGGATCCATGAATTTATCCTGCTTTCAGCAGCCAAAAAGATGGTTGAGAAAACAAATTCACCACCAAACAAAGCACCCACCAGAAAAGTTGAATCTTGAATTTTGTCGCCAAGAAGGTCTTGGAAAACTCGAATCTCACACCAGAACTTGCTGGAAAATCCGAGTCTCTCTCCCAAAACACTTCCTCCAGGCCAAAAAGCAAGAATCATCTCCAATGCTGCAAATGAGATTTTCCACCACCAAATCTCAGCCAAAGAACTCTGGAAACAATGGCCAATCCAATTTGGGGAGTCGAGTGTGAGATAGCACTCGAACCGGGAACGAAACCAACGAGCAAGGCTCCATATAGAATGACGACGCAAGAGCTGACGGAGCTAAAGAAGCAATTGCAGGAGTTGCTCGACCTAGGCTTCATTAGACCTAGCATCTCACCGTTTGGGGCACCCATTCTTTTTGTCAAGAAGAAGGATGGCAGCTTGAGGATGTGCATAGATTATAGGCAGTTGAATAAGCACACCATCAAGAACAAGTATGCGCTCCCCAGACCAAATGACTTGATGGATCAACTCCAAGGGGCAAAAGTCTTCTCCAAAATTGACTTGAGGTCGCTATCATCGATCCGGATAAAGGAAGAAGATATCCACAAAACCGCCTTAACGCTGCACGGGCACTATGAGTTCACGGTGAATGCCCTTCGGCTTATCAAACGCCCGGCAAAGAACGCTCATGAGGCTCATGAACGACATCTTCGGGGAGTTCTTGGACACCTTTGTGATAGTATTCTTTGATGACATTTTGGTGTATAGCGAGATCCCTTTGAAGAACACGCACAACACCTAAGGAGAGTGCTTGAGAAGTTAAGGAGGCATTAGTTGTAACGCCAAGTTGTCGGTGCCACTTCGCGAACGGAGAAAGTGGAATACCCGGGACATGTGATCTCAAGCAGAAGGAATCTCGGCCGGATCCCGCCAAGATTGAAACCCGGATTCAAAGGGGTCGCATTAATCAAGAATGTCCATGAGGTCAAGTTTTTTCGACCTAGCGGTGGTACTACGTGAAGTTTGTGAAGAACTTTGCAAAGATAGCGCCCCACTAATGGACTTTGACGAGGGCGAAAAGGTGAAAGATTGGGCGATCATTGGCACAAGAAAGCCTAAGCGGGGTTTGAATTGTTGAAGGAAGCTTTGACAACCGCCCCGCCTTAACCCCGCCGCATTACCGAGAAAGACAAGTTGGTGGCAAATAAGATAGTAAAAAGTGCGGTGCTCGCGGGAGGAGCAAATAGTAGCGTATGATTCCAGAAAGATGAACGACGCCGAAACGCGCTACCCGACGCACGATCAAGAATTGCTTGTAGTTGTCAGGGCATTAAGAATTTGGAGGCACTACCTCTTGGGAAGGAAGTTCCAATTGGATACAGATCATCAGAGCCTCCAGTATATATTCACGCAACCACACCTTAACCTGAGACAGCGAAGGTGGATGGAGTTCCTCGAAGAGTACGACTTTGATATAGTCTACAAGCCGGGGAAGCTCAACATAGTAGCAGATGCGCTTTCAAGGCATCCCCTGACAACTAGAGTACATTGCAATGCAATCTCGACGCTCTCCAGCGACTTCGGGAAGAAGATTGAAGAAACCTTGCCAACAGATGTGGACTTCAAGGAAGTATGGGCAAGCTTATGCAGGGAGGCAAGAACAGATAAGGAGAGAGAAACCTTCAAAAATTTTAAGAAGGAAGGTAATCTCTTGTACCATAAGAACAAGTTGTGCGTGCCGGAATCATCAGGTGTAAGGAAGTTGATTCTCCACGACACCCACAACAGTCCAATAGCTGGCCACGCAGGATTTATGAAGACATATTTCAAAGTGCGCAGCAGCTATTATTGGCCAGGAATGAAGAAGCAGGTAGCTCGCTACATCAAGGAATGTCAGCTATGTCAGCAGACGAAGGCGGAGCAGCTACGAATTCCAGGGGCATTGGAACCATTAGCGGTGCCGAACGCTAAGTGGGAGGTCATCAGCATGGACTTCATAACGGGGCTTCCAAGGACAGTAAGAGGGAAGGATGCCTTGATGGTCGTGGTCGACAAGTGGTCGAAGATGGCACATTTTGTGCCTTGCAGAACCATCGACACAGCTATGGATACAGCGAAGCTCTTCACCAAAGAAATCTTCAGGCTCCATGGCATGCCAAGGGAGATCATCTCCGACAGAGATCCGAAGTTCATGAGTGCCTTTTGGCAAGATCTCTTTGCGACAATTCAGACGAAGCTATCCATGAGCACGGCCTATCATCCTCAGACGGATGGGCAAACGGAGCGGGACCAACGTAATTTTGGAGGATATGCTACTTAAACTATGTCCGGAACAAGCAAGGTATGGGGAAGAATTTATTCATTTGGTGGAGTTTGGCGATAATAGCACCAAGCGGGGGAATCTTCCCAAATGTCGCCGCTTATGATCAACTACGGCTACCAATGCCTAACTCCGCACACTTGGCACAATCCGTGTCAAAGGTAGAGGTTTCGCAAACAAATGTTGGTCGACATGTAGCAAACGGGTGGAAGAAGTTCGAGGATATCTTCCGGCAAAGAAGGAGTCGACATTAAAAGAGCATCGTAGACAAGCATCGAATAGTCGAGAGTCCCGTGGCGACGGCGCATGGCTCAAGATCAAAGTGAAGCGGTGCGAAGTTCGTGATCGGAAATTGTAAGAAGCTTGCTCCAAGGTGGGCCGGACCCTTCGGAATAGTCAAGAGAGTAGGTAATCAATCCTACGATTGGATCTACCAAAGACACCTAAAAATTCATAAAGTCTTCTACGTGAGTTTATTGAAGAAGCATACTCCAAATCCGGCCCGAAGTCTTGGACACTCCAACGTTGTTGGAAATGATGGCGGAAATAGTTCCGTAATTGATTCTTGATAAAGCCTTCAAGAAAACAAGGAGATCGAGTTTCTTCAATATTTGGTCGTGGAAACACACGGTGGAAGACGCGACATGGGTACTTAAGAAAGATCTATTAAAAGATCTACACGGTTTATGGAGCAATGGGACGGCAAGGTCATTCAAGAAATCGACTCAGGCATGTCGATTTGTGTAGATTAATGTCTTTGTGTAGTTAAGATTAATCTACGCATGCAACCTATGCTTGGTATGGGTTGCATGCGTTGTTACCGATGATGAGACCACTACGGTGATCTCTAGGACGTGGTGTAATGTCAATGTAGGCATGACCGCGGTTTGGTTGGATGAGTAGATTAGAAAGTCTACTTCTGTCCCACGGAAGTAGACGACCTCGAGAGATAAGAGGTCATTCAGGAATGCATTGATAGGAAAAGCACCTCTAGTCAATGCCTACGGGGAGGACCCTATCCTTCACGCCCCATATACGGGAAGGACCCTATCCTCCACGCTGGGCAACTAAAGGTGTAGGCATGAGCGTCATATAGGCATTATAGGGCGCTGTCTCCACGGCCACGATGGAAGAAGCATCCTCTTCCTACGCCGGGAGATTAGCCATGCATTCATGTAGATAGATGGGGTGGTTCCCTTATAACCAAATTTATTAATTAATTAAAATGGTACTAACGTAGTGTCGACCTGCAGGCCAATAGTGCGCTCGGGAGGGCAAGGAGGTCGAGCTACGAAGACTTGCAACACAAATTTTGTTGGAATGTGTTGCAAGGAATGAAGAGTACCTCGAAGCATAACTAAATATGGAACTGTTAAATTTTGATGTTGTGATAAGTGAATAATAAGTACCTTGTTTTAATGGAAGTAAAAATGGATAAGTTATTTGATAATGTAATGACGTAATAATGTTTTAGAAATATTACCTTAAGGTAATCCTAATAATTATGTAAGTATAATAGTAATATATTGGATGCATCAAGTTGATTGCAGGTTAGGAAGATCTCAAGGTGGGGAGACCCACGATGTTGCGGACAACATCATTTCAAGGTGGGGAGAATGTGACGTTCCAAAGACAAGATAATCGGTCGGGGTGATCTATAATCAGATCGCCTCGCCGCATTACACGCCACCCCTCGACCGACGGTAACGCCAACGTGTAGCCAGGCGGGTAGCCCCTAGGGGGCAACTTGCAAGGTATGTGCAATTATTAATGTGCACATTTACCAATGTGCACATTTACCTAGGTGCACATTTTCCCATGTGGACACTTTATGCCACCTAGTCATTAAAGGCAAGTGGGCCACACCCACTTGCCTTCCCACATGCTTAAAGGGATAATTGGAAACCCTAGCCCTAAACCCTTGTCTATTTAGGTAAGAGAAACCCTAACTTGCCATTTTCGTCCATAGAGTTTTAGGGCTTTGTTTTGCTTGCTCCAAGAGTCAAAACCGCCTCCCAGACTCTGTCTGAGCGATTTGACTCATTAGTTTATCTTCTCTAGCATCATCTTCGAACAGTTCAGCAGGATGGTCGAGTTCAGAGCAAGAGGAGCGAGCCAAGGATCAGGTATTTAGTCAATTTAATAGCCTAAACCGTCTTCCAGTCATTGTATCAGTAGGTTTAGCCTATTAAATTGCCCATAGCAGCCATTTAGATTCTCAGATACGAGACTCTAACTAAAGAACCTAACTCTATGATATAGGTTAGATCTAGTTCTTTAGTTCTTCTCATGATGTGTATGGATGATGTATCTCCGTGAACTCATTGTATTGGGAAGGGGGTAGAGACCTCAAGCCCGGTAGTTGATGCTCCTAGTTAGCCTCTCTAGCACACTCAGATTCTACCAGGTACAAGAACCACTGGTTGTGGGTGAAGGGGCCGACCGGGCTTACAAGGAGGTTCGTGTTCGACTCTTGAACGATCCCTCCGGGTGTGTAAGGCCACCAGGGGGGATCATTGTGGACTAGGTCCAATGGCTTGCCAATGAGTGCGGGCAAGGCATGGGCTCGACACCGTGGAGTGATGCGTCACTCTCCATTGGGTTCAAGTCGGAATAAGGGCAAAGGGCCCTCTAGTCACCTTGAGTCAAAGATGTAGATCTCTCGGAGGGAGTGATCCTACCGCCCCATCGGAACTGGGAGATGCAACCCGTGAATAGCCCCTTTGGCTATGCATCCATCCGGCGGGCTACGGCCAGGTCCCAACACTTTTCAGCCTACTCGCAGTGTGCAATGTGAGGGGCCGATGGAGTGGACAACCCTAAGCCATGTTCTTATGCCAGCCAGATCCATTGCCATGAATTCTGTCTGCAATGAACTCTGGAGACCCAAGCCGTCAGTCACCCCTTCGAGTCTGAGCCTTGGGTAGGTTTTCCCCATGTGATGTACTGATCGTTGTCTATGCAGATATGTGATGAGCCACCCTACGAGGTGGTATGTGATATTGATGTTTTATACTGACATGTATGTTTATGCTTCTGCAGCTAGGTCGACCCTGAGGGAGCAGGGAATAAATTACTAATCGCATATTTTTTATTAGCCAGAATGACTTTAGCTAAACTTGCTCGATATTAATCCCAAAACTTTCTGTGGTTTAGCTAACTCTACATATTTTTCCTCTCATACTTTCTAGCATTTAGCTAAACTAACCCAAACATCATCCCAAAAATTTCTATGGTGTGGCCAACGGAAAATATTAAGCCAAATTACTATACCTTTTTCAATTGTTCTACTTATTTTAGTCATTTTCTTTGTAAAAACATTCTAAAATAATGCTAACTAACAAAATCTATGACTCAAATTAATTTATAATGCTACTAGAAACTAAGCCACTAATCATATATTTCTTATAAACTAGAATGATATTAGCTAAACTATCTGAAAGTTTCTATGGTTTAGCTAAACAATACAAAATTTCACTCTTTTACTTTCTAGCGTTTGGCTAAAGAGCTCCACGGTTGGTGCAGTCTCAAAAAGAGTTAAGCTAAAATTATTATTTTTTTTCCAATTTTTTCCATTTACTTTAGCCAATTTTTTTCGAAAATGTGCTAAAAAATCGTCAAATAGCTAAGTTTAGCCCTTAAATTATTCCATGTGAGGGAGACAGGGTAAATGACCCCTTCATTCTTCCCACTGGAACTCATCAAGGTTGCAGTGATACGTGGAGGGCCCTGTATCAGTGTGGAGCTGGTATGGGGGATGAACTCCTGTTTGTATACGGTGCGTGCACCGTATATGAGTAGGGGACGTCACACATTTACTACGGCATTTTGTATGACAAAGATCACATATTGACAGGTTCATCACATTTTGTATGACAAATTGACAGGTTCATCTATTGATAGGTTTGTAATTTAGCCTAGCAATGTTGGGCTTGGTTTGCCATTATGTATAACGATATGCATCAATTTCCAAATTCTCTGATGTTTATAATATATTCCAAGTGAAGTCTATCTCAAGATTATAAAGTTACTTTATGTCTGGCTCTTTTCTTCTCTCTGATCATCTACAATGCCCAGCAATGCTGGGCACATTATTAGTCACCAAGAATATTATACGTTGTCGTTAAAACATGAATCTCATGTTATTATTCTAGTTTGAAATCCGTTGGATTTGAATGCATGATAAGAGTTAATATTACAAGAAATTTATCGCGGCGGGGTTCCAAACCTGTGCAGTAGGGATTTAATACTATAATGTAATGCTATTATGTAGATCTCAAATTTGTGGAGGGGTTTCTAAAATGCTATTATGTAGATCCCAAATGTATGGAGATGTTTGTAGGCAACTAGAAGTTGTGGTGAATGGAATCAAGCCTCAATTGTGCATGATAATGTGAACAGTTTATGATTCAGCCTGGTTGTGGAACGTCGTGAGCTTGCAAATGAGGCCACCGCAAACATTAAACTTGTGAGGTTGGATCCATTATTCACTCCAATGTTCAATAATACGAGTGCTAAATGGGTTTATATTTCTTTAGAACACTGAAATACACTCGATGATCCAAAATCCTTCGCGCTAAAGATACCTTTGCCTTCTTAGAAAGTAGAGCGAAAAAGACTTTATATATTGTAAGAAAAGATAGCACACATTTTAATTTTTTCTACGATGTTTATAATGATCTTATTATTCTATTGGTTGTCAAAGCGATTGCTCAACAATGTCAACCTATGTATTAAATCAAGCTTGACAATGTCAGCCTATATATTCAATCAAACTGTATATTGCTTGACTCTCTTAATTTTGTAGACGTCAAGGTTGCTATTGTTTTTAATGAATGGAAAATGAATAGTTTATCTTAAGGTTGTTCTATTATCTAAGGATGCACAAGAAAGCTTATCTCAGCAAAAAAAACTATAAGATCCCATAGATGACCTTGGGAATATGATCTATAGTTTAAAGATTCAATGCAGTCAGTATGGTTAGGATCTAATAGTAATAGAGGACATCTGCACTTCAATGCAAAATCAAAAGAACATCGAAAAAATCATAGATATTTTTCATTACCTTCCATGTTGCTCAAGGCACTTTGAACAGTGCCAACAACCAAAAGCTTCAACAACACGTTTAATGGTGGTACATGCAGCAGCATGCTTACAAAATCAAGCTTTAGAATTTGAATAAGCTGAAGACACTACCATCTCAAGGGAAGGAACCCTATAAAAGTAATAAAGAACATCTGCTTCAAAGAAAAATGAAAGAAAAATATAAAAAAAAACATGAGAATTTTTTCATTACCTTCCACAACCACTCCAACTGCATTTGTGACTTTGCACCTTAATTTATCATGTTTTGCAGCTTGTTTAATCAAACATCGCTTTAGAAAGTAAGGATTGTTTACTTCAAGCTTACCTTTACATCGTTGCAGCTGCAACTGTAGCTTTATATTCTTCTTCAGAACTCACCAGACTTGCCTGCACCAAAACTAGACCAAAAACGTTACAAACAATCTTCAATTGAGGCATTAGGATGAAATATTGACAATGCCCTTGCAAACTCTCCAAAGTCAAGACAATTGTTGTGTTTGACATCAAACAACTCGAAAACCTGCTTTATGCAGAGGAACACTAGTTAGTACATTTCTTTCCAAATGGACCCATACATTGACACGTATGTAATCTGAAATCAAGTCAACAACTTTCATTAAACAAAGCAGATATAAGACTGCAGAACAAGGCAAAATATGTCTCTCGGTAAGGATTAAAAACGTTGCCACATACCCGATCTGCAAAAATATTTTGTTTCTTACTATTTTTGAATAAAGCCAGCTTAAATTCCTCCTGAAAGCGAAGATTGGAGACCATTTAGCACGAAAATAGCAATCCAAGAGATTGGCAATATTTTAGAAAAACATGAGAAAACTAAAAAATTGTCTATTGCAAAAAATAGTGATTTTTACCTTATTGATAAGTCCATCATCTACGACAGCGCTACTGATTTTCTTGAACAATTCATAAAGAGCTTCAACCTCGCTGACACTAACTGCAATAACGTAAACAGAAAGCATGGTTTATTGCATGGATTTCAAACTAGCAGCCAAACTCTAAAACCATGAAACCATGAAATTAAGGCATGAATTAACCAGGAAATCAGGAGGAAGACAGCAAGAAGAAGAATATTGTATATTGCTATAAAACATGATGAAGAATAGTGAGAGAGCCATACAGATACGCCAGAATTGTGCATAGTGAAACTAATTAATGGTCACACTCAGCCCAAACATGAAAAAAACATATTAAGACCTTGAGAAAAACATTCTATATTTTGGCTTCTAGGCTCATCAAACCTCGTGGGTGCTAATTTGGCAGTTAAAATCGAAATCTTGCTCCGTCTCTAATTCAAGATTATTGGTACCTTTTTCTCCATTAGTCCTCTTTTTGTATCATTCCATGCATATGGCCCTCCTTAATCTCCATTTCTGTTATACATCGTTGCATTTCTTGGGTAGACGTAAGCTGTCAAAAGAACAAAGCATCTTGAGTAATGTTTCCTACTTTTATAATAGCTTTGAGTTTTCACAAAAGGAAGGACTCAGTCTAAGAAATGATAATATTCTCAGATGATGTTCTAGACTCAAAGACGATGAAGATCGGCCATGCTTCAGGAAAGCGTCTTCAACAAGTGTTAACCCTAAAAACCATGCATCAGAATTTGTTGCACAACACTACAGCCAAATTTCACCACAGATTAGAGTTTTTAGAATGTGATGATTAGATCAGACAAAAAGGGGAAGAATGCGGTTAAAAATACCTGCTATATTGCTGTCAAAATCTTTGCATAAGATCGTTGTGAACTATGGTGGAAGCTTTAAAATGCATCCTTCTGTCTGGCACATTGGCACATCAAAAACCGCTTTGCAGCAGAGCGATTTCAAGCAAATTTTGGAGCAATGTGTGAAGCAAAGAGAACCGGAGAAGGTAGCGACACGTTAGGAAGCGCCTTGATGGAGGAGATTCTTCTAAGGCCGATAAGAACAAAGACGTGGCTTTTCTGGAAAATTTGCGACAGTTGTCTAGCTTCATACGATTCCTATTTTTCTTGTCTTTTTTCACTCCAGCACGCTATTTTTTCCCCCGGACGGGAATCCAAAGAATATGAGAATCGAATCTTGGCGAGAATCGATTATGTAATAGGTAATGCACGCCCGGAAGAAATTCTGGGCTATAATTTTTGGAGCCGCGAGTGCGCCGCCGAGTCTGGCGGTGCCGCCAAAAAAATTATAGCCAGAATTTCGACCGGCGTGCATTACCTTACGTAATAAACGGGAGGAGAAATTACGTATGTTGAACAGCTATGGCGGAAACATTCATGGGCTATGACAGAGGCCGCTTCATTGCAAGGCACACCCTTTCCTATAAGGTAAGAGCACATCAACAAGAGCTCTGTTATGACGGATGAAAAATGGGAAATAGAAGAATAGGGGAACAGAGGGATGATCCTAAATGAAAAAACTCTTCTTAAGAAGCAAGACGATTTCTCCAATAAAAACACTGGGAATCCGAGGTAAACTTGTTGTTGATGTATCCATTTGATACGGGCCTGTGGAGAAGAAATGCATGCCGGCAAAGAACTCTGCTGTGTAAAAAATAAGAAGCTTTGCACATCAGATAAAATAAATGTATCTTGGGAAGTCGCCGCTCATGCTTATGATCTTTGGCCGTCAAAATCGATTGTTGTCGAACCTTCCGAAAAATGTAAGCCCCCGATCTAATCCTCCTCTTTCGGCCCGAGAGATTTTTTCGCTTCTTAGGTAGAGTCCCAAGCTTCTGCAGACATGGAAAGCTTAGTATCACGACCCATTTCGGCCCTCCGACGCAACATAACAAAAGATTAAACACTAAAAAAACAGGGGAAAAAAAGGAATGGGGGATAAAACGAAGCGGCGCCGCTACGCACATAGCCGAGAACAAATTATGTGTTGTAAAATGCACAGAATTTTGCAGTAATTTCGACCTCCGTTTATTACATAAGTGTAGATATGTCCCATGTCAAGGGAGTACCGAGAGTTGAACCTTGGTAGATTTATTGTATATAAATGAACCATAATAAATTTACCAAGGTCTAATTGCAACAATTTAGCCAAACCTCGTGGACGAATGTTGCCAATAGATCATTCTCTAATGTTCCCCTAAGTGAATAGTAACAAACTACGTCTTCGAGCTCTTATACTTAAAAAGGAACATCTCTAGCATCATGCTATTAATGGTACATTAGAATGGATGTAAGGACATGTACGAGAATTATATAGGGGAATGGTAGAAGGGGCTGCCTTTCATGGGCAGGGCCGGGGGCCGGGCCGTGGCAGCTTGGGAGCGGGAGCGTCCGCTATTGCAGAAAGGCAGCCCCTTCTGCCATTCACCTACAAAATGGAATCTGGGGAGCAAGAAACTTACCTGCTGCTATTGAATCGATGGATTGAATCGACCTGTTCATCACTGGAACAGTGGAATGCCTACCGCAACTTCCATTCCAGGATATTGAGGGATGACAGATGTCATCACCAGAATAATCTTCCGGGTCTAGCAGCGACCCAGTTTCCATTTTGGTAAAGTTGTGCATTTTATATAACGCTAATAAATATAGCTTAATATAGATTGAATCAATGCACATCAATGAATCTTCAATTCCTAGGGATTATGTGAACATTTCACTAGGTGTAAACATTTCGCCTAGGTACAAGTTTACATAATCACTTTCACGGATAAAATTTTACAAGTGCTTTTGTATATAAGAATGTTGCTTTAGGCAACATTGGCAACATTCTTATAACGTGGAAACAATTTAGGTTGAATTTTGCGACAGTAAAATCCTTGAATTGAGAAAACAGGTTAATCTTCAAAATCGGTGGGGTAAATCTCCAGAATCGGCTGGGTAAAGCTCTGATCGATCAGGTAAAATCAGCCGGAGAAGAAAAGGTATTTGCAAGAACGCGGCGCAGGAAGAAACCTAAGAAATTGTTAACATTCAGGATATGAAAGTATGCCACGTGGCGTAGCGTTATTGGACGCGCGGGCAGAATTCAACCTAAACTGTGTCTTATTGGCGTAGCAATTTTGCAAAATACACATGAATACAAGCCTTAAGCCTTAGCCTCGGAATCCATGCACTCTAGAAACAACCAAACCCATCAACAATGCAAGCGCAAAACCAAAACTACATTTCATTTTTTGACAACTATGCTGATGGCCATATTTAATTGTTTGCAAAGGCAAATGAATCATTACTGGTTCAGATACAGCACAGGAGGGGAGCATATAGTTGGAAAATTGATAGGATTGCATCAAAGAATACTTTCTTCCATGTATTGAGATATCAGAGCACAACAGATAAAGCAAAAAGGCTCAATGAAGAACACAAGCAAGAGACGATTAACAATGAACAGAAAGCATGTCTTTGCATTGATCCGAGACTTGTTTATATAGTCTCATGAAGGAATCTACAATAACTAATTAGAGAACGGAATAGGAATCTAATTAGGTACAACAGCCGATCTATAAATAGATTCACGGCATAGAAACTGCCGAGATATTCTCTTTAATTGATAGAGAATATTCAACACCCCCCAAAGAAGAGAGAATATCATTTTGACGAATGCGGACCAATGTCGAAATAAACTTGGTCAACTTGGGTCGAGGCAAGGCCTTGGTCATCATATCTGCCAAACATGTTATCGGTTAGGCGATAAACTAGATCAAGAATCTTACGCTCAACAAGATCGCACCATGTGATATTTGATGTCAACATGTTTCATGCGTTGATGCATGATCGGGTTATGAGAAATAGCAATGGCTCCTTGATTATCGGTGTGCATTGCGAGCCCGGATGATCAATGATACCCAACTCCTCCGTGCAAGACGTTGAAGCCGCATCGCTTCATTACCAAAGATGAGCTAAAGACATATATTCCGGCGGTTGTAGATCGAGCAACACATTTCGTTTAGAATCGCTCCAACCGATAGCTTCACCGCCGGAAGAAAGATGTATCCCGAGGTAGACTTACGGTCATGGTGATTTCCAGCCCAATCCGTATCCGAAAGTAACCAATGATCTTGGAGGGTCCAGAGGCAGTATAGAAGATGCCATGGTTGAGAGTTCCAGAGATGTAACGAAGACATCTTTTAAGAGAAATGCAATGAGTCTGTTTAGGAAGAATGCAAAACTGGCTGAGCTTACACATAGCAAATGAGAGATCAGGTCGGGTTGAGGTAGCTGCAAAGTTAATGGTTCCAACAAGGTTCCTGTAATGATCAGCAATGGGTTGGAGACAAGGAGAGCAGTCGGGGTCATTGGGAAGAAGTACTACACCGGGTTCAAGAGGAGTAAAAACAGAATTGCATGAGGCCATATCAGAATTATAAATGAGCTTGGAAAGATATTGGCTTTGCGTCAAGAGCATGGTTCCTGCAGTCTGATCATAGGCAACTTCTAAGCCAAGAAAATGATGTATATGTCCAAGATCCTTCATGCGAAATTCAGTTTGAAGCTGAGTTTTGAGTGTGTTTCAGAGACTCATTTGCAGCAATAAGTAGAAGATCATCCACATAACAGAGCAAGTAGACAAGAGATGGAGTCTTACGGATATAGACACTGGGGTCAGCTGTGCTAGCAGAGAAGCCAAGAAGAATGAGAGTGAGATGAAGCTTTTCGTACCATGCTCTAGGAGCTTGACGAAGGCCATACAATGCCTTTTGCAGTCTGCAAACAGTGTCTTGGGCAGAACCTTGAATAAATCCTTCAGGTTGCTCAAGGTAGACAACTTCCTGTAGGTTTCCATGTAAGAATGCATTTGTGACATCCATTTGATGTATATAGAAGTGATTGAGGGTGGCATAGGCAAGAACAGTGCGGATGGATGTCATGCGAGCAACAGGGGCAAAAGTCTCATCAAAATCTACTCCCGGGACTTGGGTGAAACCTCTAGCCACAAATCTGGCTTTGTAACGATCAATTGATCCATCATTGTGATATTTTAACTTGTAAACCCATTTGGAGCTGACCACAGATGTATTTGCAGGTCTAGGAACAAGTGTCCAGGTATGTGCTTGAAGAATTGAATTGTATTCATGTTCCATAGCAAATGAGCCAATGATTCTTTTTCTCGAACTATGAATGGGCTGCGTGATAGGACTGAGGCTCAACAGAATTTCAGCAACAGAGAATGAATAATCACGACTCCAAACGGTGGACTTATTTGACGGACGCATAATGGCCGAGCGAGAAAGAAGAGAGGTGGAGGTGTTGGAATTATGGTTTGGAGGAGTTTGAAGTGGGAGTTTTTGAAGTTGGCAAGAGATTTGATGGGCTGATGGGTAAATCGGATGGAGTTTCGAGGAGTGGTCAAGGTATCGGATGGATTGGAAACAAAGGGGTCTTCGAATAATAAAGGATGGTTCTTCCGGGTAGCAACAGGATGGCATGCTTCAAACTCATTGAACGAGACATGGCGGTGAGATGAAGGGTCCGAGTTTGAAGATCAAACAACTGTAGGCCTTCCTTGTGGTGCAATAACCAATCATCATGCATTCTTTAGCTTTGGGAGATAATTTGGGATGGCGAGGGAGATGCAAGAAGGCTTTACAACCAAAGATTCTCGGATGCTTCAAAGAAACTGAATGTCCGCACCATACCTCCTCGTGCAACCGGTCCATTTAGAGCAAAGCATGTGGAGTTCGATTAATGAGGTATGTTGCAAGGTGTGAATAGCCTCGCCCTAACTTGGTAGGTACCGCCATGGTGTAAGTAAAGTTCGAGCCATCTCGACAAGAGTCCTATTGACTCTTTACGCTCTGCCGCTTTGCTCGAGGAGAATATGGTGAGGGTGTCGATCTTTGAATGCCCCGATTGGAACAAAAACATTGAATCGATTAGAACAAAATTCCCCTCCCCATCGGTGCGGATAGTGATTATCTTGTCAGCGCCGCGGTTACGTTCAACCCTCGTTTTGAAAAATCACAAATTTGTCAAAGGCTTCATGTTTGGCACGAAGAAGAAAGGTAAACTTGCCTTGCGGAATGGTCATCAAGAATTACAAATATGTCTTGTGCTTTGTTGAGAGAGGCAGTGAATGGGACCACAAAGATCAAGGTGAAGAAGAGCAAGTTTTGACGGGCCGGGACTCGAAAGCGAAAGAAAAGAGGTACGAAGTTGTTTTGGGATGAAGGCAAGCATTGCATGGCTGATTAAAGTGAGTGGATGGAAAGCGTTTCTTGGAAATAACTTGATGCGCAGGCGGGAGCAATGTGTCCCAATCGATAATGCCAAAGAGAATGTTTTTTGTAGGAGCAGATATAACAAGATTTGTATCCGCTCAATATTGGAGGAGCCATCCTCAAACGGTAAAGATTACCATTTCGAACTCCCCGTGGAGCGGAATGTCATGATTAGCATTTGTAATATGACAAATATTGGCCGAGAAGGCCACCTTAAGACCAAAGATCGGTTATCTTGCTAACCGAGAGAAGATTCTTATGCAAGCCCTGGTACATGAAGGACATTTCGCACAATCTTGACCGCCTCAGTTAGGGGAATGGATCAAGCACCGAGAGGCAACAGCAGACCGATGGTGATTGTCACCCATGCGCATGCACTTGTGAGGAGAAAATGGATCATAGGAGATAAAACAGCTCTGTTGGGTGTCATGTGACCGGGTTGCACCGAGTCTAGATACCGGTAGGATCCGGAGCAAGATAGAAATCGATTAGCACAAGACATAAATATTCCTCTTGAACCATATTGTTTTGTTCAATGCGAGGGAGAGGCATGAGGTTTTTCAGATGCAGATGATACTGGTGCAGGGGCACGACATTCTTTGGCTAAGTGTCCACCTTTTTGACATCTGTAGCATGTCACTTTGCTTCTATCCAACCGTGGCCTCCGAGGTGCACCAGAAGAGATGCCAGAAGATGTGCCAGAGAGCTCCTTCTTTCCTGACAATTTGAAATCAGCCAACATTAGAGAATCAGATGAAGTGTGAGAGGACTGCCTTTGTCTAAGGCTTTCATTCTTTACACGATCCAGTGCAGTATCAAAGGTATAGTCATCTAATCTTCCCTCAAGATTGATGATAAGCCCCTCAAAAGATTTCGGAAGACTGTTGAGCAGCATGCAAACCTTTTCATCCTCAGTAATTGTTGCCCCAGTGGCACACAAATCATCAATCATGTCTTTCATCTGGCAGACATGCTCAAGAACATCTCCACCTTCAGAGAGATGCATTTCATACAGATGTTTCCTCAAGACCAGCCGATTTGCAGCTGTGGTAGACTCATAATGATGCAGCAAGATTTTCCACATTTCTTTGGCAGAATTCACTCCCTTAACCAAGCGTGCAGGTGTATCCTCAAGACTTGAAGAAATAATAAGCCTGGCTTTTCGATCCTTCTCAGAAAGGTCGACATTTGGGGCATCAATAACAACAGCAATATTTGCATCAGGATTGACTGGCAGAGCCGGATTTGGGTCAACAACATCCCAGATTTGCTTGTCTTCTAGAATCATTTGGATTCGCCACTTCCACATCTGGAAGTTTCGGCCAGTGAAGCGTGGCAACATGCGCCAATCAGCAGTCGAAAGAGTAGCAGAGTCCATATCAGGAATGGACAAGGAACAGAAAAAGGAAGGAAAACCCTTTTGAACAGGAGAACAACAAATAGGAGACAATCTCCTAAATCAGAGCGTAAGCTTGGCGACTTACACAGGATCAAGCTGTGTGTGGGCCCATAACCTATTGAGATATCAGAGCACAACAGATAAAGCAAAAAGGCTCAATGAAGAACACAAGCAAGAGACGATTAACAATGAACAGAAAGCGTGTCTTTGCATTGATCCGAGACTTGTTTATATAGTCTCATGAAGGAATCTACAATAACTAATTAGAGAACGGAATAGGAATCTAATTAGGTACAACAGGCCAGATCTATAAATAGATTCCTGGCATAGAACCTGCCGAGATATTCTCTCAGAATTGATAGAGAATATTCAACACCATGCAGCCTAATCTTTTCCCTGACGCCCCTGCTTCCAACTTTCAAGGGGTCGTTTACCCAAGGTATGAGTGACTGTCTCTGCTATTACAAATCACCTAAAACTCATAGTTAGATCTCTTGATGTTTCAGATCATCCGGAATTTACATTTGACCGAAAATATGTATGCTGCATTCAATCTTCCTTGTGTTCTTTTATGTTCTTCTTAAACGCTTTCAGGATACTGGTATCAGTTAAGCAACTAAACAGAAATTTTGAAGATATAAGTAAATTGTGTAATGATGGAGCTCTCGATTATGCACTTGAGACAGCTGAAGCCATGCATCAGCAAGGCATTTCAATAAGCAGAAATGAGGCGTACTCTCTTCTGAAGGGTTATGATGAGAGGAAGGATCTGACATGTGCGAAGCGAGTTCAATCTCTAATTGCTCATAATGGGCTGGGTTCAGTTTCAGCTTTGGGTGATCGGCTTATTCGCATTTTTGCATGCCATGGTAGGCTGGAAGACGCTAACCTAGCCTTTAAAAAGGTTATAAGGCCAAGCTTATATACATGGTCTTCAATTATTTTAGCCAATACAAACCTGGGGCAAGGTGGAGCAGCCATTGAATTGTATAATAGAATGCAAGCATCAGGTGTGAAAGCTGATAACTACATATATGTTGCCATTCTCAAGGCATGTGCCATAACAAAGGCTATCTTGCAAGGAACAAGCGTGCATAGCAAGATAATCCATTGTGGAATTGAATCTGATGTCGTGGTTGGAAGTTCTATTGTTCATATGTATTGCACATGGGGTCTTTTGGTCGAGGCATACAAGGTCTTCGACAGATTACCAGTTCGAAATGTGGTAATATGGAGTGCATTAATTGCAGGATGTGCTCAGCATGGACAAGGTCTGTTGGCTTTGGTTTGTTATGAGAGGATGTACCAGGATGGCATAGGGCCAGTTGAACCGACATTCTCAAGTGCCTTAAAAGCATGTGCAAGCATTGGAGCTATAGAGCACGGCAGGCTCATTCATGAAAAGGTGATGACAGCTAGCCTCTACACAGACATGATCCTCGAGAATACCCTTGTTGATATGTATGCAAAATGTGGTAGGCTGAATGAGGCGCAGCATGTCTTTGATAATATGCAGAATCGTGATGTGATTTCATGGAATGTGCTGATTTCTTGTTATGCCCAACATGGAGAATGCGGCCTAGCTTTAGAATGCTTTGACAAGATGCAACAACATGGTATGACCCCAAACATTGTGTCATGGAATGCAGTGATTGCAGGATCTGCTCAGAACGGAGAAGGTTTTCAAGCTTTAGAATGTTTCAACAAGATGCAAGAAGCGGGCATGGAACTGAATGAAATCACGTTTTTGAGTGTTGTAAAAGCGTGTGCCAATGTAGGGGCGATTGAAGAAGGCAGGCACATTCATGATGAGATCATTAAAAGAGGATTGTTTTTGAATGCTGCCTTGGGCAATGCGTTAGTTGACTTGTATGCCAAATGTGGGGATTTGGAGGATGCATGGAAACTCTTTTATTGCCTCCCTACTCGCGATGTGGTGACTTGGGGCTCAATGATTGCAGCATATGCTCATCAAGGAATGGGTTTTTTGACCATAGACTGTTTTGAAAAGATGCAACAACATGGTATACAGCCAGACAAGCTGTCTTTTACAAGTATTCTCACTGTTTGTGGACATGAAGGTTTGATAGATGAAGGACATTGGTATTTCAAATCCATGAGGCTATTACATGGAATCACACCATCTATTATCCACTTTATCTGCATGGTTGATCTTTTAGGCCATGCAGGATGGCTCAGTAAAACAGAGGAATTTATTCAAGCAAATATGCAAAATGATACCATGGGGTGGATTAGTTTGCTTAGTGCTTGTAGAATGCATGGCAATGTGGAGATAGGGAGACGGTGCTTTGAAAAAATTGCTGGTTTAGATTCCACCTGTGCATCTGGATATGTGCTCATGGCAAATGCCTATGCTGATGGTTGCATGCATGAGGATTGCTCAAAGTAAAGAACATGAGAAAATTTTCTCTTATATGAATACACTTTCCACATGCTGCCAACAATGCTAAGTACTTGGTTTCCTGCAAGAATTCATCAGATTTTATGCAGAGATCCAACTAATCAAGAAGTGCTGGACCCAGATACAAATTGTAAATTCATTTACATCATGCTTGATCTTTTTCTTGGGGATAAATTTCCTGGAATCATATGGCAATACGCAGCCTGGGCCCTCACCGATATTGCGTCAGGAATGTCTGAATATACGCGACATAACATGGGCTGTACCCATCTTTGTTTGGCGTTCAAACTCTGCCAACAATGATGTTCGTGAGCAGGTCTATCATTCATTATGGTGCCTTTTGCCCTTCTATATAGTGTGACAATAAGGAGCTTTTTAACTTCTAATAATGCTTCCAGGCTGCTTTGGGAAATTAGCTGGTGGTTTTCCAAAATATCTGGATCTTGTCTTGAATTAGGCTCCCCTGTCAACTGGAACCTTTCACTTTGTTACATTGGCTACGTTCTTTTCTTGAAAATGCTGGTTTTGATCAGAAACATGACATAATAATTGTAGTTGGTGTTTGCACAGTCCGAGTGTTTTTCTGAAGACTGTCATTATGAGAAAGGGGTGCTTAAGGATTGTTAGTAACCTTGCTGTCCGTTGATATAAGTTTCCAACATATTGCTGACAGGCTGACAGTGCAAATCAATTGTAATTGATTTGGAAAAGAAGGCAGACTGGCATAAGTTCCTACTCCGCCCAGATTGAATTGCATTTGGGTCCCTTTTGCAGTCATTTGGAAGGTTGAAAAGGGCTTGGGACAGGACGGCATTAGATGTTTTATTGCTTAAGGCTTTAGCAAGCGGATGGTGCAGTAATTTCAAGAAGATCAGATAGAAGAATATAGTATTCTGGAATTCTATGCTGGCAGTCTTTGCAAATTACAGTCTCAGCAAGTGCATATTAAAGCTTATGCACTCACCTATGGCCATGCCATTAAGTGTGGAGATGAGTGGCAAATGCCGCATTCGTATGTTTGCCAGAAACAACAGCTTATATATTCATCAAAAGTTATTGAAATGTGATTACATGGTCTGCTCTGGTTGCAGCATATGCTGCATGGTCTTTAGAGGCATTCTTCATGTTTCAAGAAATTCAGCAGGAAGGTCTCAAGACTGACAAGGTATCTTCATCATTGTCCTCAATGCCTGTTCAAATCTGGTTGCCTTTTGGGTTGCTCGCAGGGCAAACCCTAGGGGCAGATGGGGTGAATATGGGAGATGTTCTGCATATTCTAATTGGAAGGTGGAGATTTCTAGAGGAAGTTGGATCGAGGGCTGCAGTTGTCTGGACGAGTAAGCATGTAAAAGCCTTGAAAACCTTCAGAAGTGTCAGTTTGCTGAGAGGCATGTAGAACAGATTGTAGCAGATTATTTAGTAAAAAATAGGAGATGAGGCCTGATAGGCAGGGCAGTGATGCTCCGGAGATTTACCAGGAATGAATGAGCCGGTGTAGAATGCAGTATGATCCCCTTCAGAAGATTTGGGTTTCCATTATCTAGAAATTGGGTCTTCAGCACGTGGTTGACCAGCTTGTGTGTAAAAGCACGTTGAAATGGATGAAAATCGTGCATTTCTTCGCGACATTTTTATGCCACATTTCTAGTGTGTGAGTGTGTTTTAGTATAGGCCAAACATTATGAAAGGGGTAGTTATAATGCTGGCACGTTCAAGTTGTCCAAGCAAATCCAGATTATCATGCCACGTGTCCAAGTACTTCGATTTTTCCCTCCCCCAAACTCTCCCTCCTCTTGTTATAGGATTCAGGAGAAAACGCAACGTAAAGCTTCATTATACAAGTGGATTGGAAACCAGACCTCAACATCGTTGGATATAGTTACAAACAACTTTACAAAGATGCTGAACTATATGCTTGAGTTGAAGTTGGTTTGGGGGTAAGAGTAAATAAAACATGCTACAACTGCATTATATAATTTATGAACTCAATCTCTTTTGTAGCTTAATCTTAATGTCATTGTTTCAATGTCTTGGAATAACTTCCTTTCAGATTAAAGAACCTCAAATCAGACCAATACCAAGAGGTAGTGAACAAGAGGGAAAACTCTTAAATCCACCGCCTGTTCATACTTCTGGCAGTTCACCAAAATCATTCTTTTGTTGCATCTGTGAGTTCCAGCCGATCTGCATATGCTGCTCGGATATCCATGGAGTACAACTGAGTTGCCCCTATGAAAAATCATCAGCAGGTTGGTAATGTTCTTTTGCATCTATAAATTCCATGAATGGCAGCCAAGTTGCCTCCTGTGTAAAATCGTCAGCAGATTAGCAGGTTAGTGATGGTCTTTTGCTTAATTTCAACTTGTCAATCCCTGATGTTAGTTGCATCTGTACACATTTTTCCCATTGTTTGCTGACGTCCAAGCTCTATTTATGGTTATATTTGTGAATTATTTGTTCTGTTGTTGCCCATTTTTACTTGTATCTGCATCCATTAGCTGGATATTTATGCTGCTGTTAAAGCTTTAATCATATGCGCTGCATATATGAGGGCCATTTTTGATAGATATTAACATTTCTGAGAATTTGAAGTGGTTTTATAAATCATTCTATTCCTCGCTGAAGACTTGGCGTACCCATTTCGAGGTTTTGTTTCTTAAAACATTTCATTCTATGCCAAGTTCATTCATCCATGCAAGCGTGAGGTTTAACTGGGGCAATTTTGAGCAGTCTTATATATTGGCTTGTGTTTAGACTTGTATATTTTTGCTTTCATTGATGCAATGGTTTTTTGCTTTCATTTTGCTTTCATAGACTTGTAGGTTCCTGATCAATTAATGTTATTCCAGCTTTCCGGTTCTTCACCGATTAATGTTATGTTAACTCTCAATTGGATTTCACTGCAGCCATTAAGGCACTTGTTGCATGCTTCCCATATTTCTGTACGTGGATCCTACATCTTGTTCTTCTGAGACCATGTTTACTAGCCTCTTCTTCTGGATTGCGACATTTCCGTGGATTGCATGTAGTGCAATGTTATCTCCTTTTCTGGAAATGATGCTTCTTAATACGCAACAAACTCAGCATGATACTTTGTGCTTTGGGACATACGCTCAGTGGGAGCACAGGCAAAGGCCAGCTTTAAGTTCCAGTATTTACAATAAGAACAGTAGGTTCTTTCCCTCCCTGTATCACATTTTTTGAAAAGCTCAATCGTTTAAGACCATTACCTATTGGTGAGATTGGCTTGTGGTGGAGATGCATGGGTTTGGCTCCATAGGTACATGTTTAAGTCCTTCCATTTTCTTTTTTTGCCATCATAATACATTCATACGGAAATCATGTTTTTCACTTTGTTGCTAACATGTTCTACTCGAGCTCTTTATATTCTTTGTTGGCTGGATTCAACATTTGACACTTTTTGCTTCATTGTGGACGTAGTTAGGATTGTATTTGTTCCATTATTATTTGTCTACTTGCTCTTTCTTTGATATGTTTTGTCCTTTGTCGATAGATGTAGTTTACATGCATTTGATGTTAACCGTTCGCATGCTATGTTTACCCCTTTGCTTCTTTGTTCGTTCTTGGACTTGCATCACACGTTCATGAAAGGTACAAAGTTGGGTACACCTCTCTTTGCTTTGAGCCAGTTACTGGTATTATATGTGGTGGGTGTTGATGACATTGCATAGTCCCATTCAGTCTATTCTTAGGTCACTATATTTTTTTATCTAACTCATTTTTTAGGATCTACATGATATAGTTTGATGCATATATTTTTAGTCTCAGGCTTTGTTGGCTTTAACTCTTCTATTTCTTCCATTTGTACTATGTTCCTCTTGTTATGATCCCATTTCCTATCAGTTTCACTTTGTTTTCTTGTTTGATGGGTCCCTTCAATTTTATATTGACACATTGGGCATCCTGTTGACCATTATCTTGACATATATAATTATTACTGGGACGAATCTTTGGCATATTCTTCGACGTCGAGGCACTCATCTTGGCCGTCGATCGAATTAGAAGCGATTTTGCACCGTCGGTGTCTCCTGTGCTCAAAACTTGCCGCGCCAGGGTCAGGCATAGGCGAAAGGGGTTCGCCTGGCTATGTCGGCAGCGGCATCAGTGGCGCTTCTGATTGAGCTACAAATATATGGGCATATGTCTTTCGATCAACAGACAGTTTTGAGGTATTGAATGATCCTCGTTGCCGAAATTTTCTTTCTTTCTCATTTATGATAATAATCAATTTCATCGTGTCTTTGCCGAATCAAGCACTAGAAGTCCGGCTATGGGGGCGGAAAAGCCTCCTCTGGCCAAGCCCTATCATGGAGCCAGCGCTTCGAAGGTACCCAAATCGACAATCGCCCACACCGGCGTTTCTGAGAATTGCGGCCCTAATTTGTTAAGTGATGAGTCGAGGAAGCTTGTGCACAGGGCCAAGCGCAGATTGCGAGCTGGATTCGTTTCAACTCGGTTGCCCTTTTGCCATATTCCAGATTCATTCCAGCATCTGTGTTTTATTTTGGATCTTAACTTTTTTTCGGTAGATAGATGCAGTTGGCTTGCAACATCAGCTCTTTTTGGAACCATCTGTGTTTTGTTTGCATTCTTTAGGGATGTTGAAGATCTGGCTGCCAATTTTCAAAATCGTGTTAAGCAGGTTGCACATAAAGGTTTTGTTTTTTCTCTTTTTTTTTCGATGGTTGTTCTTACATGTATTGTGCATTGTAGGAGCCATGAAAGATTCGATGTATAGAGGTTTTAATCGGAGACGATTTTCTAAAATGAGGCAGGTCTCAGATTTTCTTTCATTATCAAAGCCTTTCTGTGAATTTTTTTTAGTTCGCTGTAGCAAAGAGGTCACATTTCTCGGTATCTATGTGGCAGATGTCTGGCTTTGATATTTTATGGTAATGGACCCAAAGCATGATACTGATATCATTGGGCTTGATTACTTTGCACAAATGAGTCGTTTCTCTTCAAGGAGCTCTGCGAATTGGTTCTAGCATTTCTTCTTCAGGACCACATTGATGCACCACTCATGTCAGTTGTATGACCTGAAATGATGCTCATGACTGAATGTAATAATGGTTTGCAGAGTTTATGAGGTCAATGTGTGCTTTGCATGCGAAGCATACTGTAAAATATGAAAGGTAGGATTTATTTTTTCTCCATTCGATTTTCTTTATATCGTAATGTGCGATTCTACATTCAATTTCTGAGTTCATGTTTTGCATGAAATCAGCCTTTATGCATGGAGTCTATTTCAGTTGTTGCAGAATATGGTACTCTTAAGTCTTTGCCAATTTAAGTAAGTTTGGCCATGTCTTATATTGTACAAATTACCTAGGCATACATTTTGCATTGCATTCCATTCCTAGTTAATAGCTACTTGGTTAATGGATGTTCTGCATTTGATAGCTTTTTGGCTTTCTCTTTTGAAAAATGAGTAATCCTCTCGTTTTCTTTTGCAGTGTACTGGCCATTCGTACCTCCTTGATCTATTCTTCATTTCTTATCATGGCATTTAAATATGCAGTTCATGCTGAAACAACCAAACTTGCGATGTAGCTCACTTTGTCATGATCTGGCATGCTCAGAGGTCTATGTTATTTATAGTACATGATCTGGCATGCTGAGAAGTCTATGCTATTTATAATAGTGTCATTGGCCTTAGAACAAGGTAAATGACTATGTTCCTGATCGTTTCTTATACGTTGGAGCAATTCAGAACAAGGTAAATGACTATGTTCCTGATCGTTTCTTATATGTTGTATCAATTATCATAAATTCTGCATAGCATATATTTTTGGCCCACTGATTTTAGCAGCTGGTATTTGTACTAAATTGCCCATTGATTGTTTAGCTCTGGATGCGCGTTGTACATAAAAGCTTCAAAAAGGTGAGCTTGCTGTTACTTATATTAGCACAATGATTGTGCATATTTAATCATACAAATGTTACATAGCTAAATATTTGTCACTTGCATTCTTTTTAACTTCATGTTGATGTGCTCTTTTCATGCAGGAAAATAAAGTTTTGGTAAAGTCCATTGCATTGATTAACCAAGATTAGAGGACGAGAGGGCCATTTTGTGTAATGTTCCCAAGGTCATCCTTTATTATTGTGAGATGCAAATGTGCTTTACAAAAGCTGATTTATTTCATTTTCATAAACATCAATGGATTTACTATTTTTCTTTACCATTTGCGAAAAAAGTATTTGAATTAAACATACATTAAATTTGATTTGATATTTTTTGCAACTGTTTTGCTTTTCTAAAAATTTTAAAATCAATTGCAATATCAATTCTGGGATCAAGTTGTTTCCCCTCTTTCTCTGTGTGTGATATATAAACATAAAACTTGGATGTTGTGTTTATAAAACTTGGATGTTGTTCCACAACTTTATTGCTTACCACTAGTAGTAGTTTGGTCCCATGCACAAGACGCATGTTCGCACAACATTATTGAACATCAATCATAAATGATGTCACGACTATGAAAAAATGACATGCTTATGGCTCTTACTATTTTAGAATAACCAAACATAACAATGGCTCTTACTATTAGAATAACAAATTGTCAAGAATAAATAATTTGTCCAAATCATTTTTGCCATAAACATCTAAACAACTTTTTAAAATTATACAGAATATAGAGGGAAATATATGCAGTGGCCAAGGTGTAAACATAGTGAGTCCCAATCATTTTTGCCATAAACATCTAAACAACTTTTTAAAATTATTCAGAATATAGAGGGAAATATATGTAGTGGCCAAGGTGTAAACATAGTGAGTCCCTAGAGGAAAATGGGAGTCAGAGAAGGAAACCAGAAGGGAAGGTAAGAGACGTTAATATCAAGTTAAAGTTCTGACAAATTTTGAACAAGACACGCATTAGACATTAACGTTGGATGCAACCCAGATGGCAATAGTGCAGGTTCAACTCCTGCATGTTATTTCGCATCTCAAGGATGTCTAAAATTGAGATCTATTCGACTTAGCACAAAACTTCTTTTGCAGCGGGTTGGAGAAGAGAAATGTTCGCGGCGGCCGCAAGGCCGCCGCGATAAATTTCTTGTAACTATAACTATAATTTATTGATTACGCCATTTTGAGACCCAACAAGGATCTATATGGCAATATGTACATATCATACATCATAAGCATTTTCGAACACAATTAATGTCCATGAGCTAGTTCCATCTCCTGCATATAATCATAAAATGCAATTATCTCTGCTCTTTCCTTATATACCTTTTTGATGTAGGCACTCAGTTTCCTTGGTTGAATTTCCATAAGCTCTCACAAGCTACTGCATGTAATTCTAAAGTCCCCCCGAATATCCTCATATGCAGGACATTCAATGAAAGCATGTATCTCATTCTCAATTTGTACCAAACAGCATGGACAAAGGCGGTATTCCCGTGGAATACGATGCCACCTACCTACTTCAATGGCCAAATGATGCGATGACAGTCTCAGTTGTGAAATCAATTGCCGCTCTTTAACACTTAAGTCTGCTTGCATGTATGATTGCTCGGAGTCCCCTACAATAGCATTAAACTCAGATCTATAAAATCTCGCTTTTATCTCTTCTCCAGGTGTCAAATGCCAGTATTTATTGACAAATTTTTCTCCAACAAAGCCCCTTATATCAGAAAATTTATCCGGCCAACTATGGGGAGTAATCCCCCAAGCTGCTGCCCATTCCAACACCTTTTTGGTACCAGCCACCTTCCTTGAGCATTGACATATATAAAGCCCGTTTAGGGAGTCTATCTGAGTCCATATTCAACACTCTATTTAAATAATGCAGTGTTTGACTAAGTGCTTCAGCTTCTATGGGCATAAACCCGACCTCAGCCAACATCATTTTGTATGGTGTCTGGATTTTAACACCAAGCTCGAATGCCAGAAATTGTTTTTGCATCCTTTCAATGCAAGCCCATCCCGATTTTGACAACCCTGGAGCCCAAACTGGGCAGCCATATAACATGACTGGCTTCACCAAAACACCAAATAGCAATTTCTTAAGATTCCAGTGTTCAAAATTCCTTTCCTTACAGATACGCATCATGCCATACAATGCTCGGAATCCACAACATGCCTTTTGGTAGCGGCCAAATTCCATTTATAATTGCCGCTTACCTCAACTCCTAGATACTTATGTGCTTTCACTACCTCCAAAGGTTCTCCATCTAGCACACATATAGGAGATTCTGTAGTCCCAAAACCTATCACTTTAATTGCTCTTTTCCTTATTAATACATATGCCACGAGCTGTGCAAAATGCTTGCAAGGCATCCAGGTGCGTTTGTAGACCTTCTATTGTTCTTGATATGAGAACAATATCATCAGCAAAAAGGAGCAACTGAACAATATATCCATGAAGATCTATACCAATGCCTCCGTGGGAATATAACCACTGCTCTACCTCATCTATAAATAATCCAAACAACAATGGAGAGCATGGGCAGCCTTGCTTTACCCCTACTGTGCTATGGATCTTATGCTTTTTATCAAATGGGAAGGAAAGCTCCACAAGGACACGCTGATACAAACATGTTCTCTTGTAGCTCTGTTGGAACTCCCAAGAATTCCATTCTATCTTGCAACTTTCCTCTTTCCACCCTGCCAAAGGCTTTAGTAAGGTCAACAAAAGCACATAATACCTTGTTTCCTCGCCCTTTTGCAGACTCAGTTATGATGCGCAGAGTTACCAGGTGATCTATGGTAGAGTAACCTGCACGAAATCCAGCTTGACACGTTGCTCTCACATTTTTTTGATCAGCCCAGCGTGAAATTTTCCTTTCCACCATAGATGCAAAAATCTTAGCTAGGACATTTTCCACCAAGACTGTTCTATAGTTGCTAACCATATTTCTGTCACCAGTTTTATAGATTGGAACTACCCTGCTGATGGTCCATGATTCAGAAAAAGTTCCTTCGATCAGCGCCAAATTACAAACCTGTGCAATTTTCTCATAGAGCTCCTCATTACCCCATTTGCATAACTCAGTCACGAGCCCCAAATTGTCCGGTGCCTTACCATTTTTCATGTTTTTGAGAGCATCTTCAACATCCCCTCTGCTAAAAATGCCTTCCTGAACTGTCCCAGCTTTAGCCATTGATCTGCAACCATCTACAGTATATAACTTTTTTACTAGTCCCAAAAGGTCTTGCTCTGAGAAGTCTCCAATGATAGGATGCTGCTTAGTTTGGCGCCAGAATGTTTTTGGGTCTAGTTCCAAATCAGAAATGAGTTTTCGGGTGTATACTTTTTGCCATTCCCTTTTCTTATGCTTTGTCACTTTCCGATATGCTTTGCGGGCTGCAGTCTTATCAGTTGCCTGCTTAAATGCATCCCTTGCTTTAATACAATCTGAATCAAACCATTTTTTGAACTTATAATTTCTCTTCCTTGTCCATCCAAATGCCTCCCTGACTGCCATAAGTATATCAGCAATAAGAAGGTTACTAAATTCACTTACTTCTAATGGCCATTCGTGACTAGAGAGTATGCTCTGAAGTGCATTAGCATATGCGCCTGCAAGTTTATAATTCAGCCTTAATCGCGTTGCTTTCAGCATTTACTTAGGAGGCTCCCATGCATCTGTGGTTAGCTCAAGCTCCAAAGGAGCATGGTCAGAGTCAGGGAGCTGATCTATGACCCGAAAGTTCACCAATTGATCACAGTTTGATTTCTCCAACACCAAATCCACAACCGATTGCCCATTGTGCTGAAAACATGTAAATTTCTGGAAACTTTTTAATGTGGTTCATAACTACCAACTCCAATGCACCACAAGTCTGTAAAAGGGATTTGCCCATTTTGTTACAAACACTGTCATCTGAGCTTCTATCTAGTCCATAGTCCGCGGCATGACACTCTAACAGCATGAGATCATCGCAATCTTCCTCAAATATTGGTGCTTGATATGTACTAATCCTTGCATTAAAGTCACCTGCAATGTAAACTGTGCCTTTGGTCTGGAAACACACGACATCCCGGGCAATATGCACAAATGGATCATTCACATCAAGTCAAGTCTGATCATAAACCTTAGATGGAATAGGCTCAATTGGTGCAAAATACACAGCTGCAAGGTAGATTGGTTTTGATCCATCTATATGTATCCATAAATACTGGTTATACTCACATACCTTAACCACTGCAACTCGATCAACTACTCCTGGCTTTGCAAAACATGCAATCCCGCCCCATCCTCTCTGCCCACTGCCTTTTCTATTCCAAATAGAGTGCACTGTAACAAAACCTTGAATACTAGTTAGAGGAGACATCTCATGCTCCCAAGTTTCCAGTAACAACATAATATTGTAATTTGAAAGCATTTCATGGCAGCTAAGGAATTTATGCTCGTTTGCTCCATGTATATTCCATACAAGAACCTTGAGGGTCGCAGTTACCTATTTAGACGATGATCGGACTACCACTTTACCATTTCGAATGAATGCTTGTTTTCCTTCAGATTTTAAAACTTTCACCTCCTCAAGTAGAGCTTTTCTTTCTTGCTGCTGCTGAATCGTCAGATCATCATCTAGCCAGATTTGGTGACCTTTTAGATTTGCTCTATTCTGCATTACCCGATTTCTGGATTCTACAGAATAGAATCTTAAGATCACTGGTCTATGCCATCCTTCCAGCTTTCTTCCAACTCTTGTGCATGAGCGTACATCTGGTTTATGTAAAAACATCTTAATCTTAAAAAAATCCTCCACTACTTCCATCAAATTCTTTCTACCATTGACTCGTAATCCTCTTGAGATTCATCAGACTCATGTTTGCCATAGTTGGATCGAGATCTTTTTACATACTATATTGTCATTTAGATGACATTGAGAGTTATAGCTATCTTGACTTAAAGGAAAGGGGTGTGAGAATACTTGTTTGTATATTTGATTGGTGATTCGCATTAAATATTTTCACTTCATCAATTCTTATATGGTTTTATTCATATAGTTTTCGTTGATCTTTGACATTTTGCGCTGTTTGTTTAATGCATATTTTGGTCATATGCATCTGGTAGATAATGCTTGTACTGCATAGTTTTATTGTGCTTTAGGATTTGTACATGTGCCTATCTGGTTCCATTGTAAACTCGTTCTTCCGTTTTGCTTCTATATTTCATGTTCATTTGGCTTTTTGCATGTCCAATTGTCGCCATTCTGGTTATTGTTTTTGCTGTTCTTTCTACCATTGACTCGTAATCCTCTTGAGATTCATCAGACTCTTGTTTGCCATAGTTGGATCGAGATCTTTTTACATACTATATTGTCATTTAGATGACATTGAGAGTGATAGCTATCTTGACTTAAAGGAAAGGGGTGTGAGAATACTTGTTTGTACATTTGATTGGTGATTCGCATTAAATATTTTCACTTCATCAATTCTTATATGGTTTTATTCATATAGTTTTCGTTGACCTTCGACATTTTGCGCTGTTTGTTTAATGCATATTTTGGTCATATGCATCTGGTAGATAATGCTTGTACTGCATAGTTTTATTGTGCTTTAGGATTTGTACATGTGCCTATCTGGTTTCATCTGATATATGCTTCTCCTCCATAGATCCATTCTTAGCATTGGTTTTTTATATATCTCATTTGCTTCATTTGATCACTTGATCCATGCTTGGGATCTCTTATATATTGTTCGTGGATTTGTTTTTTATCATCGTAATTCCTTATGGTCATCTTTAGTTACCTCCAGCATTTCTCGAGCAGGTTTTGTGGTATTGATGGACCATGTGTTCTGTTTTGCTTCTCTGTTTCTGATACTCTCTTATGGTTGTTCTGTACTTAGGTTTCTCGTCTCAATGCCAGGTGTGCAGTTAGTCTAGTTGGTCGTATAGGTTCCATTGTTGTCCGTCTGCTTGGCTAGTTCCTTTTTCACCCCATTGACTTTGTTAAACCTTTGGCCTTTTGGTTTTTTGCCCTGTGTTTGTTCCATGGTTTTCATAAGTTCCTTTGCCCCTTTGTATGTATTGGCTCCAGTATCATCTAGTCCTTTGCTTCAGTTTGGTTTTTTACTTCAGATGTTACCCCTTGTGCCATTTGCCCACTATTGGTCCCTCTTTTTGTGCTTTTATTCTAGTTGTTTTACTTGGTGTCTTTTGCATCCCTTTAATATGCTTAGTCTATTTATCATGATTGTCTTTTTGCTCTAGGATTCTCCAGTCTCCTGCTTGATATCGTTATTCTAGTTTTTTGTATTCCTATGAACTTGTTTTTGCGATATGGTCCATTCACTCGCCATTGCTTCATTATCTCAATTTGTTTTCTAACCTCATTTGCTCATTGTTTCTATTAAATCTATTTTCAAGTACTTTATGCCTTTATTTTCGTTTATTCCTTTTTGTCAGTAGATTTATTTGTTTTTAGGTGTGTTACATTTGTCACGAGGGTACTCTTTGCTCCCTTTAAATGTTTCTATGTTCTTGGCTTTCACCCCCGTTTTTAGATTCATTGTGCTTGCTCTATCAGCCTCATCTGTGCATCATGTTTTATTTTATTCCAGTGACACTTGTAGACTCATTTCTTATTTTCTTTAACCATATTTTCAATTGTACCCCTTTCTTGGCTTTGCAATACACATGCCGTCCTTATTTCGCTCATGGTAGCCCTTAAGGGCAGTTTATAGTTCTTCTATCATGATTTTTTCTTTGGTGATTGCTTGTGGCGGTATTATGGTGATGTGTTTTTTGCTGGCGTATTCAACACGGTGTCTTTACTTGGCTTCTTTTTGCTCTATGTCAAATTTTTATGCATTTGCATGGGTTCATCTATTTTAGTGCATCTGATCCTTTGGTTCATAAGATGTTAGTGTAGATAAAGAATCATCTTGCATGTTGCGCCTTTGCTAGTTTTCCTTTGGTGCTTTCTTTCTCGTTGTAAAGCTTTTTATACATAGTTCTTCTCCACCATTGTTTTTCCCAAATTTTTGAGTTGTCTCTACTTTTCATAGCTCATTTTATCTATCTTCTTGGCATTGGAGATGCTCTGGGTGTTGTTTGCAAGTTGTGAACCTTCTTTGACTATTATTTTCTAGTTGAAGGCACATATTTAGGTCGTCTCTTATCCTCATTGAGCCATTCATTTATAGAGTCACCTATCCGGTTGATGGTCATGTTGTTCCTAGTTCTCTATCTTTCGCTTTAGTCATCCTATTTGCAGTTGCATTCCCCCTTTTGAGCACCCTTTTTTTTTTGCTTCGATACTCTTGCCTTTGTGCAACACTTGTTCACTTTCTTATCTTTTTTTTGTGATCCCATTTTTCGGTCTCTTCGGTTGTTGTCTCTTGTTGTCTCTGTGAGTTAGGTTGCTTCCTTCGGGTTCACGTTAGTACCGTTTGTTTCAACATCTTAGGACTTCTTCTGTTGCCCTTGCTCCCTATATGTGTAGTTTTGGATACTATTAATTTTTCACCTATTGGTCCGTCCCGTTTGGCACCATATTAGTCATGTTTTTTTGGTCTCTAACTCATTTTTTGTTCACTCTCTGTTTGGCAATTTTGTTGACTTCTTTTTGCTCTTTTATTTCCTTGTTGGTTCGTGTTTCTATCCTTCCTTTTGTTCCATGTATTCATTTGTTCCGTGTGTATTTTTTTTCATTGTTTATTCGTTAACGATGTGGGTCATTGATTCCTTTTCTCCCGCTTTTCCTGCTGAGTTTTGTCCCCTTCCACCTTCTCCACTTTTTCTTTTCCACTCTCTTTTATTTCGACCTTTTTACTTTGCTTCACTTGCCTGTTTTCCCATGCCACTATCTTATCTTATCTTTCTTAGTCGCCTTGTTTCCCATGCCACTATTCGTTCTGGCTCCCACTTACCTGGCTCCTTTCTACCGTATTATGTTCTTCCTTTCTATGTGTTCTTCTTCACTCATCATTCCTCCCATCGGCTCTTTCGATGTTCTGTCTGTTCTTGTGCCTTTGTTGTTGCCATTTTTAGATCCATTTTGTTCCGCTGTCCCATCAACCTTATCTGTGCATTCTTTTCCAGTGACCCTTGTAGACTCGTTTCTTCCTTTCTTTATACTATATTTCTCTTTAGCTTCTCTTCTTTTCAGTCTCCATGCTAAGTAGTTTTTGAGTTTGTTCCTCTTCTATCGGCCAGTATATGCCTATCATAGGACCCATAGGACTGCCACAGTTCTATTGCGACAGCAATAGAACCGACATTCCTTGGATGGGGACGTCCCTTTGTCACTCCTCCTATTTATTCAACTTCTCTTCATTGTTCTATCATCGGCATTCTCTTGAGCTAGATTTCTCCTTCTTCTCTATCCTATCAGTTTCCCTCACCCTCCCTCCCTTGATGGTTATTTGCATTTGATCATGTTCGTTATTTCCTTTTCTTTTCTATGTCCTTTAAATTTGCATTCTTTATTTCCTCAGCGTGGCTTTGTAGCCTCTGAGGCATACTTATTAGTTAACTCTTTCTCGGCATGGCACTATAGCTTCTGAGGCATAACTCTTTTTCATTTTCTCTCGGCGTGGCAATGTAGCCTCCGAGGCAGCACTAATCGGTTGTTTTTCCCCCGAGGGTCATTTTTCGCGAACGGTTCCCGATTGGTCGGCTGTTGTTTCTTTCTCGGCATGGCCCTGGAGCCTCCGAGTCTTCTTGCCTATGGCATCTAACTCATTGACGGGTTATTTTTCTTTCAGCCTTGACTCTGCAGGATTTTTTAAGGTCTTGTGGTTGCCAGAGTGCATGGGGTCGTGCTTCAACTATTTGCTTGGGTTTTTCCTCAAACACCTAAGAATGCGTGGTTCTTCTTCCCGATGAGAAGCAGTCACTAGGTCTTCTCACCTTTGCATCGACCAAGTGGCGGATAAAACAAACCATCTTTTATGTTGTATTTTTTAGTATCATCATGCTCTCGATGATTGTCTAGTTTCAGAGCATTTAAAGTTCATATTTCCAGATTTATCTACCCCTAGTGAGGGATCCATTTGTACTCAATGTTTTACAAAGCTCAATGAGAACACCACTTCACTCGGCCAGTATATGCCTATCATAGGACCCATCCTAGGAATAAACATATCATTTCATTTCATTTCATCTCTCTGTCTCCCTCCCTCCCTCCCTCCCTCCCTCCCACAGGGCTGCCCACTATCGCCCACACTTTTTGGTTTGTTCATAGACCAACTGGAGGATTGGATCTGTCAAAATGGTGGTGATGGAACGCCTCTATATATAGATATGTTCTTCTGCTATTGTTGTATGCCGATGATGTTGTTCTATTATCTAGGAGTGTAGAGGGTCTACAAAAGCACTTGGATGCTCTTGAGGGATTTTGTGACATGAAAAGCATGCGGGTCAACATGGCTAAAACCAAGGTTGTAGTGTTTGGAGCTACCAAGGTAGATCATGTAGAGGTATTTTACAAAGGAGAGCCTGTTGACATTGTGGATAGTTATAAGTATCTTGGTCTAGGGTAAAAGCATGCTACGGTGTACCACTTTTGGAACCCTCAAAAGTACCTACACTGGGTACTTTTAAAACTGGTACTTCCTGTTTTTTCTTTCCATTAAAATCAATTGAAAATTTTTGAATTGAAGGTCAATAATATGTCAATCTATAGTATTAGAGGATAACAATACTATTAGACACTAATATAAATGGATTAACTCTCAAACTTATTATTTATTGCAGCATTTATGCAAGTTCCCAGTACCCAATGCTGGGTACTTTTCTGGGTAGTTTTGCACTCCCTAAAAAGTACTTTAGATGGTACACCCTAGCATGCTTTCACCCTCTAATTGTAGACAAAAGTCCTAACTGGAATATAGCGGCTGAGCAAAAAGCGGATGGTGGGCTTAAGGCTCTCTATGCCATGCAACGCAGGTGTAGGAAAGCAGATATATGGGATTTCAGCATGAAGAAGCAGTTGTATATTGCTTTGGTGCAATCAGTGGTCCTATATGGATATGAGGTATGGGGGGCAGGTTTGGCATTGGATAGATGGAAGAAAATTGAAAAAATACAGAAAAGATTCTTTTGTGCTGAGCTTGGAACTAAGATGCAAACACCATATGATATGCTGTTAGTGGAATGTGGAATGCTCTCTTTGGAAGCGGAAGCACTTTGTAAGACTCTCCATTATGTGCATAAGGTGCTCTATGTCATGCCGAATGATAGTTTGCCAAGGTTGGCATTGGAGGAGACACATACGAAAAGGATGGTTTCTTGGACATAGAGGGTGGTTAGCCGGATGGGGGATGCATATGGATGATTTGGAAAATTGTAAGGATAATATCGAGGTTGGGTTGTGGATAATGTAAACCCGTGTGTGCTGGAGAGAAGGTGCGGTTAAGAAGGAGTTCTGGGGTCCATATCAATCCCATGCTACAAGGGGCCGCATTACTTACGAACACACACATTTAAACCACAGACAAGCTATATGTAGGCTTGGGGTGGAGTTGGGGAGATGGAGTGATATTCCACATGAGCTTAGGTTGTGCAAGTTGTGTGACTGTAGGACTCTTGAGGATGAGGCACATGTGCTACTTCACTGTTCATCATATGCCACATTGCATGCTAAACATGGTATGAAAGCTTATACACTTGCTGAATCTTTTGACTACCCTGGGGGTGTGATTGGGGCGTATATACTTGTTGTTTTGGACCATAGAGAAAGATGCTTGAAAGCAATGGATGTAAAAGAGGAGGACGAGGAAGAGATTGAGGGGGTTAATGCATTATTATCCGATGATGCATTAGATGAACTTTTTATAATTACTAATATACTGGTTTGGACGTCTCATAGACCTGGCGGTCTCACAGACGTAATAATACAATTTCATTTCATCTCTCTCTCTCTCTCTCTCTCTCTCTCTCTCTCTCTCTCTCTCTCTCTCTCTCTCTCTCTCTCTCTCTCTCTCTCTCTCTCTCTCTCTCTCTCTCTCTCTCTCTCTCTCTCTCTCTCTCACATTTTTAGCTTGCATGCTATTTTGCACCACGTCATAAAAAGGCTTATTCGGATGGAGCCACAGGGGATGATATCTTTTTTGAATTGGAACAAGATTTTTTGAGGTTTCAAATGCAAGGGACTGTAATCTTGACAGGAGACTTCAATGGAAGAACCGGAGACAAGCAAGCTAGTATCCATACTTGGGAAGATGATCCTCTCTGGTTTGAGACCATGGAGGAAGAGGAGATGACCAAGCAAGGCTGGAATAGATGCTCTGAGGATCAGCTCATAACTAGGTCTGGTCGCCAGCTGCTAAATCTATGCACTAATGCTGAGCTCTTGATATGCAATGGAATCAGGAAATTCCCGCGCTCCCGGTCATGTACCTGCAGAGCAAGAAGTGTGGTAGACTATAAGAACAGAATACCTTGAATCCGATCATGTACCAATCAGATTCTCTTTACATGAATGCCAGTTAAAACCTCTTGCAATGGAGCATGTAGATCATCCAAAATTGAGCATGCTTAGGCCAAGTATGGCTGCCACATATAGGATGTATATAGAAGACAAAATTGGCCAAAGCACTTGGGATGGCACTGTGGATGACATGAATAAGAAGTTCCGGGTATCATAAGCGAAACCCTGAGCAATGTAAGCCAAGGCATGAGCGAAAAGGGCTACAATGCAAGTCTTGGTATGATCAAGCATCTTAGAATAGCCAAAAAGGAAATGGAGGGACTGTCATGATGATAGCAAAACAGCCCTAAGGAAGGCATATCAGAGGATTATAAGGCAAAAAAAGAGACAATTTGTACTAAAGCAGAAGGAGACCTTGATCAGGCAATACCAAAATGATCCAAAATCGTTTTGGAAAAAGCTCAAAAGCACTAAGCACACAGAAATCCCGCTTGCTGCAAGTAAGCTATGGAACCAAGTTAAACACTTATATCATGATAATAGCATCGAGGCCCCACTAAAAGTGAGGTCTGATATGATTTTTACAAAAGAAGAAGTGGCTGTCGGCATTGATAGTCTTGCAAATGGCAAAGCAAAGGATCAAAACAGGATATGTGCCGAGCATCTTAAATGGGCAGGGGGCGGCATCCATACCATAATAGCACGCATGTTTACCTTAGCAATGCAACAAGGATTCCCACGAGTGGGTAGCTCAACCAATTGTTCGGTGCATAAGAGTGGTTCCATCTTTGGCGGAAACAATTCTGAGAACTCTCATGATAAGTAACTTGTTCTCTAAATTATTTGCAAATATTGTAGAGAAAAAAATTAGTCTTTGGGCTGAGCATAACGGAAAAAGAGCCAAAACCCAAGCAGGTTTTAGGGCTAAAATGTCCACATTGGACCATTTGCTTGCATTAAATTGCATTTTTTTATTGGTCAAGGGACCGGGGAAACTTCTATATGTCACATTTGTAGACTTTTCGCAAGGCATTTGACAAAGTTCGTGAATAGATTATGGGAAAGAATGGAGCAATTATGTGTCCCTAACACTTGCAGGATGCAGTTCAAATACTCTATGAGAAAGTTTTAGTACAGTTATCGATGCCATTCAAAAGTGAGATACAGATATCTGATTGAAAGTAACATTGGAGTTAAACAAGGATGCCCCTTGTCTCCTACTATATTTGGTCTCTTTATTTGACTGGAAGAATGGTTACATAATAACTTGTGATGGAGGTAATCGAGATTCAAGGATATGTGATCCAATTGCTCTTATATGCTGATGATGTGGTGTTATTTGCACGATCCCGGTACACATGCGGCAATTACTTGATCAATTGGCTGCTTTACGTAACAAAAGCGGGGATGCAAGTAAATCTAGATAAGACTAAAACCATGACAGTAGGTGCGCTCAAGCAGGAACAGGGGTTTCTCTATTTGGGTGAAAAAGTTGCGATATGCGAGACATATAAATATCTGGGACTTACGGAATCATAAACGGCATCAATGCATACAACAAAAAGAATTGGCGGGAAGAAGGCATCGTATTCTATGCAAAGCATGTGCGGGAAAAACCCACATATGGGCATGGCCACTAAAGAAAAAACTGTATGAATCTCTAGTCCAAAGCATAGTATTATATGGGGCTGAAATTTGGGGACCAGGGCTGCCACAAGGCTCTTGGAATGATATTGAACAGGTACACAAGAAGTTTCTCAGGCTGGAATCGGGTGTAAAGGCGCAAACCCCATATCCGATGATGCTAGCCGAATGCGGCACCATGCCACTTGAAGGGGAAGCTTTACTCAAATGCATTAGATACCTTGCTAAAATAAAAAAGATGGATGCCACACGCATTCCTTATTATGCTTGCCTGAACATTGAACATAAAGGATGGTTTGCTGATGTCAAGACATGGCTTGAAAGATGGGATATCATGTGGGAAGAGGCAATTTCCATTGACAACCTGAGAACATGGGTCTATGAAAAGGTTAGAAGAAAAATGTGGATGAGCCCAAAGACTAAGATGATATTGTACAAGATGCATATGAATCCTACATTGGATGAGGCAATACATCTAAAGGAGAACTTATCGATAAAGAAGAGGCACAATATTAGCAGAATCCAGCTCAGCTCGCACCATCTAGGTGTGGAGGTTGGGAGATTGCGTACTACTCCGAGAACCATGAGATGTTGCAAAGTATGCGGCAAAGATGAGATAGAAGACGAAGACCATGTCATACTTAAGTGTCCAGCCTATAGTATAATACGAGACAGATATGGCATCAACGTGCACGATTTACATACCTTTTTTTGGATTGGAAGGAAATAGATTGGATCCTTTTTTAATTGAGACTCTACAACATAGAGAGAGTTGTACTAAAATGTAAATACCCTAATAGAAGAAGAGGATGCATTGAGTGAGAGTGAGGAATTGGATGAGGAATTGGAAACTCATCTAATTTTTATGACTATGATGTATAATAATGTCATCTTATAGGCACGGGAGGCCTCCCAAAAGACGAACACCCTCTCTCTCTCTCTCTCTCTCTCTCTCTCTCTCTCTCTCTCTCTCTCTCTCTCTCTCTCTCTCTCTCTCTCTCTCTCTCTCTCTCTCTCTCTCTCTCTCTCTCTCTCTCTCTCTCTCTCTCTCTCTCTCTCTCTCTCTCTCAGGCATGCGGTAAGTGTTCTTTATAAAAAGTACTCGTGCAACTCTCTTTCCCTTTGTTGGAATGTGTGATGATGTAGTAGAGAGTAATATGGGAGTCAAACAGGGGTGTCCTTTGTCGCCTACCTTGTTTGGATTGTTCATAGATCAATGGAGGGGTGGATAAGAGCACATGGAGGGATGGTACATCCTTGAATGGGTATGTACTTATGCTCTTGCTATATGTCGATGATATTGTGTTGCTATCTCGGAGCATACAGGGGATGCAAAGACATTTGGATGTGCTTGCCGGTTTTTGTGATGCTAAAAGTATGCAGGTGAATCTGGAAAAGACTAAGGCTGTTGTTTTTGGAGCGAATAAAACAGATCATGTGCGGCTATTTTACAAGGGTAAGCAAGTTGAGGTTGTTGAAAGCTATAAGTATCTGGGTTTGACTGTAGATAAAAGTCCGAATTGGAATCAGGCGGTCGAACATAGAGTGAGTGCGGGCTTAAAGGCACTATATGCAATGCGAGAAGGTGTGTAAATGCTTGACATTTGGAACTTTGAAATGAAACGCATGCTCTTTTAAAGTATTGGTACAAACGGTTATATTGTATGGTTGTGAAGCCAGGGGGCGGGCCTCGCTAATGATGGTGGAAAAAGGTGGAAAAAATACAAAAGAAATTTTTTTTCACACGACTGGGCACTAAAATGCAAACGCCATATGATATGATGTTAGGAGAGTGCGGGATGATACCCCTTGAAGCTGAAGCTCTTTGCAAAACCTTACGTTATCTGCATAAGGTTTTATATGATATGCCCAGGAATAGCTTGCCAAGAATTGCCGCAGTAGAGTAGTGACAAAGGTTGGTATGCGGATATTAGTAGATGGCTGGTGAAATGGGGGATGGATATTCACGAATTGCAGATGAATCAGGAAGATATTGAGGGATGGGTTCGGAAGAGTGTTCTCACTAAGACATGGAGTACGCCAGCTATGAAGAAAGAGTACTATCGGACTCAGATGAATCCCACATTGAAGGCAACGCAGTAGCTTAGTGAACCCATATCCATGAAGCACAGCATGGAATAAAATAACGGCTAAGATTAGCCAAATGGCTATTTTGTAGCAGTTTTGCCAAGAAAAACGGCTAAAGTAAATGGAAAAAATGCCCCCAAAAAAAGAAAATTTTAGCCCAATTTTTTTGCCGCCCAAGCAAGTTTTTAGGTTGAATAGCCAAACCTTTACCTCCAGACGTATCCATCAGGACATCGATTAGCTAAACCTAAGATAGAGTGGGCTTGAAAAAATGGATAGATTAGCCCAAAATTCAACACCAACGTATTCTTTTTTTTCACTTTCTTTCTTGTTCCAAGTACAAAGTTGAAGCATTAGAGAAAAAGGAACAATGCAGTCCCTTTTCTTTAGGTTTTTGAACATGTTCATGTATGTTTGTGTCTTGATTTATGTATTTACAATAAATTCAATGTCTTTGCCAAAATGCTTGAATTTTTTAAAATTATTATAGCATGATGGCTAATATTTGGCTTTCCATTTTGTAAAAGTTTAGCCAAAAGCAAGAAACTGTGATGGAGAAAAACCATTTAGTTTAGCCAAGTGTTAGAAACTTCTAGCCCCAATTTTAAGGTAGTTTAGCTAAACCTATTTTGGCTACACTAAAATATAGGAGTAGTAATTTATTCCATGAAGCACAGGCAAGCAATTGCGAGGATCCGGTTAAGCTCGCACCATCTTGGTGTGGAGGTAGGGAGATGGGCAGACATCGCTCATGATCTTAGACATTGTAACTTGTGTAGTGACGGTGTGGTGGAGGATGAGGCTCATATCTTACTTTGTTGCCATGCTTATTCAGACTTAAGAGTCATACATGGGATCAGTGCTACCTCCCTTGAAGAGTTCTTTCGGTACCCAGGGGCATCCATTGGGGGATATATTGTTGACATTCTTAAACATAGAGATGCTTGTTTGAAAAATCAGAAGGTACGAGAGATTGAGATAGAGGAGCCCAGTGTGTTACTCTCAGAAGACGCACTGGATGACTTGTTTTATAATTTTGAATGTAACTTGTAAACGTCTCATAGACCTGGTGGTCTCGAAGACGGAATAATAGATTTCATTTCATTTCATTTCATTTCTCTCTCTCTCTCTCTCTCTCTCTCTCTCTCTCTCTCTCTCTCTCTCTCTCTCTCTCTCTCTCTCTCTCTCTCTCTCTCTCTCTCTCTCTCTCTCTCTCTCTCTCTCTCTCTCTCTCTCTCTCTCTCTCATTGGCCACATGCCCCAAATTCTTTTGTATCTCTCGTGCTATACGATGAGAGATAATTTTTATATCGTATTGCATGAGAGACATTTTATATCGTATTGCATGAGAGATAATGAGAGATAATAGTCTCTCGTTGCTTAACATGGTTGTTAAGGGAAAGAAAAGAAATACATGCCAAATTTTATTTGCACACAATTTTTCGGGATCCCGTTTTTTCTTCCTTACTCCTTGCTTATGGCAGTACCAACAGATCCCCTTGGTTACGACATTGAAGCTTAAAAGCTTGAGAGCTGAATAGCTGATAATGAAGAGCCTGGATGGGATTTTAGTTGGGATTGAAATGAAAAAAGTTTCTTTTCTTATAATGGCTATTTTCATTTTTGAAGATGATTCTCGCAAAATTCTGTACATGTCCCGAGATTGTGATCAATTATTGGCTGGAAAGGACTTCTGAAAAACTATACTGGTTTCTCTGTTGCTACAAAGCTGATTGTTGTATTTCTTAAAGATCTTGTGGTCAGAAGCAAGGCTTTGGTCTGGGTAAAAAGTCAAAATGGGTCTAACTCGTGCAAAGGAATCATAGAACTGCTATTTGTCTATGGATTGTTTGCAAAGGAAAAACCTCTGCTTGAAGGCATCCTCTGTTTGTGCAATTTTGATTTCTCCTTTGGCATGTTCCTAGTTATCTTAGGTTGTTCCTGCAGATATAATGTATCCCAACAGAGGACAAGAAACGGGTGGTCTGTTATTTGCATTTACATCATATTTTTATTCTGCTAGAATAGAGCAACAGAGAGGAACACGAATTAAACCTTCGCTTTTCTACAAATCTTGCTATCTTGCTAAGAAATCATGTCATTCACAGATGTAACGATAAAATTTCATTTCATTTCATTTCTCTCTCTCTTGCGCCGGCCACATGCGCCAAATTTTTTTATCTCTCGTGATATACGGCGAGAGATAATTTTTATACCGTATAACATGAGAGATGCCGAGAGATAACAATCTCTCGTGGCTTAACAATGCTGTTACAAAGCAAAAATAAAAGATAGACTAAAAAATAAAAGTAGATGTCGGATTTTTTTTTTCCGAATGCCTAGTTCTTGAGATCCTGATACCCTGTTCTTGAGACACAACTATGGCAGAAGGCCATACAAGTAGATCGACCAAGATTCGTAGTAGATAAGCCATCTTTTCCAGCCATTCTTTTAGATGCAGTTCCATAGGATTTCAGATCTGGAGGTTCAGACCTATCAAACCCCTGTCTGCCCTATCAGGCCCCTGTTTGCCCTGTTCTTATAGTTATTGTGGCATAAATGCGGTACAAATCGATAGCATTTGTAGTGGATCGGTTGCAAAGTAGCTCGGAGCTTCCGATTGATTTCTTCTTTGAATAATTCAGGAGCTATTCTGAAACCCTTTTCCATTTATTCTTCTTCGATTATTCTGATATTTTCTAATTATTCATGACCTATTCATGAGATAATGGACTTGCATGTGCAATATGCGATTTTATTTTGCAGATATCAGACAAATCAAGATAAATTTCTAACCTACATATATCTTGGCTTTTGTTGTACACCATAGATGCCGAGTCAAAATAGTTTAGATGCCCATTCAGATGTTTGTGGACACAGATCTTCCAAGTTCATGCCAGTACAGATTTGTAGTATCTTTCAAGTTCGTAGCGGATTCAAGCAGATTTTTGGTTTAAAACCATGTTCAGATTCACACCCCTGGTGCATTCAATCCCTTCCAAATCTTGTTCGATTCGATTGGTCATGTTTCCAGCCAAATTTGCAGACGAATAAGATTCAGAAGCCGTATTCAAGTGGATTTTTAATCTAAAGCCGATTTCAACTCGATCTAGAAGGTGTTCCTGATGCAAAGCCCTGTTTACAGCCGTATTCAAGTGGATTTCTAATCTAAAGCTCTATTCAAGTTCAAACCTTTTCAAACCGTGTTCGATCCGATTCAAGCCCTATTCCCTTCCGATCAGTTGCCGCAGACCCCTGCCGTAGCGCAAACCTCCTGCTTAGAAAGAGTACAACGCAAGAAAAGTTTTTGAATGACTGAATTTTTTTTTTTTTTTTTGCTTAAAGTCGCTAACAATAAGAAAAACTAATGGAAATGCCCTTAACTGTTGTTAGAGGCTATTCATCTCTCAGGGGGAGAGTAAAAAATTTATCTCTCCCCCTATCTCTCGTCATCTCCCATCTCTCGTTATCTCTCATTTTATCTCTCGTCAAAGCATTGTCCCTCCCTCCCTCCCTCCCTCCCTCCCTCCCTCCCTCCCCCCCTCCCCTATCCGCTATCCCCCACATTGTTTGGACTTTTTATTGATGGTTTAGAGGATTGGTTGCTTAAGAATTGCCCAGGAGGCATGGAAATACATGGATATGTGATCCAGTTGCTAATGTATGCAGATGATGTAGTCATTTTTGCACGCTCTAAGGATCATATGCAAAAACACTTGGAAGGCTTGGCTGATTTTTGTGATCAAACAGGTATGCAGGTGAACCTCGAAAAAATGAGCATTATGACTGTAGGAGCGCTTAAACAAGAACCCATCTTCATGTATAAGGGTAGTGTGGTAAGTAGATGTGATTCATATAAATATTTGGGCCTTGTATTTAGCAGGAATCATAGATGGAATGCATGCATCACACAACGAATTGATGGATGACAAAGGGCTTTATATGCATTGCAGAGCATGTGTAGGAGAACACACCTTTGGTCATGGAATCTTAAGGTGAGACTCTTTCAGTCACTTGTGTAGAGCGTAGTCTTGTATGGATGTGAAATTTGGGGACCAAGTTTGCCACAATGCTTATGGGATGATATTGAGCAGGTCTTAAAAAAAATTTTGAGACTGGAATTAGGAGTTAAAGCCCAAACCCCTTACTCTATGATGTTAGCAGAATGTGGTCTCATGCCTTTGGAAGGGGAAGCCATCCTTAGATGCATTACGTATTTTAAGAAGGTGTTACTCATGGATGGCGCTAGAATTACACGCAGAGGTCTTAGTAAAATCTGATTTAAGACAATGGATATCCAAGAAGGTAGATAAGAAGATGTGGTCACAGCCCAAGACCAAAATGATTTTGTATAAGCAGAATATTAACCCCACATTGGAAATGGCAGGGCACCTGAGGGAAAATATTTCTATCCAAAAAAGACATGCTATTTGCAGGATTCGGCTTAGTTCACATCATTTAGGTGTGGAAGTGGGTAGATGGGGACATATTATTTCTAGAGATCAAAGATACTGTAAAATATGTGGGGAAGATAAAGTAGAGGATGAGGACCATGCATTGCTTCGATGTACGACATATAAAGTATTACGTGATAAGTTTGGAATATACTACGAAGACCTGCCAACCTTTTTCACCCTAAATGGGGATATATTAGGGAAGTATTTGATTGAGCTTTTACAGTATAGAGAAGTTTGTATGCATAATCATAATGTTGATGATAATGACAGTTTGAGTGAGAGTGATGAGCTAGATGAGGACTCAGAAACTCATCTATTGTTTTACAATGACATTTAAAATTTTCGTCTAATAGGCCTTCGAGGCCTCCCATAGACGTAATACACTTTTTTCTCTCTCTCTCTCTCTCTCTCTCTCTCTCTCTCTCTCTCTCTCTCTCTCTCTCTCTCTCTCTCTCTCTCTCTCTCTCTCTCTCTCTCTCTCTCTCTCTCTCTCTCTCTCTCTCTCTCTCTCTCTCATACGAGATGTTGAGAAAAAATATGGAGTGCAAGGTACAACTGGCAGTCTGTTTAAACTTACCTCCTTCTGACATTGGGAACTTCATTATAGATGTAATACATGTTAGAAAAGTTTGTATTTCAAGTTTAGACATGCTTTTACAAAACAACGAGCATGAGGAAGAGGAGTTAGAGAGAGGACAGATGGTGCTTCTGACTGTGGAAGCTTATTGGATGATTGGTTTGATGTAGAAGATAATTTGAACGTCTGATAGACCTGATGGTCTTAGTAGATGTAATAATAAAAAATATTTCATTTCATTTCATTTCATTTTCTCTCTCTCTCTCTCTCTCTCTCTCTCTAGAAGATCTTGTGGCACAGGTTAAAAAACTCTACCACATTGATGGCATATTAGAAACCCAACAAATGCTCAAAACTCACTTTCAATTCACAACTGAAGATGTATGTGAGTAAACTGGCAAATGGGAAAGCAGCAGATACACTTGGCTTGGTGGCTGAAATGCTCAAATGGGCTGGGGGAGGTGTGGCACATATAATAACCCAAATGTTCAATGATGCAATGCAAGAGGGCTTTCTGACAGAATGGCGAATTAATAGAGTTGTTCCTATTCATAAGGCTAGAAATGAGCACGACCCGAACAATTATCGCATGATTATGGTTAGCAATCTTTTTGCAAAGCTGTTTGCCAATAATATTGAGAGCAAAATTAGTGCATGGGCTGAAATGCATGATGTGCATGCTAACGCTGGTTTTAGACCACAAAAATATACTACTGATCGCTTGGTGACATTTCGGCCCATGATAAATACAGTAAAGGGAACAAGGAAACCATTGTTTGCAGGCTTTGTAGATTTCACTAAGGCATTTGACATGGTGCATGGGGGTAACACAAGGCTCCCAAAAATAAACTACCATATAAAAATAGTATCAAATAATCTAAAAACCATGATAGACGTGGTTTTTTATACAAGAATTTATTTGATAGCAGAAAACCACATGCTATAGTGGTTTATCAAAATGATAGTGGTTTACAACATGGTTATTGATATCAGTTACTAAATAAGATAGTGGTTTGCTAAAACTAGTTGTAGCTTATGAGATCATTTCAATACAAACTAAAATTAGTAGTGGTTTTTTAAAACTAGAAAAGCTATCTTAAGATCTCTAAATGAATAATGGGATGATTGAAGATCAATACAGTATGTTTAAGAACCATGGATGACAATATAGTCCTTGCAACCACTAATGATTTAGCTGGAAATAAGAAGTCTATTCCTTGTCTTGTCAGTGCCCTTGAATGCCTTATAAAACTGAGATGATAGATACCCTGCTAAAGTACACCAACCCAGAGCAACAACATGATTGGCGGGTGAAAGAATACCTAGTAATTCAGATTTATAAATTACTCATATATCGCATTTCATAATAATAATAAATCAACATGTATGTATCCCTGCAAGCAGAAAAAACAAAAAAACAATCCTTATATAAATAACCCAAATTTTTTAATTTTTGATCATTTGTTGCAATGACATAAATAATGTTAACAACTAAAGCAAATGTTCTACAAGACTCTTATATTGGATGCTGTCACAAGACTTACCATCTATATCTACCTCATGGATTTAAGGTTGTAAACCCGTAAAACGCATTTGTCATGAAATCCAACACCTGATCCTCCTTATTTAGACTATGAACATTCTTTTACAATAGAAGCTTAATTGATATAGTTCGCAACTTCACTTATTTAGTACTAGTCTAGTCCCCCATGGCAGTGGAGATACTATTTGCTTCTTCTAAATTTTATCCAGAGTGTTATTCCTCATGCTAAATTTTATTCCGGAAAGGCGAACATGGACATCGATGTCCTGCATTTGGATTGTGTGGGCCTGCGTCTCTGCTACCAAGATGGAGAGCATGAGGCAAGTGTGATTGTGGAAGTTGGGATTTAGGATGCACCGTTCTTTCCAATCAGCAATCTTCATCTGATTCCATCAACATCTGTGCATAGAGTAAGAAGGAATTCTACAAATATTGCAATCTAGTAGAAGGCAAAACGAAGATGCTAGATTCAAAGCCAAAGTCTAGGCTTCCCTTGAGAACAATTGTTACATCTAACTGGTCTTCCTTGGGATCCCAGAGGCCTTTACAGGTTTTCCCAGAATTCGCAGAGCTTATTCATTGGATTGTCGCCCTGACACTTTATCTCTCATTGAACGAGTGTAGCCAAACATTGTGTATAGGCCATTTGATGGTTGTGAAAAGATGTAATGTACTATTATAGTCTTTCTGTTTTTAGAGTGATTATCTAACCATTGTCTTGTAATTTATGTGATGTAAATATCGTGCGTTGGAATCATTGTGTTTTGTTAATGTCAATTTGTACCATTGAAAGTTTATTTGGGGTTGAGACATTAAGAATTCGAGGCCTTTGATAGGGAATATTCTCCCCATCAATGGCCCACAATAAAAGATAGAAACATCCCATTAACTTGCCCATATAACTTGCCTATATCCTAGAAATTTTGTAAGGAATGAATATGAAACGAAAATAGCGGCAAACTTGGTTCGGGAAATACCGAGGTTAAGCCCATGCGTCCAACAAATTCTCTAAATTCACATGTATAAAAAAAAGTAGATGGATGTGGGCCCATCCAACTTTTTGACGTTATAGGAAAATTGAAGGGGACAAAAAATGTTGACGTAAAAGTCTCTTGCCCTTTTTTCATTTCGGATTCCTCATGAGATATCATTTACTCTTGACAGCCCAGAAATGCAAGCAGAAGGTCTTTGGCATAACGTGAAGGCAGGTTAGATGCAATCCAGGCGGGTAGAAACATCAGAATTGCAAGTAAAACAGTAGAATCGGGGGGTAGAAACTACAGAATCGCAAGTAAAAACTTCGATCTGTCGAGTAAAAATAGAGAGCCAAGTTTTGTGCGCGTTCAAAAATTTTAGGCAACATTCTTTAAAAGAAACATTGCCATGTGGCGCGTCGTGGTTGGCTCTGTGGCTTGGATAAGTTGGATTGCATCTAACCTGCCTTTACGGTTCGGGAAATATTTTACATGTCATAGGAAAATTTCCTACAACTTAGGAATCAACATATCTACTATTTTTTCCAGCCTAAACTTTCCTGCAATACATCGCGAGGAATCCTGAAAAAGTGGGCAAGAGCATTTTTTGTCTGCAAATGAAGCGTTTTGATATAGGCAATCCTATATATCCTAAAAGTTTTATAAAGAATGAATATGAAACGCAAATAACGGCAAAAATGAAGCGTTGAACAAAGGGTTTAAACGTTTATTTTTCCTCTTCTATGGCGCAACGACGGCCTTCTTATGGCTATGGCGCTCATCATCTGGCATACTCTAGGCAAGTATTTTGTTCCTCCTTCCAATTCCTTTTGATTTTTCCTTCAGATTGACTAACGGAACTGCTTTGTTTGAAATATAGGAACTTGCTGGGATGGAATGATTCAGTGAAGCGCTTGCGCTGGCAATGGCAGATGAGGGGCTCAGCATGCGGCAATGGCAGATGAGGGGCTCAACATGCGGCAATGGCAGACGAGGCGCTCAGCATGCGGCAATCTCTTTGCGGTGATATCAGAGTCTTCCGGCAAATCCAAGGCATGCTCGTCTTTCCTTTCTTTTCTTTTGGGTTTAATACTGGCCGATTCATTGCTCTGTTCTATTTAAATGTGGGAAAATGCTCTGATCTGTGAATCCTTGATGATTTGGAACTTTTTTTTCCGGAAACCCACCTTCTTTATTTAAGACTCTGCTCTCTGATCTCGGCTATGGCATAAACCGTGAGCTATACATGTAAGCTTTTGCTGCCTTGATTTTTCTCTGACTTAAATTTTCTTTGCAAATTCCAGGTTCCAACACGATGCTGGCGATGACAGATAAGCATCCTTCTACACTATTACATTTTTACATATCTCCTTTTGCTCCCAAATAACCGTTTTATTTGCATGATCTGCTCCTTGCACAGAAGTTATGGCGAATAGCTGGAACTTGCTCATCTGTAATTTTAACGTCAACATCTGCGAACACACAGTTATGGTCTGCAGCATTTTTGGCACATCCCAAGGTATCTGCACCCTTTCCATTTGATACTTTTAGCTCTCTGTTTTGCGTGCAGGGGTTGAAATGTATGTCCAACTTTATTTACTAAGCATCTGTGTCTCTGTTCTCTTGAAAGACATTGTTAATTTGGTGTCAGAAACTTGCCACAGCCAAATGCCTTGTTTCACTATTGTTTGTCTAGAGAGGAATCTTTGAAAGACACTTTGCTATATCCTTTGCCAAATGCCTTGTTCCACTATTGTTTGTCTGGAGAGAAATCTTTGAAAGACAATTTGCTATATCCTTTGCCAATTTTTGCTTAATAACATTGTAGCTATATCCTTTGCCAATTCTTGCTTAATAACATTCTAGAAGTTGTTCTTAGCGAAATGCTCTAGAATGCTGTATTCTATGGGTCTATATGTGATGAACAACCTGGATAATCATTATAGCGGTGTGGTCTGGAAGGACCAGGGTATAGTCTGGCTAACTTAGTTTACCGTTCTTTCCTTGTTGAATTAACGAAGTCAATATTGTGGCAGGGAATGAACTATGGAAACTTAAGTGGTTGCATGGTTATTATCACGAAAGTTCGCACGAGAAAAAATATTGGAGGTATAAATCATAATTCCTAGTGTAAGGGAGCCAAAGTTAATGGGCTATTGATGCGGTTATTTTCAATCCTTGAATGGTTTTGCTAATCTCTTCTAGCAGCTGCCCTTATTTAGCAATTAGTTGAAAATAGGTAGTGGGTAATTTCCTTATTTAAAATACTTCACAAAGTGTTTCCTTACGCTACCCAAAACTAATAAGGGTTAAGAGTGACTAGTCATTATGTTTGTGGAAAAATGGAAATATCAGGGTTCAAATCCCTGGGCACCGTGATTTTAATAAATCTATCATTAATGCTTAGATAAAAAAACATTTGAAGGTTTGATATAAAAGCTTGCATCAATATGCTTAATATACTGAATATACTGCATATAGATTATGCCTTTTAGTAGTGTGAGAATTTCTTAATTTGTTATAGAAATCAACCTCAATTCCATATCACAAAACATTGAATGTTTTATGGAGAAACTCATAATAATTATGTATTCATATTGGCAATGATTTTCAAGTTGAGTATGCCTTCTTATATTTGGTAAACCAATATAAGTATATTGTCCAAAGCATGCAAGCCCTTGCTATCTTCGTGGCAAAACCATTACCATTTAACCTATAATTTTTATAAAAAATTGGCACACTTCAATGCATGGAAGAACATTGATTTCTATGACAATGTAACTAGATTGCATATTCAATCAAAACAAATTTTGTTACTGGTTTATGGTCTATAATAGTAATTCTACGGCACATCCAAAACATAGTAATAAAGCACTATTATCAACTAAACAAATAAACCACCATAAAGAACCATGAGGGTGAACAGTGGTAACAAACTAGAATAATAAACCATAACTAGGAACCATGCTATATAACTGGCAGCGGTTATTCAACACATTAACCCACTTAGTAATATCACTTTATTTTAGTGGTTTCATGTAAAAACTATTGTGAAAAACTGGTAATGATTATTTTTTGGGGGCCTTGTGTAACTCATGGGAAAGTCTGGAAAGAATTAATGTGCCTGAGCAGCTAAGGGATGCAGTAAAATTGCTGTATGAGAAGGTTTTAATAAAGTTATCTTTCCCATTTGATCAAAGTGAGGTGCAGGTGGAGAGCAATGCTAGTGTTAAGCAAGGGTGCCCTCTGTCGCCTCCGCTATTTGGCATCTTTATAGATGACTTAGAGCAATGGATATGCACATAAGGAGGAGATGGGGTGTTACTTGCAGGGTTTGTGATCCGCTTATTATTATATGCAGATGGCATTGTATTGTTGTCAAGAAGCAAAGAGGGGATGCAGAGACACTTGGACACATTAGCGGCCTTTTGTGATGCAACAGAAATGAAAGTCAATTTGGAGAAGACCAAGATAGTGTTGTCTGAAACCAATCTGGATAAGAATTATGCTTTCTCTTACAAAGGGGAAGAAGTTGAGATTAGTAGCTCCTGTAAATATCTAGGCCTCATTGTGGACAAGCACTTCAGATGGAAATCAAACAGTCGAACAAAGAGTCAACGGGAGATTAAAGGCACAATTTGCTATGCAGAAAAAATGCCTAAAGGTATATTTGGAATTTCCATCTAAAAAGGATGATGTTCAAGATACTAGTACAGACGGTGGTGCTATATGGCTGTGAGGTCTGGGGTCCTGGGTTATCACTAGAACTCTGGCAAAATATAGAAAGGCTACAAAAGAATTTTTTACACACTGAGCTTGGGGTTAAAATGCAAGACGCCATATGACATGATCTTGGCAGAATGTGATATGATGCAGTTAGAGTGTGAAGCACTATGTTGTTTTCTAACATACCTTAGCAGGCTAGGAGGATTAGAAGAAGATAGCTATCCGAGACTGGCACTGAATGCGACAATAGAGAAAGGTTGGTATGCAGATGGAACGACTTGGTTAAGAAAATAGGGTATTCACATCCAAGACTTGGCACGCAATAAGGACTGGTTCTGTGACTGGATAAAAGAGACCATCCAAGGAAGAATCTTGCACACCCCTGGTATTAAGATGCGGCAATATAGGAAAAACATGAATCCAACGCACCAGGCAGTTAACTATTTAAATGAGAACATCTCCGTAAAAAAACGACATGCTATCTGCAGGATGCATTTGAGTCGCACCATTTAAGTATAGAAGTTGGCAGATGGTACAACATCCAGAGAGAGTATCGAACATGCCGGGCATGTGGGTCAGACGAAATAGATGACGAAGAGCATGCAATAATACGCTGCCCAGCATATCAAGCTCTGCAGGATAGGTTTGGTTTTGCCATATTCAATTTGCAACCTCGACGGTGGGTAGCTTTCTGATTGATATGTTGGAGTTGAGGGATATATCAATTAAACATATTATTGAATCTACTCGATGATGAGTGCTTGCCAGATGACAAGATTTTTTGTTTTGGATAAGTTTTTACTGGATGTAATCTATCTTATAGACCTGATGGTCTGACAAGATGAAATAATACAATTCACTTCACTTCACTTCTAAATGCTTGTGCAATTATCTTTATCATTTTCATTGGATATCCAAGACCATGTTGAAAGTAATCTTCGGGTCAAACAGGGACGTCCGTTACCCCCCACATTGTTTGGACTGTTTATATGCAGATGATGTAGTCCTTTTTGCACGCTCTAAGGATCATATGCAAAAACACTTGGAAGGGTTGGCTGTATGCAGGTGAACCTCGAAAAAACAAGCATTATGACTGTAGGAGCGCTTCAACAAGAACCCATTTTCAGATATACGGGGAGTGTGGTAAGTATATGTGATTCATACAAATATTTGGGCCTTGTATTTAGCAGGAATCGTAGACGGAATGCATGCATCACACAACGAATTGATGGTGGACAAAGGGCTTTATATGCATTGCAGAACATGTGTAGGAGAACACTCCTTTGGTCATGGAATCTGAAGGTGAGACTCTTTCAGTCACTTGTGCAGAGCGTAGTCTTATATGGATGTGAAATTTGGGGACCAAGTTTGCCACAATGCTTATGGGATGATATTGAGCAGGTCTTAAAAAAAATTTTGAGACTGGAATTAGGAGTTAAAGCCCAAATACCTTACTCTATGACTTTAGCAGAATGTGGTTTCATGCCTTTGGAAGGGGAAGTGATCCTTAGATGCATTACGTATTTTAAGAAGGTGTTACTCATGGATGACACTAGAATTACACGCGGGGCTTTGTTAGCCAGCAAGGAGAATGGTTTGTTTCAAGATGTCAAGAAATGGCTCAATAAATGGGATATACAATGGGATGAAGTGGTCTTAGTAAAATCTGATTTAAGACAATGGATATCCAGGAAGGTAGATAAGAAGATGTGGTCACAGTCCAAGACCAAAATGATTTTGTATAAGCAGAATATTAACCCCACGTTGGAAATGGCAGGGCACCTGAGGGGAAATATTTCTATCCAAAAAAGACATGCTATTTGCAAGATTCGGCTTAGTTCACATCATTTAGGTGTGGAAGTGGGTAGATGGGGACATATTATTTCTAGAGATCAAAGATACTGTAACATATGTGGGGAAGATAAAGTAGAGGATGAGGACCATGTATGAATAGAATAGAATAGAATAGAATAGATTTTTTTAACGTCCACGGAGACCAATAGGTCATGGGACCCATACAATGGGCTAGTACAATCATTACTACTAGGATAAAAAAACCCCTGCCTCGAAAGGTTTTCAAGGGAAAAACCTTTGCAGTAATGATGATACTAAACAATCAGAGATAATGACTACTGAAGACTCAGTAATTGACGATGTTCATCTAGAACCTCAAGTATGTATAATGCCAGTCATGCACAGATGGTGCTCTGAGAAGTTGTGGGAGCGTGGAATGGAATGCTAAGGTCAAAAAATGATTCTGGACTATCTCAAAAGCAGGGCAACTCAGAAGAGAATGGCTTTTATCTTCAACTGGCAACAGGCACATAGTCTCGCTTCTCGCGGCAATTGCGGCCGTTCCCATCTACCAACCTTTTTCACCCTAAATGGGGATATATTAGGGAAGTATTGATTGAGCTTTTACAGTATAGAGAAGTTTGTATGCATAATCCTAATGTTGATCATAATGACAGTTTGAGTGAGAGATGAGCTAGATGAGGACTCAGAAACTCATCTATTGTTTTACAATGACATTTAAAATTGTCATCTAATAGGCCTTCGAGGCCTCCCATAGACATAATACTCTCTCTCTCTCTCCCTCCCTCCCTCCCTCCCTCCCTCCCTCCCCCCAATATGGGTGCAACTAGGGCGACTAAAAAATGCTCCAAAACTGGCACAGCCAGTCCCAGTTCCAGTTCGGCCACGATTCTTGAGCCTGTTGATGCTGATGTCGTTGATATAAACAAGAAGAAGTCATTGAAAAAGGATATTGATGGTGTCGATGCTGCTGCCGGGCAGAAGAAGAGCCGAAACTGATAGTAACAGAGGATTTGATAGCCGAATCTGCAGACACAGGGGATTTGGGGCCCGAAAATGACATTGATGGTGTCGATGCTGCTGCTGGGCAGAAGAAAAAAGGATCTAGCGAGCCGAAACTGACAGTAACAGAGGATTTGATAGTCGAATTTGCAGAAACAGGGGATTTGGGATCCGAAAATGACAAAAACTCTACTGAAACAGAGGATTTGGTGGTCGAAAATGACAATATAGTGACAATAGGGCAAACTAAAATCCATATAGAAACTTCTGTTGTGATAAGATCTGGCAAAACAGGGAACATTTCGACTGTTTTTGGGCAAAACTCTATAATCAGGGCTAACAAAAACAATCCTATGGCAACTGAATCAGATCTCGATACTCTGGGAGATGCTGGGATCACCAAACAGGACTTATTGGATGCAGTTGGGCAAATGCGGGCAGCAATGGAAGTTTCGACCTTGGCCACGAAAATATCAATGGAAACTTCTATCCAAAATATGGTCAGTGATCTCAAATCTTTCTTGCTTGCCCATGTACAATCAGAAATAGAGAAATGTCAAAGCAAGCTGATGGCAGAGCTGGAGCAATTTAAACAGGGTATTCAAACAGAACTGGAAATTTTCAAGCAGGATGTTATGAGAGGAGATAATGATAGTGATACAGAATCAGAAAACCATAATTAAAAATGTATCAGACATTCAAAACTAGTTAGCATCTTTTATGGAGGAGCAAGAAAGAAAAGAAAAAGCTTTGAACATTCGCATAGTTGGAATACCGGAGCAAACTAAAGAAAGAACCAAAGAAATTGTACAAGCTTTCTGTGAGAATGATCTTGAGCTAATGGATACATGCATTACAAATGCATTTCGTATTGGTAAGCAGAATGGCAGAGACAGACACATTATTGTTAAGTTTCACTCACGAGAGGATAAATTTAATGTATTGAAAAGAATAGCATAGAATAGCTTTTTAGCGTCCACGGAGAATCCATGCTCAAAGGGAAGAAAATTTGGATCAATGACGACCTTACAAAAACCCAGCTACAAGAATACAAAACTCAATTACAGGTACTCAAGGACGCAATGCAAATGGGGAAAAAAGCATTCTGGAAGCGCGGCAAAGTTGTGGTAGAAAACCAAATGGACACATAGGTATTTGAGACCACCAGAATAACACGCTGGAACATTAATAGTCTTAGCCAGTATAAAGTAGATGTAATGGGTGAATTATTTGAAAATGTAGATGTTCTATTCTTCTTAGAAATTTGTAAGAACGAGGAAAAAAGTTTACTGGATATTCATGGCTTTGTTTTGCTACACTCTGTTTGATATAATAAAGGATGGCGTTTAAAGGGTCATGGTGGAATAGCATGTTATGTCAGAACAAATATGAGACATTTGATAAAACTAGTGACAGGTATGGGTTCAATGCAACACATTTGGATTGAAATGCTTGGCCAGAAATGGAAGATTTTTGTCGCAGGTTGTTACTTTCCGCCGAAAGAATCTTCAGTTTATAATACAGAGCATCTACACAGAGATGATCCCTTTTTTAATTTGGAGCAGGATGTGCTTTCCTTAATGCTAGCAAGTGATGTTCTTCTGTTGGGAGATTTTAATGGGCAAATCGCTAATAAGCAGGCAGCTATAGCTAGTATGGAGGGAGACCCTATATGGGTTGAAATGCTTGATGACACGGAATTGGGCCAAAATGGTTGGAATAGGGCTACTGCAGACAGAATAAGGTGGCCTACACCTCAAGGTAATCACGTCCTCAATATGTGTAGTGGTCTGGATTTAGTAATATATAATGGTACACAGATGTTTCCTGACACGGATAGGTGTACATGTAGAAATGCTAGTGTTGTGGATCTTGTTCTTGTTAAACCGCAATTTGTAGACCAGATGCCGTAGGGGAAGAGACGGAGAAAAGTTTTGATCACGCTCCGATAATAGTTGTGTTACATACATGTAAATATAAGCCAATCCAGGAAACTAGCATCATGAAGTCAAGGATACATATGGACTTTCGCAAGACAGATAAATAAATGAAAAAATGTGAAGAAAAGGCATCTGAAAACATTTGGCCCAGTGATACTGAAAATTTGAGTAAAGAATTAGCAAACCTGGTACTAGATGCTGCTGTCGATTGCTTTGTCTCACGCAAGAAATTGAAAGGATTGCCATGTAATGGCTGGTTTGATGCACCATGTAAAGCAAAGCGAGTAGAATATAAAAAAACAAAAGGGGAAGATAGACGGAGGCTTAGAAAAGAGTATGTGGCATTAACCAAGTCAAAAAAGAAAAGCCATGACTTCCAAAGACAGAAAGACTTGGTTGCGGACCTTATCGTAAACCCCAACCAAAAAGTTGAAAACTAGAATGCCACATGATATTCATTTGGATCCAGCAGCCCTGCTCTGCCAAGTACATGAACTTTATCATATGCCAGATATTAATGAAACCAGCGGTGTGGAATATTTGCAGGATGATCGATTGTGCTTCACTTTGGAGAATTTTGGAAGAAGGTTTAAGCAACCTTGCAAATGGGAAAGCTGCTGATGCAATATGTTCAAATGGGCAGGTAAATCGGTACATATAGCCTTGTTATCTTTACTTAATACTGTATTGCATAAGGGATTTCCACACACTTGGCAATTGAATAAAGTGGTTCCATTTCATAAGTCGGGAGATGAAGGTGATCCAAGGAATTATGAAGTAGCTTGTATGCTAAGCTGTTTGGTACTATGCTGAACTGCAAATTGAGTGCTTGGTCAGAGGAACATAATATCAGGGCCATTGGGCAAGCAGGTTTTAGGCTTAAAAAATCCACAGTGGATCATTTAGTTGCCTTACGTGCTATGATTGATTGTGTCAAAGGGAAGAAAAAATCACTTTATGCATGTTTTGTTGATTATGCTAAGGCATTTGACACAATATCTTGCCATTATTTATGGCAGAGAATGGAAACCCTAGAGGTGCCAATTGAGCTTAGACAACCAGTAAGAATACTTTATGAGAAAGTTTTAGTTCAATTATCATTCCTCTACATACAGGAGTGCACAGAGTTAATGGAGAGCAATATTGGGGTTAAGCAAGGGTGTCCTTTGTCACCCACCCTGTTTGGTCTGTTCATAGACCAACTAGAAGTTTGGATGGCGAATATGGTGGGGATGGAACCCCTTTATTTGGTTATGTGGTTTTATCGCTCCTTTATGCTGATGATGTGGTTCTTTTATCGCGCTCTATTGCAGGCTTTTATCGCGCTGTATATGAAATTCTCTATTTGAATTTGAAGCTGATATAACTTATGAACACTCCAAAAAAACATGAGATTGCACTTCATATAGTTAAGAACTCATGGCCACCAGAATTAAGCCAACCCTTGTAATAATAAGAGAGAAATAATTCTTAAACCGCAAGCAGCTAAAATATGGTTTGGCGGCTTCCACGGATGTTAGATGATAGCAACCCAGAGCTGAAAACATACAAATCAATGTGTTATATAAAAAATAGACAAATACTTCCAATTTTAGCAACGTTTAGGCCTGTTTATGCTAGGAAAATCCAAGAATACAGTTTTGGGTCATTGCAAAAACAGTCAAATTCTCTAATATTTGAACAATCACTATAACATATAGGTGAGTTCATTGGTCTTGAAATTCTCTCAGTCATTAAGAACCAAGTAAAGATTGATATGGTGGCGATATATTGCGAAATTGAAGCTTCTATTCTCAGATATATTGGTTTAAGTGGCAGCGGGTCAACTGGACCAATTCTAATCCACGGATCAGGAATGGTCCCCGGGACCACTCTATTATTAAGCATAGTACGACATCTTTTCGCATGTGAAATATGCAACCATGGATTAATAGTAGTCGCAATCACAACCATGACTTAGAGGTTTAAGATTTTAAAAAGCAATGCTTGAGCTGGGAAAATGACAATCTCAACTTTCCATTGTTTTGAATTTCTAAGAAAACCTTCAGGGTCTGTAAACTTCACACAAATTTTAGAACTAGTGAGTGAGTTGGTGAAGAGAATCAGGTCGTTGAAGAGAAATGTTTGTGCCAGTCTTGTCAAAGCAAGTCAGACCAAATAAATGCGCATGCATGCATGTAAAATGTCACTCTTGCCCCATTGAATTACATATGATGCATACATAGTCTCCTCTGGTCTATGGCAAAAAGACCACTAGTTTCATGTCACATTCTTGTTTGCCCTTTCATACTGATATTAAAGACCCTTTAATAAAAACCATTAAATGTCAAGTCTAGTAAAAATGGGAAGAGAATAGAGGAGCCCTCATTGCAGTAATTTTGTTCTTTATGTTGTTAACTTCAATTTGAATTTCGTAAAGTTGTTTCATCCAAAGGATTTAACATGACCATTTTAAAATTGAATTGAATTGAATTGAATGATTGGAGAACTTCCACGGTAATGTTCGACTTCGAGAATAATCCCCATCCTTCAAAGACCATTAGAAAACCATTATTTTATGTTGGGTTTTAAGATGCAAAACAATTTACAAAAGACCAAGTAAGGACAAATTACAAAAGACACCTTTGTTTTTTCTCATATATTGGTTTGTTTGATATTTGATAAATATGAGTGCTTCAAAAGAGGAAAAGAAAAATTACAAAAGACCATATCTATAGTGGTTAATTATGAGAAAAAAAAAATTTTGTTCCGTATGATGAAACGCTATGCTACAAATCACAACCATTTTATGACATGCGTTGTTTTAATAGAGAACTAGCATAAATAACCACCATGGCATTTAAATTGGTATAAAAAACCACGTCATAAACCACTTCAACTTTGTGACAATAGAAAACCAACATAAACAACCATTGCCATATTTACAGTGGTGTTGCACAACCGTGCTACAAATCATAATCGATTTCATAAACCCTACTACGTTAGAAAACCAACATGAATTACCACCGTTGATGTTAGAAACCACATAATCAATTTCATAAATCCTACTACATTTGAAAACCAGCATGAATTACCACCGTTGATGTTAGAAACCATGTACTAAACTAATATGGGTTTTAATAAACCATGCTATAACAAAAAATCGACATGAATAACCATGTACTAGTTAAGAAAACCACTATCTTATGTGGTTTTTATTAAGAATGATTTTTCTAGCATAAAAAACCACATCTATAGTGTTTTTTAAGTGGTTTATGATATTGCTTAAATTTTTGGGTGCCTTGTGCACTTAGATGCTTTGGCCTACTTCTGTGATCAGAAAGTGTGACGCTCCCTGCTAAATGTACGGCGCCCGGCCGTACACTCGGCAGGAAATCCCCCATCCGGTCCATCAACCGCATGGGCCCTCCGTCTAACCCGCACTCTGAGAGAATCCTAGTGCGGGCAGGGGACACGAAGGTGTCTTGCGCGCCCCTCCCCTATGGGCTCCTATCACAGCGGAAGCATAAACAACGTCAGAACTAGCAATAACAATACAACATACTACCTCGAAGGGTAGTCCATCACATATCCACAACTGCAAAGAAGATAATCCTATGCCATAAAACATAAGAGCTCCTACCCATGGGTTCACTCATAAGGAGGGTGGACCGGACCGGCTAGGCCTCAAGATAGAGCGTGCACCGAAGTCATAACAATGGCTGGCCGGGCTATAGACAATGGCTAGGGTTGACCACTCCATCCGCCCTCCTCATTGCATACTTTGCGATGGGCTAAATCAGGCTCGGGCATGACTCTAGCCTTCCCGGATAACGCTAATCCCATGGCATCACCCATCGGGACTACTCCAGTTGCATCTCCCCTGTCCGGATGAGGGTGAAGGGTTGCATCTCCCTTCCTGTGGTCTAGAGGTTCCTGTGGATGCTAGAGAATCGAATCACACACACGCATCTGACCCACTTAACCTCCCAAAAACGAGCCAAGCCAACACTTGCAGCTCTCGGGAGAGGTGGCAACACCATTGCCCTGTGAGGTGTCGGACCCATGCCCGCCCACACCTAAGTGACCCACCATAAGCCTAGCCCACTATGGGATCCCCGAAGCCCCCACTTCGGCGGGGATCCTCCCTCCACTTTCCCTCTAGCCCGCTATGTGGTGGCCGAGTCACGCCATAGCCTCAATAGCCGGGTGGGCTCCTATGCATGTGTCGCATCTAATAGGAACTAAAGGGATCTACTCTAGGAGCATACTACATATGGCCCTAGGTCTCTACCCCCTTCCCCATACAAGAGGAGCAACATGATCAACCAACATCACATAATCATCATATCCTAAGAATGATCATAAAAGAACATCTTAACCTAATCATACAATCTAACTAATGGTTAGGGTTCATTGATTAGGGTTCAAGATGTTGAATAATGTTCTAGGATGGCTCTACTCTAGATACAAGATACTAGCACATCCGGAATGCTAATTCGGATGAGCTATCACAACTACTACCCTACATACCGCTCGATGCTTTCCCTCCCCATCCGTGTGCCTCCATGGTCTTCGACTCACGTGATGCTGCTCTTGCCCAAGAACGAGTCTACCTGGGCCGCCGCACCAGTCTATGCCACAAGCAAACGATGTTCAAACAGGGGTTTCAAACAGTAGATGAGTCTACGGGTGCTAGGGTGGAAAAGAGGCCTAGGGTTAGGGTTCCGACCTATATAAGTTAGGGTCCACCTAAGATGCCACGTGGCACCAATCGGGTGAGTCTGGGTGTGGCGGTTGCCCAATAGGTTAAGGCCACGTGGAAAATGGTCTTAACCTAAGGTTGGCTAAGTTATATGAATAACTTAGTCATGCCCCCTAGTGCCACAATCTATGGTATACAAGGCTATGAAGATAGGCTTGTATAGTGACGGGTCCAGGAATATACGTATTCATAGCGTATATTCCCCTGGAACGTCACAGAAAGGTATGCGGGTGAAATATGACAAAGACTAAGATGATGGTTTTCGGAGCCAATAAAGTAGAACATCTTAAATTTTATTTTAAAGAGGAGCCTGTGGAGATTGTAACCTTGTATAAATATTTGGGGATACATGTGGACAAAGGGCCTAGTTGGAATCTTGCTGTTGAACATAGAGTAAATGGGGGGCTCAAAGCACTATACAGTATGTAGCGTAAAGGTGGAAAAGCATAGACTTTGTTTCGTGTCTTGGTACAACCAGTTCTATTATACGGATGTGAGGTATGGGGTCCAGGTCTGTCTGCAGATTGCAAAAAAATTGAGAAAGTACAGAAACAATTCTTGAGAACTGAAATGGGAACTAAGGCACAAACCCCATATGACATGTTGCTTGTGGAACGTGGTATGATGCCTATGGAGGCTAAAGCTTTATGCAGGATGCTCATATATCTCTGTAAGGTGCAATTTGATATGGCAGAAGAAAGCTTACCGAGACGTGCATTGGAGGAGACAAGGGATAAGGGTTGGTATGCAGACATTGTAGAATGGACGAGGAAATGGAGTTTAGATATTCATTGCCTGCAAGAGAATAGATCGAATATTTGGGAATGGGTACATCAGCATCTCATTAGAAGAAACTGGAGGGTTCCAGAAACAAAAAAGGAATTCTACAGAAAATATATGAATCCTGCACTTCAGGAGGCCAAGTATGTGTATCTTTAAAAACGAGGCACATGATAAGCAGGATGCGGCTTAGCTCGCATAGATTGGGTGTTGAGGTAGGGCGCTGGAGTGATATTCCACATGAGTTGAGGTTGTGCAAGTTATGTGATATGCAGGAAGTTGAAGATGAAGCGCATGTGATCATAAGATGTCTGTCATACAGTGGGGCTCGCCACAAGCACGACATTCATTCAAACTCACTGCTGGAATTTTTTTAACTTACCCGGGGCACACAAGTTGGGAAGTATCTGAAAGAGGTATTATCACAGAGAGAACAATGATTACGTGATAAAGAAGATAATGTTGTAATTGATGAGGGATGGGGAGAGTCTAATGCATTTATGTCAGAGGATGCATTAGAAGACATGTTCTATAATGTTGAGTGTACATATTTGAACGTCTCATAGACACGGTGGTCAGCAGTATTAAATACAACATTTCATTTCATCTCTCTCTCTCTCTCTCTCTCTCTCTCTCTCTCTCTCTCTCTCTCTCTCTCTCTCTCTCTCTCTCTCTCTCTCTCTCTCTCTCTCTCTCTCTCTCTCTCTCTCTCTCTCTCACACACACACACACACACACACACACACACACACACACACACACACACACACACACACACACACACACACACACACACACACACAATGGGTGCTTCAAAGGGGGCTAAGAATAGTTCTTCAAAACCCTCGAGTCCCTCAGGTACTGCTGGGGATGGGGGCAAGGCATCGGGGAAACGGCATGGAAAGGAGTTAGCTGGCCCTGAAACAACACATCTAGATCCAACGACCAGAGCAAAGACAGCTGCCTCCCCATCCCGAACCCCAAAGATCGCCAATTTAAGTATTCTTTGTCACCCCAAATTCCTCTGTTTCGGGTCTAGGAAACAGTCTAGAAGCAACAAATAGGGACAGTAAAGGACCAGTACTCGCCCCAAATTCAGTTTCGGGTCTGGAAATCGGTCTGGGGGCAGCAAACAAGTATAATAAAGGACCAGAGATTTCTGTTCAAGAAACGGTGGAGCTCATGAATGATGGTATGAGAAAGATGCTTCTGAAGTTCAAGAAGGAGTTTATGAAGGAATTTATGGGGAGTGTGATACAAGAGATGCAAAGGGAAATGAAGAGCTCACCTGGCAGCAGAATTTAAACAGGAATTGGAGAGGGTCAAACAAGAAAGTGTTGTCCTGATACAAAACTTAAGGTATGATATGGACTTGTTACAAAAAGAGATTATACACAAACAACACGCAGAACAAGAAGATGATGGGGATCAGAAGGAAGAAGAGAAAGAAGGATCTACGGCTCTTTTAGAACTGAAACAACAGCTAACAAGCTTCATGGAAGAACAAGAAAGAAGAAACATGGTCTTGAATCTCAGGCTGATCGGCCTACCAGAAGAAGATAATGAGCAGATGAAAAATGTTGTGAAAAAATTCATGTCAGACAAAATGCAGATTGCCCCTTCTGGAGTTGTGGATGCTTTTCGAGCAGGTAAAAAAGCAAACTGGAACTGCCATGTCGTGATAAGATTTCGAGAGAAGGAAGATAGACTAAATGTGTTACGAAAGAGAGCTATTTTGAAAGGCCAGAATGTCTGGATTAACGAAGACCTGGCAAAAGAACAATTCCAAATTAAGAAAGAAGAGCTGAAGAAATTTAGAGAGGCCAAAACTCAAAACAAACAAGTCTTTTGGAGGCGAGGACGAGTTGTCATCAATGAATAGGAAAGCGAGACCATCAGAATTGCTGCTTGGACCATCAACATGCTCACAGATACCAAGGTATATAGTATGTCAAGTGTTTTTCAGCAAGTAGATCTGATTTGTTTTGTAGAAACATGGGAACATGAGCAATATGATACACCAATTTTAGTTGGCTTTCACAAGATTACATCAGTCTGGAATGAAATAGGAAACACTAGCTACAGAGGCAATGGAGGGATAGCTTGCTACACTAGGGAGGGGATTTCTCATAGAATTAAAGAGGCCAAAATCGACTCCAAATAGTACATATGTGTGGAGATTCTGCGTTAGAAACATGTTTTTCTAGTCAGTTGCTATTTTGCACCCATTCACAAAAAAGCATATGATAAAGATGATTGTGACAGAATGGATCCGCTTTTTCAATTCATGTGTGGAGACTGTATCAACAAGAAGACATAGAAACAAATATACAGATGGAGCAGGTATTAGCACAGTTCATCACTGAAGAGGATATTGCAAAAGGGATAAGTGGGCTCTCTAATGGCAAAGCAACAGATGCGAATGGCTTTGTGGCGGAAATGATAAAATGGGCAGGAAACAAGTTTATAGAGCCTATTACGCAGATGTTGAATGATGCATTAAGGGATGGCTTTCCAGAATCTTGGCAGGTGAACCGAGTTATTCCAAAAACAAAAATGGCAGAGTATCAGAAATCCATGAACCCAATGCTCCAGGAGGCTAAATATGTGGGTAGTGATTTAGCAAAACGCAGGGCAATAGCACGCATGGAGATTGAGCTCCCACCAGCTACATATAGAAGAGGATAGATGGAAGAAAATTCCAAGAGAGCAATGCACATGCAAAGTCTGTGGACAGTATGACGTGGAAAACGAATCACACACCCTTTTGCAATGCCCAGGATATGAAGGACTGCGTAAGAGATACAGAATTGAAGAGGTGGGCACTTTGGACGCCTTGTTTCAGATGCCACCTTCGACCATTGGTAATTTTATATGCTAGAGGTTAGAATGATTCATATAACTAGCATAGATTTGCTACTGCAATGTAATGAGAACGAGAGTGAGCTAGGAGATTGGATCGATTATGCATCTGACTATGGAAGCACGTCAAAGAATTGGACTAATTTGTAAAAGCTTTTTTTTGAACTTCTGATAGACCTGATGGTCTTAATAGACATAATAATTCAACATTTTATTCTCTCTCTCTCTCTCTCTCTCTCTCTCTCTCTCTCTCTCTCTCTCTCTCTCTCTCTCTCTCTCTCTCTCTCTCTCTCTCTCTCTCTCTCTCTCTCTCTCTCTCTCTCTCTCTCTCTCTCTCTCTCTCTCTCTCTCTCTCTCTCTGAAGATCTATATGCAGTACTGCCAGGGAAAAATGCAAAGTATTTTATGGCCATTGGACGCAGTGAACATGGACAGGGTGCTTACTCAAGCATTAATTGAGGGAGCTACTCATTGTTTTATATCCAACCGAAGGAGGAAAGGGCTTGTGTGTAATGGATGGTATGATGGTGAACGCAAGCATAAGAGGGAATAGTTCCAGAAGGCTAAGCCTGAGGAACGGCATAGGATAAGGGTGGAATATCGAAAATTGGTGAGAAGGAAAAAACGCACGTACTTGCAAAGCAAACAGGAAGAGTTGGTACAGGAACTTTTGAAGGAGCCGAAGCGATTTTGGAGTAGACTTAAACAAAAGGGTAAAACGGTCAATGCCTTAGAAGCGGAAGCATTAATTTCCCAGGTAAGAAAACTATATCACATTGAAGGGATTGATGATGTAATGTATAAACAGGATACGGGCCCGGTGTTTTCCACGGAGGATGTTTATGGGGGGATCAGGAAACTATCCAATGGTAGAGCCAAGGATGCAGTTGGCCTGGTTGCTGAGATGATTAAATGGGCAGGAGATTCAGCTATTCAAGTGATAACAGACATGATGAATGCAGCAGTAGTAGAGGGGTTTCCTCCCACATGGCAAATAAATCGAGTGATTCCTATTCACAAAACAGGCGATGTACAGGATCCAAGTAATTATAGGATGGTCATGGTAAGCAGTTTGTTTGCCAAGTTGTTCGCAACTATGGTGGAACAAAAATTGAGCAGATGGGCAGAAGATAATAATGTTAGAGCTGAGAGTCAAGCGGGTTTTCGGCCAATGAGATCTACAGTAGACCATTTGGTAACTCTACGGGCTATAGTAGATTCAGTAAAAAAGACTAAGAAGCCCCTGTTTGCTTTATTTGTAGACTTGACTAAGGCATTTGACATGTTGAGGAGGAGAAATATATGGGAATATATGGAAGAAATTGGGGTCCCTACTAAAATAAGAGGTGCAGTAGCTATTTTGTACGAGAGAGTGGTTGTGAGATTGTCATCTCCCCTGGACAAAGAATGTCAAGAGGAAGTTCTGAGTAATATTGGGGTAAAGCAAGGATGTCCGTTGTCTCCAACACTCTTTGGAATATATATAGACCAATTGGAGGCCTGGTTCAAGACGCACGGAGGAGAAGGAACTACGATAGCAGGATATGTGGTTTTGCTGTTACTTTATGCTGATGATATTGTGATATTTGCTAGAAGTGCAAAAGACATGCAGAAGCAAATTGATGCATTGGGTGAATTTTGCGATGAGGTGGATATGAAGGTGAATTTAGGTAAGACCAAAATTTTAGTTTTTGGAATGAGGGAAATTCGCTTTTGCTATAAAGGGCAAGAAATTGAAATATGCAATACATATAAGTACTTGGGTCTCATTGTGGATCATACATATAGCTGGAATAGAGCTGTAGAGCAGAGGGCTGATGCAGGGCTAAAGGCACTATATGCACTTCAAAGAAGATGTAAGAAGGCATTTTTGGTTGATTGGCAAATGAAGAGAAATCTATATGTAGTACTAGTGCGGAGTGTCATCTTATATGGATGCGAGGCATGGGGGCCGGGACTGTCACATGATATGTGGAAGAGAGTTGAAAAGGTACAGAAGAAGTTTTTCTTAACTGAGTTAGGAGTTAAGATGCAGACGCCGTACCCAATGATGCTAGCAGAAACTGGAATGATGCCCCTAGAGGCAGAAGCCTTATACCAGACGCTAAAATACATGGCCAAAGTAAATGAAATGGAGGAAGACAGGTTCTCTCGGCTGGCTATGATTCAAAGTAGTTCTAAGGGGTGGTTTGCAGACATTGAGAGGTGGCTTAATAAATGGGACATGTGCTTAGGTGAGATACCAGCAGAAGCGGCCGATTTGCATAACTGGGTGTTTGATCACGTACAGCAAAAAATATGGAAGGATCCAAAGACTAAAATGCGGTATTATAAGGAGGAAATCAATCCAATGTTAGTCGAGGCACCACATATATGTGAAAAGTTATCATATTATAAGAGACATGTCACATGCAGGATGAGAATGAGCTCTCACCATTTGGGGGTGGAGGTAGGCAGATGGGGCAACATACCACATTATGAACGTACATGTAAGGTTTGTGGATCGGAGGATATTCAGGACGAGGAGCACGTCATCCTGAATTGCCCAGCATACTCTAATTTGAGAAGTATGTACTCTATACCAGAAGATATTACTGTCAAATGTTTTTTCTACCTACCAAGCAAGGTTGTTGGTAACTATCTTGCGCATGTTCTGAAAACAAGAGAGACTTACATTAAAGCCTCAAAGACCTATTAGACAGCAATCATCAAATTATGTTATAAAAGAGTAGATGAGTCTCAGAGTCCTCATCTAGCTCATCACTCTCACTCCAAATATCTTCTACATCTTCTATGTGTTTCTCATCTAGGCAGGAATCCCGATATTTGAGAAGTTCAATCACATACTTCCCTAAAGTGTCCCCATCCAAGGTGAATAGTGATTGGAGATCCTCATGGGATATGTCATATTTTTCTCTAATGCTCACATATGACTGACACCTAAGTAGTGCATGATCCTCGTCTTCTACCTGGTCGGTATTGCAAACTTTACAGTATCTTTGATCCCTTGGGATAATATGCCCCCATCTCCCTACTTCAATCCCCAAATGGTGTGAACTTAAACGCATCCTACAAATAGCATGTCGCTTCTGGATGGATATGTTCTCCTGTAGATGTAATGCTGGTTCCAAATTGGGATTGAACTGTAATCTGTATAATATCATCTTTGTCATTGGTTGGGCCCATAGTTTCCTGTGGATTCTATCCGATAGCCATTCCCTTAAGTCTGAATCTAATCGAGCTACTTCCTCCCAAGATATTCCCCATTTACTTAACCATTTCTTCACATCAAAAAGTATCCCTTTATCTCGGCTTGATATTAAGGCTTTATATGCAATCCGATCATTATCCATTATAAGCACCTTCTTGATGTAAGAAATACATTTAATAAGGGCTTCCCCTTCTAGAGGCAATAGCCCGCATTCTGTAAGCATCATAGGATATGGCGTTTGAGCCTTAACACCTAGCTCCAGGCGCAGAAACTTCTTGAGTACTTGCTCAAGATCATCCCACAGACATTGAGGAAGACTAGGTCCCCATATTTCACAACCATATAGCACTACACTTTGTACCAAAGCATGAAATAGTTGTACCTTAAGTTGCCATGACCAAAGATGCGATCTCCTACACATGCTTTGCAACGCGTACAACGCTTTCTGCCCCCCTTCTATCCTCTGTGAGATACAAGCATGCCAGCTATGGTTTCTGCTAAAGATGAGACCTAGGTACTTATATGATTCGCATGTATTTATCGGGCTGCCCCTAAAACTGAAATCAGCTTGTCTTAAAGCCCCTACTGTCATCACATTTGTCTTTTCCAAGTTTACCTGCATTTTTGTTTGTTCACAGAACTCGGCCAAGTTATCCAAATGTTTCTGCATGTGCTCTTTTGATCTCGCCAGAATAATGACATCATCTGCATACATCAGCAATTGCACCACATATCCATGTAACTCCATACCTTCTGGACAATGATCATGCAGCCACTTCTCTAAACTATCAATAAAGATACCGAATAGTGTCGGAGACAAAGGACATCCTTGTTTTACCCCGATGTTGCTCTCAATTCCTTCTGCACCTTCCAATGCAAACGGATGAGATAAATATACCAACACTTTTTCATATAATACTTTGACTGCATTTCTTAACTCAAGAGGAACATTCAGTATCTCTAATCTTCTCCATAATTGGTCCCGAGGAACCTTATCGAAAGCTTTCTTGAAGTCTACAAAAGCCATATACACTGGTTTTTTTGAGCCTTTTACCTTATCACATATAGCTTTTAACGTTAGCAAATGATCTAGCGTGGATCTGCCTGCCTGAAAACCAGCTTGAGACTCCGCTCTTTTTTTATTAAATTCTGCCCAAGCACTCAATCTTTTCTCTAATATAGTGGAAAATAGTTTTGCAAAAAGACTACTCACCAGAATTGTTCGGTAGTTGCTTACTTCATGCTTTGATCCTCCTTTATGTATTGGTACAACTCTGTTTTTGCACCATTCATCTGGAAATCCCTGTTCTACTGCTCTATTAAACATGTCTACTATGATGGGATGTATATCAGACCCTGCCCACTTCAAATGTTCTGCTCGCAGACCCCAAAGATCCGGAGCTTTGCCATTTGCTAGTGCTGCTATGCCTTCGTCTACTTCTTCCTCTGTAATTTTCAGATCAGATCTGATATGGACTTCATTATTTGCTGTGTCTTCGTTGTGGTACAACTGATGCACATATTTCCATAAATCCAAGGCTTCTAAGGGGATGTCAACATGTTTTTTCTGTTTAAGCCCTTGCCAAAACAGTTTTGGCTCATCTAGGTACCGCTGGCATAGCATGAGTTGGCGTTTTCGCATGTAACACCTCTTCTTCCTCCTTACAGTTTGTTTATACAAGTGCTTTGTCTGCTCTTTATGTTCTGGATCACTCTGTTTCCAGCGTTTTTTTGCTATGCGGCACTCAGAATCAAACCATGCTTTGCACGGCATTCCTTTTTGTGCTCTAATGGCGGTGAAAACCTCACGGGCAGCTCCATCCAATGCCATTGTTAGCTTCTGGTTTACTTCATGCAGTCTATCTACTTTGTGAATATTGGCCAGCTTATTTTTGACGCAGCTTTTGTACTGTGTTTGCAGGTATGGCTTCATATAATAACCCTGTTGCTTATCCTTATGCTTATGTGAATGCATAGCGGGCACATTTACTTGTAGACTAAAAGCCAATTGGCAATGATCTGATTCTATTGCTTCGTCACCTATTGTAAAGCTTGTGAGTGAACTCAGAGATGCTTCTGACATAACAAGATAGTCTACTGTGCTTCTCATTCTGCATGTGTTCTTATTCGTGTCTGCAAATTTGCTTATCCCATTGCATATCACAAGATTTGCGCTGCTACACATATTCAAAAACTGCCTCCCTGTCTTAGTGATCACCAAGTCATTGGATTCCCTGCTGCGACCACATCTATGCTGCTCCGTTTCGTCCATGGGCTCTAGCCATAATGGATTTTTATCCCCAGTGTAAGCTGTGGCTTGTAAGTTCCCTGTTCTGGCATTGAAATCTCCTGTGAGTATTACATTCCCTTGTTGCTGAAATTTCATAATGTCTTGCTCTAATCCGAAGAATATATCTTCACTGCTGGCACCACTATCTTTATATGCTTGTTTGTGCTTAGGGGCAAAGTAACATACAGCTAAGTAATGCCGATCTTGGCATCCTATTATTTCTAGCCATAAGAATTGATTGTTTACATCTTTTCGAACTCCTTGAACAATATCTTTAAATTTTGGTCTGATAAAGCAAGCAATCCCGCCATTTCCCATATCTGTGTCTCTAATTCTCTTATTTTTAACTGAATATATTAACTCAAAACCATCAATGTCTGGTAAAGCAAATAGATCGTGTTCTTTTGTTTCCACAAAACAGATTACATCCGTTTGATCCAGAGTTTCCTGCATGCTCAGTACCTTATTTATGGTCAGCCTGTTAATGTTCCAGATCACTATACGGAGTCCTCCCACAAGTCCCTATTCTATTACTGCTTTGCCTTTGTTCCATTTCACCTTCAAGTTATTCTTCTGTGCATCTTTATACTTCGCCATCTCTTGTTTTTTCTCTTGCATTTGTTCCTTGGTAAGATCGTCATTAACCCATATGAATTTACCTTTCAGCATGTGCCTCTGCTTAATTACCTGAAAGCGGTCCTCTCGATTTCTGAACTTCACCAGTATATGCCTGGTCCCTTGATCTTTCTTCCCAAGTCTAAATGCATCTGTTATGCTGGTGTTCCTGATCTGCATCTCCTCAATAAAGAATTTAGTGACTTCAGATATGGTGTCTTCATGCTCCTTTTCCGGTAGACCCACAATTCGAAGATTAAGGGCTCTTTGTTTCCTCTCCTGTGCTTCCACATACTCATCGAAAGATTGCTTCAGATCTAATACTTCCGCTTTGATGTCCGATGGTTCCCCTTCCACCCTTGTCTGCAACTCCTTAACCTCAGATTTAACCGTTTCCATCTCCCCCTTGAACTGTTGGAAATGTCCTTTAAGGATTTCATTTTCTGTTTTCAAACTTCGGATCTCAAGCATTAGTCTCTCTTCCCGTAAGGCAGCCTCCTTCCTAAACGCTGTGATCTCTGACCAAATTTCCATCAGAGATATTCCAGAGCCTTCGGCTTCCTCAGAGGACGAATCAGATCCGCCTTTAACCATACGCTTCTTGGGTCCCATGGTGTTATTTTTTTTTTTTTTTTTTATATATATATATATATATATATCTTAGATAGAGAGAGCTATAGATATATATATATAGAGAGAGAGAGAGAGAGAGAGAGAGAGAGAGAGAGAGAGAGAGAGAGAGAGAGAGAGAGAGAGAGAGAGAGAGAGAGAGAGAGAGAGAGAGAGAGAGAGAGAGAGAGAGAGAGAGAGAGAGAGAGAGAGAGAGAGAGAGAGAGAGAGAGAGAGAGAGAGAGAGAGAGAGAGAAAGCACTTGTACAAACAGGTTATGCTATATGGTCAAGGAAGTATGGGCTCCAAGCTTGATGACCAAGCTATGGAAAAGGTGGAGAATTTGCAAAAGAAATTTTTTACCGAAAGTTAGGGGTGAAAATGCAAACGCCATATGCGATGATGCTTGCAGAAGTGGGAATGCTGCCTCTTGAGGGAGAAGCAATGATTCATACTGCCTCTTACTTGCTCAAGGTCAATGCATTAAGTGAAGACCGCCTTCCCAGTATAGCTAAAAGAGCGTCCGCGGATAAAGGTTGGTACCATGATGTAATTTGTTGGTTTCAGAAATGGAATATCAGTGTAGGTGAGTTGGTGGGCAAGAGAGATAAAATACGAGATCTGGTTTGTCAGAAGTTTCAAATTAGAACCTGGAGCACGGTCCAAGAGGTAAAGATGTCTTTCTACCAGCAATTTATTAACCCATCTTTACAGGTAGCAAAATACTTTTTAGAGAACATATCTATCTCAAATAGGCATTTGCTTGCTCGCATGCGTTTGAGCTCACATTATTTGAAAATTGAGACTGGAAGATGGCAGAGGATAGAAAGGGCTGACCGTATATGTGAGTTGTGTCCTGATGGTATGATTGAGCGCACACCCTGTTATACTGTAAGTGTTATGAAGACATTAGACTCCAATATTCTATACAAGAAAGTTCATTAGTTGAGCTCTTTGGACTCTCAACAAAATACTTGTGTTCTTATATAGATGAGGTGCTACAGAAAAGATGTACTTGCTTGAAAAAAGAAGTAAAAAACAGTGGAGAGTGAGGAGTTGGAGGTTTGTGATGAGAGTGATATTTTGTGTTTTGTACTTTCTCGTTCTATAGACCTGATAGGTCTCTAAAGGACGTAATAAAACATTTCATCTCTCTCTCTCTCTCTCTCTCTCTCTCTCTCTCTCTCTCTCTCTCTCTCTCTCTCTCTCTCGCTTGGTTTGCACTACAATGACCAAGACAGAAGGCCCCAGTGCCAAGAAAGATAGAACAGGAACTAAAAAAAGAGAAAAGAAAATGATTGAAAATAGCCTGAGGTCAGATTCAGATATGGACTCGGCGGATTGAAAAATAGCATCCTCTGATTTTAAAAAAGTTGTGGCTAATATCTCGACATGGCAAATATCTGTGGAAGATCATATGGCAGGGATTTCAACCTCTGTTGCATAGATTACAAAAGAAATTGGGGTTTTGGCCTTTGCAGCACAAATTACAACTCGAAAGGGATTTCGGCAGCAATATCCTCTGTGGCACAGATTACAACAGGGACAACAGAAATTTTGAACTCGATGATGCAAACAAGGCATGGGCATTCGAGCTTTGCAGCAAGACCGACTCCCTAGGATCATTCAAGCGAATATTACAGGGATGCAAACAATTTTATGCCAGATTTTGAATGAGATGTCTGCATCTCATACCTTGATGCTAAAAATTCTTGAAATGATGGAGCAAACAAGAAGGGAAGCTGCTGCAAAAGAAGCAAAAGTAGTGAAACTTTTACAAGGTATGGCTGATTCCATCCATGTACTAAAGCAAGATCACTCTTATGCAAGAAATAACAAAACTGAAAGAAGTACGCACTGCCATGTATTAGGGAGTAGATGATCATGAACATGAAAGCTTTGCAGATGTGATTAAGAAATTGAATAACAGAATGGATAATAGCAGAAACAGGGGGAGAAGGCCTTGAATATTATAATTGCGGGCTTACCTGAGAAAGAAAATGAAAACACCAAAGAGGAAGTTGGGGAATTCTTTACGTATCATTTACAATTGGCAGGGAAAGGCATCATAAGCACATACAGAGTGAGGAAGAAAATGGCTGGAGACTGGAACATACTTGTTAAATTTGTAAGTGAGGAAATGGAAATGAGAGTGATGCTGAAACGCGCGGCCCTAAAGGGGAAACATATCTGAATGAACGATGATCTTATCTTCGCTCAGCTTGCTCAAAGGAAAGAAGAATTGCAGAAAGTAAAGAAAGTCGAATAGAATGGTAGGAAAGCTTTCCTAATAAATGGGAAAATGATTATTACTGATAGGGAATAAAGACCATCAGGATATGCGCATGGAATATCAATGGGAAAGTAGAAGAAGCTGTATTTCTTGGCAATATTCTCAAATCTTGGGATGTTGTATTTGTACTAGAGACTCATGAACACGAAGAATTTAGCTTGCCAAAAATCTATGGATTCACCTTAATGCATTTGATATGGCATAAGAAGAATTGAGGACGCTATATCCGTAGCAACATTAAGCATATGTTTCTATAGCTAAGAAAAACTCTGCAAAGGAGCATATTTGGCTAGAAGTTGCGGGCTTGCATAGACGTATCTATATAGCCAGTTGTTACTATCCACCTACGGAGTCTCCCACTTCCATGGTGGAAGAGATAGATAAAGATGAGCCCTTCCATCATCTGGAATAGGATGCATTGGATTTGGGGAGATAGGAAGATGTCCTTCTAATGAGAGATTTTAATGCTAGAATTGCTAATGAGCAAGCTTGTTTAATGGTCGGATCAGAAGATCCCTTATGAATGGAGAGGTTGGATGAGGTGGATTTACAGGTAAATGGATGGGACAGAGCTACAGATGACCAATTCAAAGATGTACAGCCACAAGGTATGCATCTTTTAAATATGTGTAGTGGCTTAGACCTCATTGTGCTAAATGGTATTAGAAAATTTCTTCAACCGTACATCTAAAGAGGTTATGGGAATTGGATCCAATGTTGTTGATCTTGTTATGACAGGGACTCATATGGTAGTATAGATAATAATATACCAACTTCTGACTGCTTCCCTATTGTGATGCACTTAAAGCTCAAGATCGAGGTGTTATAGGCACATCTAACCCAGAAAAGTAGCTAAGGATAAACATGGATCCATGTAAGATGGGTGTTTTTAACAAAATGTATGAACAAAATGCCAAGGGACTTATATGGTCAGAGCAACTGATAGAAATGGATACGATGCTGACCACTATATTGCTTGATATTGCTCAGAAATATTTTATATCTCGTCGTGCATTAAAAGTCTTGCCATGTAACGGGTGGTATGACATGGAATGTAAAAATAAGAGACTAGAATTTAAGACTTGTCTCCATTGGTCTCTGACCCGTCTCATATACTATGACTGCCAAAGGTGTGTTTGTCCGCACTCTGAATTCCTGTCTGTGCCATTGTCTAAAAATCCCTTCTTGCTTTTCCTAGTTCTTGTCTGATAGGCCAGATCCCCATGCCTCTGATCCATATAATTGTGTCGTCGCGACCACTGTATTAAACAGGTGGCATTTAATATCCCAATCAATTATTCTGCTCCTGTTACAGAAGTTTTTCATATTGAAATAGCTTCTTATGGCTTAATGGAATCTGGCATCCACTCCCTTAGACCATTTGCCTGTACCGTGTGCATCGTATCCCAGGTATCTATATTCTGCCGATTCCTCCAGTTCTGCACCCATATACTTGAAAGTTCTGTGTTTACTCTTGGTGCCGAATGTGTCTATCTTGGTCTTTGCAAGGTTCACTGACAGTCCTGTCATGCTGCAGAAGGCCTCTAGTAGCCTTAATAGCCTGTGGATATCCTTATTCTTGGTAGCCATCATGCATGGTCATCAGCGTACAGCATGATGGGTACCCTAGTGTCCCCTAGGGTGGGGGCATCCGCATCTCCCTATCTTTCTTCTATGAACCCCTGTAATGCACCAATGTAAATACAAATAGTGTTGGGGATAATGGGCACTCCTGTTTGACTCCTACATCACAATCTATTGTTTGTCCTTCTTGCTCCATTTTGGCATACACTCTTTGGTATAACCGTGCGATAGACCCTACCATGTCTCTTGGTGCCCTCAGGTCTTCTAATCTCTGCAACAATTTTTCTCTTGGGACAGTGTCGAATGCTTTTCTGAAATCCACAAAGCAACATATTATCTTCTTTCCCTACGACTTGCTTTGCTCTATTAATATTCAAAGGGTTATCAAGTGATTTGTAGTCCCAGGCTGAAGCTGATTTTTGTGATGCTATGAGCATGCACGTAAATATGAATAAAACTAAGATAGTGATTTTTGGTGCAATTAAGATTGACCACTATAAATTTTACTAAAGGGACTCAGATTGACATTGCATATAATTACGAATATCTAGGATTGATAGTGGATAAGAGCCTAAATTAGAATCAAACTACAGAACAGTGAGCTATGCTGGGCTTGAAGCCTTATACCCCATGCAAAAGAAATGTGTGAAAGCCAAGATATGGAATTTTGCATTAAAAAAAATTTGTGACACTAGCACAATCAATTACTTTGTATGAATGCGAGTTGCAGGACCAGACCTTGCAATGGACGGATGGAAGAACATAGAAAAGGTACAAAAAAAATTCTTTCGTGTTGAATTATATACTAAGATGCAAACTCCATACGATGTAATGAAAGCGAGATGATGTCCTTAGAAGTTGAAGCATTGTGCAGATGTCTTAGATATATGGCAAAAGTGCTCTATGATATGGATATAAGTAGCATACCCCGATTAGCACTTGAGGAAACACGCTTGAGAGGATGGTTTGTTGATGTTCAAAGATTGGCTAAGGAGATGGGAGATGGACATTAGAGATTTGTACTTGCATAAAGATGCTATTAAAGACTGGGCGTAGAAAAAGATACTTTCAAAGATTGGCTAAGGAGATGGGAGATGGACATTAGAAATTTGTACTTGCATAAAGATGCTATTAAAGACTGGGCGCAGAAAAAGATACTCAGTAGAAGCTGATGGGTACTAGAAGTAAAAAAAAGAGTATTCATTCATTTCAACCCTATCTTGCAAGATGCAAAATATCTAAAGGGAAGAGATCTCAATAAAACACCGGCATGTCATTTCCAGAATGAGAACCAGCTCGAATAGGCTTGGCATAGAGGGGCAGATGGGCAAACATACCTCATGAGCTTAGATGCGGCAAGTTCCATGGCCAAGAAGCATTAGACAATGAGGCTCATGTGTTCTTATTCTGTCCAGTTTACTTGCGTTTGAGGATGCAGCACAACATTACCTCAGATTCCATTGCTTCCATATTTAATATTCATGGTCATCAACTATACCCAACCTATCAGAATGAACCCGTACTTAGGGCATTTAAGACATTGAGGCATTACTTTATAAGTTCCACCTTCCAGCTATCACTGCACAATGATTGGAACACTTCTATGACCCAACCCCTGGGGCAAAGATGTTGGTCATAATTCATGCATGAGTATTTGCCAAGCTAATGTACATGCCTTTTCAAGAAAACTAGAGCCAATGCAATGCACAACGCTATTGCTAGTTACTAATGAGACATTAGATATCATCAAAGCAAAAATACTCAAGGACACATTTTTTAAGGAGAATACCAAGAACTACAAAGAGTATCAACAAAAAGCGAACTAATCAAATACTATAAGATGGAGGAAGCAGCAGATGCTTTATGAATTACATAATTTGGAGTAGCAAGACACTTAGGATTTGATAGAACTCTTATGCTATAAAAAAAGCAGCATAGGATATTGGACCTGCCAGCAATACTTGTTGTTATAAGCGCACAAGCAAGGAGAGATGGTGACATAGCCTGTTACGATTGGACTGCCTTGGCACTTTCAGTCACCCTTCACAAGACGGTCAAACATAATCGTTACATATGGGTACGAGTGCAGAATTACAGTGGGGACACCCTTTTGTGGCAACTCGTTACTTCCTGCATGCGGATTCAAACTTCTATCACCACCACTCAGACGTGTCACCATTATGAACATTCTTCTTGAAAGTTTGGTAGTTCTATATAAATATTTATGGACTTAAAATCTGGCCTTCTAGCTATAAATGAATGGTACATGCTTTAGTAGTGTGCGCTTCAACATGGTTCTCACTTGTAGTCCTTATTAATAAGCTCTTTGCAAGATGGCTATGTTCTGTTCAAATGATAGCATGGCTTGACCCATAAAATGGGGACAACTAATTAGGTGTAATCAGCAATACTGATAAATTTGGTATGTTAGGGTTACCTAAAAGGCTCTTTTTACAAAAACTTTAGATGAGTTGATTTGATTTGAATTGAATTTTATTGTCTACAATGGAGACTAAGAGGTCTATGGGTTTTATGGAAAACATCCTAGGATAATAATCTTCTCGTAACATTGTTGCTATCATATATTATGAGGCTATGCAAACATTGGAACATCACAACTACCTTGGTGATTTTTTTTTTTGCAAGTTGCAATGGCTACATGAGGCTGAGAACTTTGTTTTCCACATACTTCTATTGGTCTCCGTGGACGATAAAAATGCATTCAATTCAATTAAATTCTTTAACCTAAAACCTCATCATAGGCATTCTTGTTTGTTAATGCAAGCAAATGCCTAATGAAACAAGAAGTTAACAATGATAAAAAATAAATTCTTTGTTATCCATGGAGTTCGAATGGTTTTGCAGTAAAGCATACCACATATATTGCTATGATTGCTTCTACTATCCTTTCGAATGGAAAGCACATATATTGAGTTAGTTCCACGTAGGCCGCATAATATCAAGGACTTTCAAGTAGCCTGAAAACTTGTTTTTAGTCATGTTTAGTAATTGGCAAAGGATTGCTTTATCATTGCGAAATACTCTTGTTGGCAAGTGTAGAAGTTTCAAGAACACATGTGCAGTTTTCATGCAAATAGATTACATCATTATTATTTCCAGGGCTTATATGATCACATGCAATAAGACGCCATGGATCCCATGACATGCTTCAAGTGCATGAGCTTAGTTCCTTAGGATCCTTGTTCATCCACCCTTCTTCATCTCTATCAAACCTTCTTCCCCGAGTCTGCCTTACTACTAGTTCCATTTGCCAAGAGCATGCAATGCCATCCTATCAGTGTTCAAACAGTCATACCATAAAAGCACTAATAAAGAATCACAATCGACATTGTGTTTGTTCATGAACTATTTGTTTAATGACATTTTTTACAAGAATCCGCTCTGAGACAAATTTGACAGCAGACACAACTCTCACATATATCAATGTTTGTCACCGCTAGAATGCATAGTGCCATAGGAGACCCGTTTATTAATACAAGAAATTTATCGCGGCGGCCAAGGCCGCTACGAACATTTCTCTAGTTCCAACCCTATAAGTTGGACTTACCATATGTTCCAAACCGGATTCGAGATCGTGTTGTTACCTCGAGTTCTCATGCCCCTAAAGCAGATGTGTACTATGCACATTACTGGCCTAGATTGGTACTGTTCTATTTGCCCAAATCTAGAACATTAACTTCCAATCTTCATTTCGGAATAAGGTCATTCAATGGTCACAATACCATTACATATGGAGGGCACAAGAGTTCAATACTATCGCCAAACCATAGGTTCGGAGAATATCATTATATAATGGGGGCATAAACGTTCAATGTCATGGGCATATTTAAAAAACCACAATAAATAAATAAGAAGTAAAAAATAACATAATCTACAAACAAAAGGGCAGTGATTTTTTAGCATGGATGAAATTGGGCTATTGTTTCAGGTGCTCGTTAATGGTGTCATCTGGATGTTTTGTAGCAATGGATTCTTATCAGTTTAGACCAATGAAAAGGATTGTCACCACTTAGCCTTAAAATTTTAGCCCAAAATCTAGAACTCCCAATTTTTATTTTTGAAGAACGTTACTCAATGGTTAGAATACCATAAGATAAGGAGGAAGGAAGGAAGGTATTTTTATCGTCCACGGAGACCAATCGGTCTATGGGACCAATATAAAAGCGCAGCAAGCGGATTACTACCCGGATTAAAAAAACCCCGCCCCGAAGGGTTTTCGAGGGTTTAACCGTGGCAGCAATCAGCCTGCTGGCAAACTGTTCCAATATACGAAATGCAAAAACACACAAATATATACATTCATGCATCACTTTTGTAGTGCCCGACGAACGGTACCGGGGAGGGGGCAAAGGTGAGCTCGGCAGATTACCTCGGATGTACGCGACCCGAGCAACACGTCCCGGCGGGTGTTCATCAACAAATGTAGGAAAGTCCGTGGTACTAAGGGAGCATATCGCCCGGATCGACCGTGAATCTTTGGGCAACTCGAAAAGTGTGAGACTCATCCTCAATGGCACCCGCTTGACAAAGACCGACAGAGCTTTTTCGTGGGGCTCCCCAATCCACCGCCCCGCCTCGCCGATCGCGAAGATGGTGGGCACCAGGCGAATGGAGGCAATGAGTCCGCGCTTTTTAGGGCGGTTGGGAACGCAGGGTAACTGCTGGGCCCCGCTAACTTCTTCTGAGGTTGATGTGCTCCTTTTAATGGGGCCATTTGACCGCTTCTAGAGCGCCGGGTCCCGAGCTTTGCCAAGGAAGCAAGCACCCGCAGGTTCGCCACGATCGGCCTCTGTGTTCACCTGCACGCTTTTTGTGCTCCCCGCGACGTTCCATCTGGCGAACCACCGATCTCTTACCCCTCCAACGGGCCCCGAGCAGCTGCGGGCCCATTGCCACAAAGATATGCCGGGAGCCGAGCATCACCCATATTAACCACTTTCTGAAAATAGACGATGTATCTATCAAGGGCTGCCAGCTGAAGCGACAAGAATCCGGTATCCCCGCAGCAGAATGTCGATAGGGGATGAAGGTTTCACCCCAAGTGCGTGCCAAAATGCCTTACGCGACGCTCCAAGTCATTCCACGCCACCAAAGAGACGGCCGGACCCCAAACCTCGACCCCGTCTGAAGGACAGGGCTCAGGCCGGTTCAAAAAGATGTGACCGATGGCCCCAATCATAGAGCTCACGGTGGATTTGTTGTTCTACATGGCATAAAGCGCTTTCGGCCTGCTATCACCCATAAGCGGATGGGCGCCTCCCAACAGGCCGAGGAGGGGAACTCCACCCCTAGGTACTTGTAGGTGGGTGTGACCTCCACGGGTTGTCCCCCGATATGTGAGTGCGGGGAGGCATGGGGTGGCGTGAAGAGGATATGAGAACCACCACGGTCTTGGCTTGATTCATGTGCATGTAGCGGAGAATGTGTCTAGGGCATCAGGATGAGGCGCATAGCTACTGGGGTGTGGGCCAGAAGGTCAATATCGTCCGCATAGATGAGCTGGCGGATGATCTCGTGCAAAAGCTGTATGCCATCCTCCCCATGCTCAGTAAGCCAGGGCTCTAACTGATCAATGTAGAGGCCAAAAAGTGTTGGTGAGAGGGGGCAGCCTGCCGGACCCGATACTACCGGTGAATGCTTGGCCCTCCGCCTGCATCCTCGCCAAAACAACTCTCATACGACGTATATGGCATTCTCGTGATAGGCAGCGGCAGCCCCATTGACGCAGTCTAGCCCATAGCTTTTCCCGGGGGACCGTATCAAAAGCCTTAGCGAAGTCCACAAAGAAGCAATACAAGTCCTGCCGATGGTTCCGACTGCCTTCAATCGCCCGCAGTGTAAAGATGTGGTCAATCGTTGAGTGGCGGGGTCTAAAGCCCCGCTTGTGTGAGGGCTCGCGACATCTACGCCTCTGCCCGCCCGGTCAATCGGCTTTCGAGAATGCCAGTCCAACGGTTTGGCAAACATCGAAGCCCGACCATGATCGTCCCCAGTGGGTCGGACGGTGTGGGTCGCCCGCCTTTGTGAATGGGGACAACCACCTTTGTAGTCCATTGTCGGGGAAACCTTCCCGCAATGCTCGTTGAACAGGTAGTGAGGATGCGGCACCGGCGGGCTGCCCCGCCCATTTGAGTAACTTCGCCACGCATACCATCGAGGTCAGCTACTTTCCCATTAGCCACCCAAGGTGTGCCCTCCACAACATCCTCCTCCTCGCGAGAACCAATGGGGGCCATCCTGTGGGGGTATGGGCGTGCTGGCGCCCCCTGGTGGGTCATAGAGCTGCTGCAAGTACTGCTCCTTGCGCCGGTGTGATGTCCCTGTAGGTTGGGCTGGACTTGGCAAGCACTCGCCAAAAGGTTCGAGGATGAGTGTCCAGCAGGTCGAACATCTCCCCTTGATGCCGGGCAAGGTACGCGCCTTTGTCTCCTTCCGGATGGGCGCAGATCGTGTGGTGGCCCGCAAGCGGGGTACACCGATCTAGAATGTGGCGGAGCCGGCTCTTGCATTCTTTACACTCCGCGATCAAACCACCGGGTTACGTGGAAATGTTGCCGCCCCCGAGCGGCACGCCGGGGAGGGGGGTCCCGCCAAAGCACTCGGCCCGCCGATCCCGTAATAGTGAAGTCAACGGGTCTGCCTCGCTGCTCTAGTGTGGGGTCCCTGTAATTGCCGGGTGGCGTCCATGAGCATCTCGGCGTAGTCCTCGCTCGCACTCATAATCTAGTCGCGAATCGAGGATGGCGAGGGGCTGGCATAGTGGGGGGTTCTCGGGCGGCTTGACAAACCATGTCCAAATAAAGTGGGAGGTGATCTAAGTCGATCTCCTCATCCCGATTGTCGGTGCCCACCCGAAAACGACTGATGAGATGCATATCTTGCGCAACTACGAGCACATAGTCCACCACACTAGACCTTCCCCTCGATTGTCCCGTCTCGCAGTGCACTTATGGTGAAGCTGGCCTTCGTGGATGTGCCATTGCAAATTATCAAGTCAAAAATACCACATAGCAGAGCAATTATGCACAAAGCGAAAGTGACCTGGGCCGTCGCCCCGATCCCGTGGGCCGGGTTGCCTCTGCGGGACGTAGCTGCAGGACATCGTCAGCGAGGGGGTCAAGTCTCATGGGCTGCTCTACTCCTGTCCGTGCATTGAAATCCCCAAGAAGGACGACCCTACCCAACTGCTTGTGCTGCTGTATATCATCATATAGATCGACATAAGGGTCCATCCTATCCGCATCGGAGTGGCTGCGATAGAAGGTGCTCTCTGCGTGAGGGAAATAACAGGCAACCCGAAAAAAAAGAGGGTTGCCATTGGTATTATGCACACGGACCTACAAGTACCGGTTTGTTGTGCAATGCGTGTCGGAGGGTAGAAGAATGTGCCAAGGTTGTCCGATAGTAGCAAGCAACCCCACCATGACCCCTCTCGTCTGTCACGTGTATTGAAGACCGAGAAATGTTGGTAACTGGCGGTCGGTACCACAGTGCTCAAAGATGCTCCCATGTCTCCATGAGAAAGATGAGATCCATATCGGCTGCCACGGAGTTGAGACTGTCCCCCTTCTGCCAAGGGAAGCCTCGACAATTCCATGAGACCACCCGGAGGCACAATTCCTATTTGTCAGCAGCCGTGGTATGCGCAGCCTGAGTCGCGAGGGGAGGACGGGAAGCAGAGGCTGAGTGAGAAGTAGATGGAGCGGAGGCAGCATGTGGCTGAGAGGGCGTGGGTCGTGAGGGAGCAGGAGTAGGAGCAGGAGAAGGGGGGGGGGGGTAGGAGAAGCGTAAGCAGGGCCACGCTCACCAAGGGTTAGTTGGGGGTTCAAGCAAAGAAAGAGTGTGTCGCGTAAAATGTGCATCCTGCCCAACCAATCCTGCGGCACCCCCTTGGTGGCGGATGCCTCCCGACCGACAAGCTCCCTCGCTCGTGCCTCCCGGCAGGCGGTGTGAGGTCCCGGTCCACGCATGTGGACGCCCCTTTAGCACCTTGCCCCGGGCGCAATATGGCATCACGCACATTCGCACATCCGCAACCGCAAATATGACAATGCAGCACGCACTGCGCCCCGGGCCCCATGGCGGCTGCTCGAAAATGTGAACGCCCGGGGAATGTCATCCGATCAAGAATGTGTGTTGGATGTTGTGGACGCCGGGACTCTCCCCTCTCCTCTTTCTCGCATGTCTCGGACTACCGACAGGCTCTCCGCCTCAAGCTCTCTTGGAGTTCCCCGCTGACTCAAGGGGTCAAGGTGGGCGAGGGCCGGGGTTTGGATGGCGTGGGGTGGCTTGAGGCGGGGGACAGCGGTCGCGTGGTCCAATCCCGGCGTCTTGGCCGTGCATACCGGGGTTATGGTAGCGGTGCGAGCCGCATCATCGCCCCGTGGAAGTCGGGGAGCACGCTCTCTGCGTGGCCTCGCTCTTCGCTGGGCTATCTTAAATACCGCGACCGCTGCGGTGACTATGAACCTGGGTGAGGGAGACCCGCCCTCGGTCTATGGATGGCTGCCCGCAACCCCGGAGCTCCGTGCTAGCGAGCGAGGGCGTGCTCGAGCCCCAAGACACGGGCGTCCAGAGCGGGCTTGCCGCCCGATCATACCAAGAACCCGGGGCTGTGTATGCGCTGTATGCGCAAGAGCGGCCTGCGCTCCCGTGCCATGGTGGTGGCTTCCTCAACCTCGATCGGCCGGAGACACCGTGACCATCGTCTCGTGCATTGCCCGCTCCCTCTCCTGTGTCATGGTGTCCAGAGTGATGAACACAGAGTCTAGGCGGGCCCGCATGTCAGCGAGCTCCTGCCTGGCCTGTTGCCGTTCGAAGTGTGCCAGGCCAAGGCCATCTTCTACGTGCTGTGTGCGGGTCTCCAGGCCTGTGATGCGGTTCTTCTCGACCACCAGTTGCCTTCTGAGCACATGGGGTGCCGAGGACTCCATCTCCACTGCCATGCCAGCCAGGCGGGCACTGTTAGCCTCAATACGGGCACTGTTAGCCTCCACGCCCGCTTTGACGTGGCTCCAATTCTCTGCCGAGGCAGGAGTTCCTGTGTGGTCTGAGCAATCAATCCCTTCCGGCCGGGCTGGCCGCGCTGAGGGGGCCTTAGCCTTAGCCCGAGCCTCCTTCTTCATGGAGGATGACTCTCCCCTGTCCATGATGGCTGATCGGGACCGTTTGCGTGGCGGCCCCTCGCCTTGGTTTTCCCAGGCTGGCCCATCTTCTGTGGCCATGACTTCCAAAGTTTGAGGGGTCTCTGGCTGTAAAAAGTGTGCTCAGAATCCAATTTGGGGACTCAAAATCGCGGTCAGAGCACCTTTTGGGGGTTTGGGGGTTTTGGGGGTTCCAAAGTTTGAGGGGTCTCTGGCTGCGAAAAGGGTGGGGACTCAAAATCGCTGGTCGAAAGCACCTTTTGGGGGTTTGGGGGTTTTGGGGCTAGAGAGAGATTGTAAACCCTAGAGAGAGAAAGCCAGAAAGGGGCAAATCAAGGGGGCTCTATGCAAGGGCAGTGAGGGCGCTAGAGAGAGAGTGAGGAGGGCGCTAAGTCCTAAGGTAGCGAAATTCCTTGTCGCACAAGTAGCGACCTGCACGAATGGTGTAACGACTGCCCCGCTGTCTCCAACGTGGACTCAGTGAAATTGAATTCTCCGTGAAGATGCGAAGTTTTTATTTCGAAACAGAATCATTCACTCCATCATCTTTTTTTCACATACCTTTTAGTCAGTCAGAAAGGGTAGAGGGAACAACCGTTAAATGTTGTGTTTAAAAAAATGACAACAAAAGAAAGAACGTCGTAATGACGTCAGACGAAAGGAGGCAGACGTAAAGGACGGCTGGGCCCAATCCAGCCGTCTCATCCAATGAATAAGTGACACGTGTCGCTTTTTCTTTATCTGAAAAACCATGCAAGTTTTTTACTATGCATTCCGCCGCTTTTACGCGCATTCCGCCTCTTTTACTCGCATTCCGCCGCTTTTACTGCCTTTCTGACTTTTCTTACCTGCTTTTCTTGATATTTTCACCTGGATTTTGACACGTGGCACGGCTGGATTGGGCCCAGCCGTCCTCTACGTTAGGTGAAAGCCCCTCCGGGCTTGATTCCGGAGGGTCAAGCAGGCCGACGCGCGCCCCTCCGGAATCAAGCCCGGAGGGGCTTTCTCTTATACGGAAGGAGGCATTTGGGTTTTTTTTTTTTTCGGCGGGCTGCAGGCTGAGCTGTGCTATTGCCCTTAGACCCTCATTATTGCTGCCAGTTGAAAGTTCCAGAAAGAATTCAATATACTTCTAGTGCACATTGACCAATCGATATACTTCTAGTGCACATTGACCAATCGTGGTATTTATCAACCACCGTCATGTTTGAACCAAAAAAAGTGGTATTTATCAACCACCGTCATGTTTGAACCAAAAAAAATACACGAGGTTTTTATGGACTTAGTGAGTGTCATGTTAAAACCACATTGAGAACTAAGTGTCATGTTAAAACCACATTGAGAGAAAAAATACACGGAGTTTTTTTTATTTCATGCTGGTTCAAACATAACATGACGGTGGTTGATAAATACCACGATTGCACATTGACAAAGAATTGCAATTGCTTCACGATTCAGATTTCCTCGTAGCACAAGCACTCATTTTTTTACTTCATTCTCTGAAGCCTACTCTATTTGCCATGGCAGTCGCCATAGCCAGTTCCGACAGCAGCGCGATTGGGGCTCCGTCCAGATGCCGGAATAGGTCTAGAAAATGTAGAAATAGATTGATGAGTTCCTATTTCAGGTTCACAAGTATGGCAGAGATTTCAAATCCCTTCAGCTATTCGGTTATTTCATTCTTTTACAGACAGAACCTGCTTGTTTTGCTGGATTCGTTTATGTCATTCTTTCTGTTCATAGTGTTGTTTCTATGTTGCTCTTCTCTCTGTTATGTCAATGCCTGGCAGGTTCATCCAATTCCAAGGAGCGGGCAGATGCATAACTAGCTCCTATTTCTCTGCGATTTTTTTGCCTAGACTTGCTGTAACAGAGATTTTTGGGATGTTGTATCGCTAGGAAGATTCAGCAAGCCCTGTATACAGGAGGCAGAAGATTTCGAGGCCAGATTTATGGAAGAAATCCGAGGCCAGAATGAAGAGAAACATTCCATAAAAAAGAAAAAAACATGAGAGAACAAATAGATTTCACTGGTGCACAACCGATTTCAAGCGAATTTCAGAATTAGAGTGCGCATGCATGGTCCTTTGCTTCTTATATAAGGGAGGGTGCCCCATTGTGGCGCAGGTACCCAACGACGCCATGTCATCGGGTCCTAAATGGACCGGAAGGCCACAGACGTGGACATTTTCACGGCCGTTCTTGGCTCGTGAGAAATTAGGTTAGGGTTCAGTTAGGCCAGGGCAATGAACAAAGACAGATCCGGCCATGGGCGGCATCCATCTATGGTGCAAAGAAACATGTCCTTCATGGATTTGAGAGCACATCCAATGGCGCACACCGTGGTCCAGCTTTGTAGATTGGGAGAACCATGTTTGCCCCTCGATGCACCAAAATTTGTGGCCACTTTTCTCTTAAATACACTACGAATCAATGGTTTTGCAAGAATCTTCTATCTAATCTAAAGGTTAGGTGCAGTAGTGTCTAATTCCCTCCACATTTTAGTTAACTTTTCCCTTTCTTGCATGCAGGTCTTCAATTTCCATTGGCCGGGGATCAAATTGGCGCCCTTTGTTCTTTCCCTCCACATTTTCCCTCCTCTTTATGCACGTAGATCTTCAAGAATGTGGATTTTGAATTCCGTCCACAGATTTCAATCCAAGGTTTGGATCATGGACTTGGCTGCATGGTAGCCCTTGGATCCTTCCCTTCAGGTATGAACTTCTAATTTGAATTATTTTTGCTCTGGCTATAAATACAGAGGGATTCATGAAATCAATTTCAATTTCTTTCATTCCTTTTTTTGCTTTGTTTGCTTTTATTCTCATTGAGCCCTGCCTTGTAAGCAAGATGTTGTTGAGGAGAGGCAGAATTGTTCCTCATGCAGAGAGAGTTGATCCTGCTCCTGCTCCTCCTGCTCCTGAGCCTAATCCCCCAACCAAACCTAGATCAAAGCTACCTAAGATCCACTCCCAAACTCTCAACACATCTTTAGGTGGAAAGAGAGTGAGATCAGAGAAAAGAGGCTCATGGACCTTGCAACAAATGAATGAGGCAATAGATGCCATTGATGATGGCATTGCATCTCCATCGGGGAAGGGCTGCTTGCACATTTGGAATTCCAGGCACCACTCTTAGAAGGTGGTTGAATGGTGAAACAGAGGAGAAGTTTGGCAAGTGTTCCAAAGGGTTTGACGGGAAGAGGAAAGGGATGTTGTTAAATGGTGCTTACAAATGGCTGATGAGGCGGGGAGTCACCTTAGAGCTCTTGAGAGAGAAAGTAGCAGAGATATGTGCATAACTTCGACCTACTTCTTTCAAGGATGGTATCCTCGGAAACAAATGGTGGAGATGTTTTAAGAAAAGGCATCTGAATTGTCACTCGGATCTCCGAATGCGTGGAGATCCAACGTGTGAAAGCCATGACCTCTACTAATTTGGATGCCTTTTACTCTACCCTTAACTCACTTTACACTGATATGCAATTTGAACCCTCTAATATTTGGAACTGTGATGAATCTGGTGTTCAGGCAGGCAGTAGGTGTACTATGAGAATCTTGGCAAGAAGAGGCAAGAGAAATGTAACTGAGACCATTCCCAAGAATAGAGAGTGGGTATTTGTTATGATTTGTGTTAATGCAAAGCGAGGTTATAGGATTCAGGACTTTACATTTTCAAGGGAACAAAGCTTAGGACAGAGATCTCATGGTCAGGTGCGAACACAGGTGCTGCTATGGCATATCGGGAAAGAAAGCATGGGTAACTAACCAACTTTTTGATGCATGGTTGGAGCATTTCAGATTAAGTGTGCCAGGAGGGATCAGCATTGATAGGCCACACCTTTTGATATGTGATGGGCATGGATCTCATGTCTCTTTGCCCGCAGTGCAACATGCAAAGTCAATTGGCCTCCACATCTTGCTTCTTCCTGCACACACTTCACACATGTTGCAGCCTTTAGATGTTGCGTGCTTTGGTCCATTTAAAGCCAGTTTCAAGAACCATAGAGGTAGATTCATGCATTGTAATGGTAGGGTAGAACCATCAAAGGAAGACATTGCCACGCTGGTTTCCAGAGCCATTGTGGATTCTTTGACTCCAAGCAACATAAAGGCTGGGTTTAGAAAGACTGGTATTTTTCCATTCAATGCACAAGCTGTACTTCCTGATCCTAATGCTGAGGCAACAGTTGTAGTTCCTGATTCAGAAGATGAAAGTGAGGAAGAAATGCAGGATAATGTTGAGGAGGCAGCACATGCACTCCAAAGCTTAGCTGATTTAGGGCATCCTTTTGATGAAATTGAGGCACCTGTTCCTGCAGCACCATCACAACAGCTACATGATGCTATTGTTATCTCTGATGCTCCTAGTTTTGTGTTGCAGCATGCCACTGTTATGGCTGCACCAGCTCCAGCACCTAGTGCCAAAAGAAGCAAGCTGCCACAGGTTTCTAGAGCCAAAAGAAGCAAGTTGCCTGAAAGTCTTGCAGGTAAGTTGTATGTTACTTCTGATCAATTAATAGCAGCTAGAGTAGAACAGGAAAGAAAGAAAAAAGAAGCAGCTAAACTAAGAGAAGAGATGTTGAAGGAGAAAAAAAAGAGTCAAGCTCAAAAGAAAAAGGCAAAAGAGGTGGAGGCAGCAAGGAAGCTGGCTGCTAAGGAAGCTAAAGAAGCACAAAAGAAATTTGATCAAATGTATGAGGCATCTACCATCAATTTCAGGGCTGCATACTTTCAGAAAGAAGGTATGGGTAAATGCAAATTTAATTTAGTTGAATTGTTTGGCGAGGAAAGAATGCTAACTGCAAATCAGCAAGCAACTAGAGCTAAGGCCAAAGCAAGGCTGGATAAACTTAGGGGCAGGAAAAGGGAATGCATAACAAAAGTAGATGCTCCTTGTGCAATTTACAATCATCTGCCTCTAGCATTTGAGGAGGTTAATGATATGGTAGAGGAAGAAGAGGAAGCAATTCATCAAGAAGTTGCTCCAGATTTTGATCCCAAAACAATGCAAGATAGCCAAGATCAATTTGAAGATAGTGATACGTGCCTCCCTTGTAGTTTAGAGGAAACTCATGAATGCTCTTGGGATTTGAAGCGTGCAGCAAAGAAAAGAAAATTGGAAGGCAAAGGTACCAGTCCAGCAGACTGTTGGGAACATTGGCCAGCAGATTTTTGGACTAATCCTGATGGATATCATGGTAGGAATGTCTCTGCTGATGGTGAAGTCCATGGGGCAAATATTTCAGAAGACGAAAATAGTGATAATGGTGACTCAGAACTTGCAGCAAAGAAGATGAAGTGCCTCGATCAAGTATACAGAGATGAAGCGGATGCACATCTTAAAAGCTTAGGACTGTAAGCAGCCAACTGTTTTCCTCATTTTTGTATAACAGAAGGTTTTGTATATGATGTTTTGGCTGCAAATTATGAGCAGGTTATGTAAAAGAAGGTTTTGTATATGATGTTTTGGCTGCAAATTATGAGCAGGTTATGTAAAAGAAGGTTTTGTATATGATGTTTTGGCTGCAGATTATGAGCAGGTTTTGTAAATGCTAAATAGAAGTATTGGTTTCCAATAGAGTGGTTGATTCTTAGATATAATGGGTAATTGATTAAAGTATTTATGTTACAGCATTGAGCCATTCGGTTTACAAACTTGAGCCATAATGGGTTGAAGTCTGATCCAATGGAAGTATTCAAGTGAGCCATTCGGTTTTGAAAATTGAGCCATTAACAGTTGAAGTCTGATCCAATGGAAGTATTTAAGTGAGCCATTGTGGACAGTTCCCTTACCATTTCATTCACTAAAAGTGCCATCATGCATTGAGCCATTTGGGTAACCACTGCGCCATTAAGGTACAACAACCCCCTTATTTGGTGCTCAAATTTAATCTACCTTGCATATTTTTCTTCAATTTTTTTGTTAATCTTATTATGTAACAGGTCTGGACGTTCCATTTGAGCCCATGATCTTGGGATTTCATGCAGGCATGCTCGGCTTATGGCAGATTGAATGATAAGTGAGCCGAAGTAGGCCGAAGTGAGCCGAAGTAGGTCTCAGTTACATTTCTCTTGCCTCTTCTTGCCAAGATTCTCATAGTACACCATCTTTGCTGAACACGGATTCATCCGCGGTTCCAAATATTAGAGGGTTCAAATTGCATATCAGTGTAAAGTGAGTTAAGGGTAGAGTAAAAGGCATCCAAATTAGTAGAGGTCATGGCTTTCACACGTTGGATCTCCACGCATTCAGGAGATCTGAGTGACAATTCAGGATGCCTTTTCTTAAAACATCTCCACCATTTGTTTCCAGGGATACCATCCTTGAAAGAAGTAGGCCGAGTTATGCACATATCTGCTACTTTCTCTCTCAGCAGCTCTAAGGTGACTCCCCTGCCCTCATCAGCCATTTGTAAGCACCATTTAACAACATCCCTTTCCTCTTCTGTGTCAAACCCTTTGGAACACGCCAAACTTCTCCTCTGTTTCACCATTCAACCACCTTCTAAGAGTGGTGCACGGAATTCAAAATGTGCAGTGACCTTCACGATAGGCGAATGCCATCATCAATGGCATCTATTGCCTCATTCATTTGTTGCAAGGTCCATGAGCCTCTTTTCTCTGATCTCACTCTCTTTCCACCTAAAGATGTGTTGAGAGTTTGGGAGTGGATCTTAGGTAGCTTTGATCTAGGTTTGGTTGGGGGATTAGGCTCGGGGGCGGGGAGGAGCAGGAGGCGGGGATCAACTCTCTCTGCATGAGGAACAATTCTGCCTCTCCTCAACAACATCTTGCTTACAAGGCGAGGGCTCAATGAGAATAAAAGCAAACAAAGCAAAAAAAGGAATGAAAGAAATTGAAATTGATTTCATGAATCCCTCTGTATTTATAGCCGAGCAAAAATAATTCAAATTAGAAGTTCATACCTGAAGGGAAGGATCCAAGGGCTACCATGCAGCCAAGTCCATGATCCAAACCTTGGATTGAAATCTGTGGACGGAATTCAAAATCCACATTCTTGAAGATCTACGTGCATAAAGAGGAGGGAAAATGTGGAGGGAAAGAACAAAGGGCGCCAATTTGATCCCCGGCCAATGGAAATTGAAGACCTGCATGCAAGAAAGGGAAAAGTTAACTAAAATGTGGAGGGAATTAGACACTACTGCACCTAACCTTTAGATTAGGTAGAAGATTCTTGCAAAACCATTGATTCGTAGTGTATTTAAGAGAAAAGTGGCCACAAATTTTGGTGCATCGAGGGGCAAACATGGTTCTCCCAATCTACAAAGCTGGACCACAGGTGCGCCATTGGATGTGCTCTCAAATCCATGAAGGACATGCTGCTGCACCATAGACGTGATGCCGTGCGCCATGGCCGGATCTGTCTTTGTTCATTGCCCTGGCCTAACTGAACCCTAACCTAATTTCTCACGAGCCAAGAACGGCCGTGAAAATGTCCACGTCTGTGGCCTTCCGGTCCATTTAGGACCCGATGACATGGCGTCGTTGGGTACCTGCGCCACAATGGGGCACCCTCCCTTATAAGGAACTGTTTACATGCTGCCAGGTCGGTTATAGGCATTTTGATACTGCCAACATTTATGGTACAGAAGCTTCACTTGGAGAAGCCCTTGCAGAAGCATTCTCAAGTGGACTAGTAAAGCGCGAAGAGGTCTTTGTCACTACGAAACTCTGGTGTACAGACCATCATGAAGTTCTTGCTGCACTGAAAAGCAGTTTAGAGTAAATTATTTACTGTTTTTTGTAGTCGAGCAGAAGACTGTGACCTCTTGTTTGAGGTTGGTTTTCTTGTTTTTTTTTTATTTTGGATTTTCCAAATCAGGAAGTTGAAGCTGGATTATGTCGATCTTTATTTGGTCCACTGGCCTGTGAAGCTGAAAAAGACAGCAAATCTTTTTATGCTTAAGGAGGAGGACTTTCTTCCTCTTGATTTAAGAGCGACATGGGAAGGTATGGAAAATTGTGTGGAGCTTGGGCTAACTAAAGCAATAGGCGTGAGCAATTTTTCAGTTAGGCATCTAAAGGATCTCTTATTATATGCAAAACTTTCTCCAGCAGTCAATCAGGTAATTGGCTTATGCCTCCTTAAAGTGTACATTTTCATTATGATATATAATTTTTTATTTTGGGACAGGTTGAGATGCACCCTGCTTGGCAACAAAGACGCCTGAAGGAATATTGTGATAGTGTCAACATAAAAGTTGCAGCATGGTCTCCATTAGGTGGCATGACAAAAAAGATTGGGACCAAGTATGATATAGATAAACCAATCATTGTGGAGATTGCAAAGAAATATGGGAAGACCTCTGCCCAGGTAATATCATGTTCACTTACATATTATATCCTCTTTGTTACATATTGTGAAAAGAATATTGAGATTTGTACAACTGTCACGCAAACAGGTCTCACTTAGGTGGAATTTAGAAAGGGGAAACATTGTTGTTCTGAAGAGTTACAATGAGTGCAGACTATCAGAGAACTTGAACATATTTGATTTTAAACTGACACAAGAAGACCATGCCAAGATCATGGAAATAAAACAAGAACGTGTGTTTGATGCCGCTGTTTTCTGCAATGAGAGCACCAGCCCATACAAGACACCATTTGACTTCTGGGATGGTGATATATGATTTCCAGAAAATCTTGGATATTTGCTAGCATTTGTTTCTGATAACGGGTTTGTTTGCACATCAATAATTTTCATATAAGGCAATGTAGGTCAAGCTGGAGTGTATTTCGGATTTCATAAGTTGCCTATGTATCAGGCAATTACAGCATGGAGTTTCATACTCAAACATGCTGAGTTATCAGATTACAACCGCAATGCATGGAATCAATACATTGAAAATCAGAAAAGGTCTTAATCCATCAAAAAGGTACAATGAGAACCTAAGCATAACTTTTCATGATCCATCAACAAATGACACACAAATCGTTATGAGGCATCTGTGTTTATAAAAGGCTCTCTGCCACAACACCAAAATTATAGCACTATGAAGCATTACAAATCATTATGGAAAACCTGTTTTTATTTCTATATTTCCAGAATTAACAAACTTATAACTCGTATGCTCTTAGCTTCGAAGGTTCTTTGAAAGTTTATATTATTGGAGTAGATAACCGTAGGTTCTTTTGAAAGTTCATCTTATTGGAGTAGATAATAATAAGCATAACTTAACAAGTTTGGCAAGTTTGAGATAGGTTCGTTAAAAGTTCATATTATCTTGGGCAATTGTTGTTTTGGATAGGGTTTTCTATTTTTGTAAGTTCATGCGCAGGGCAGGGCGGCGAGGGCATGGCGAAGGGGTTCCTTGAAGAGCCGGATTTCAGAGATGTTTTCGAGGGTTGATATTTTGCAGATGGCAGCTTACTGAGATTCCGGAGATGTATACCAGCGATGCAAAGTCGTTGCTTGCTTCTAAGCCAGGCCAATCCCTCAGACCGCCTTGCATCCAGTTTTGTGTTCCTGTGCTTCTGATTTAGTCATGGTTTTGTTTCAGTAGTTCTTAGTTCGAGTTCTCATTCTTTTAGCTTCCGCAGAGTTTATTGTGCACATGTGGAGGGTTTTTTTCTGCTTTTATTGAGTTCTGCCTCCACAAGTTGTGATGTAGCCCACTGGTAATAATAATAATAATAATAATAATAATAATAATAATAATAATAATAATAATAATAATAATAATAATAATAATAATAATAATAATAATAATAATAATAATAATAATAATAATAATAATAAATTGATCATGGCCACATTGGACCTTGAAAGGTCATGGAGCAACAGACATATTAGAGCAGAATCATTCCATCTGTTCAGGCATTTGGAGGAATGAGGGTGTGGAATTATGGGAAATCAGAATGCTCTGTTCTGAAGTGAGTGAAGCATCCTGGTGCCGATTTATTTCGGTGGGGTTCAAATCCCTGTTCTTCAATGTGGCATGAAATATTGCGTGGTTGTTTTGTACAAGATATTTCATGGTGTTGTACTTAGATTCAGGTCGATTATGAGCAGACCTCATATTAATGAATAGCCGCTTTCCCACGTTGTATCTTTTCTTTTTGTAATTGAATGTAATCTGTTTAAATTTGAGTGATGTAATTGGGAAGTCAATCTCTTCGAAATCATTGACTTGGGGACCATTGTCCCAAATCATAGTGTGACGTGGAAAGGGGGGGTTTGACCCCATCTTATTTTCCAGTGGACGGGCGAGGATGATGGAGGGAATATTCTAGAGAATATTTCTAGCATCAATGGAGGGAATATTCTAGAGAATATTTCCAGCATCAATGGCTAGGAATGAGCGATTATAAGGAATGAGCGATTAAATTGGAGTAGATAATTATAAGCACAACTTAGCAAGTTTAGCATGTTTGGGATAGATAAATAGATAGTATGTTTGACATCATACAACATGGCAGCATCTATATTGAAGGCACATACCACATGGCAGCATCCAATAGAATTATATGACGGTCCCTGAATGTCCCAAGAGAGATGTAAACATGAGACCTCATAATTGCTAATCCAAAGAACTCAAGGAAGGGAAGAAGAAAAATTAAAAGAGGGAAAATAAAGAATAAACCTACTTTTGGAAGGCCATGTATTCGATGAAATTTGATTGATGAGCTGAGAAAGAGCTTTTAGCTTGCAAGTTGAGGATCTAAAGGTTCTTGTAAGGGAACATGAACATGAAATCCATTGTCGTGTTTATTAAGAAAGTGACAACTTGGGGAAGACGATTATAATGTTCTTTCTAATTTACTTTGGCTTAGAGGAAGAAGGCTTCATCACTACAAGATAATGCATGTTTTGTGTCAAAAAAATCGTTAGAAAAATGTTATGATGTTCAGAAATTGTTCTTTATTTGTAAGTTGCCAATTTTTTTTGAAAATTTGGAATTGATTAAGTTGACAGGAGCAAGAGATATGATTGTACAACTCTTGCTGCGTCAAGCCAATTCCATCCCATCAGGCCTATTCAGAGTACAAATCCTACTCAAGTAGCACATAGAATTATTCTGCTCTCTCTTATAATTGATGGCTTGCTAAACATAGTAAGTATTCAAAGAATGAGATAATAGGAACTTGAATATTTTTTGAACTTCAACTTAGTTATCTACACATATATAATCTATTATGTCCGATAGGGACGTCCACGTGGCAGCAAGCCATGCATTATAACATTAACGCATGTTTTTCCCGGACAATTTTTTCCAAGCAAACAAAAAAGAAAAAATGATGCTCTTACTGCACCGCTTGGCTATGGCGGGAATCCTCAGACAGACAGCAAGCCAAGGAGTCCCGTAGGCGCCGCATAAGCTCCCAGTTCGAGCTTTGCACCTTCAGATCGCCCCCCTTGCTAGCCGCCGAGAGACTATGGAATGTCGGAATTTCGGAGTAGCCGGAATGCTTCTATAAAATAGCAGATATGCAAAGGAAGATGTTCCGGCAGAAGGTATACCTGTCCCGTTTCTACGGCCCAGGCAAGGAAAAAATCAAGCACTATACAGCCATGAACCCCTTCCTCGAGTAAAATTTGGCAGCACTTGCTCAACCGACTGCCGGATTTCTTCCTAAAAGCCTGGGCGGTCACAAAAATGATCGAAACATCTAAGGACAGAAAGCGTTTTGCAAGCTGGAGCATGGGATTAATCAGGTGTCCCTGCACTGGAAATCACAGCAAGAGAGCGTGAAGATTATTGCCATAGCCAGTTCTGGCAATGGTGGAAGGCATATATAAGTGGATTAACGTACCACTCCTCAGTTGTTTCTAGCTGTTAGATGTTTGTTTTTTTGCTGGTTCTTGCAATCTCAAGGTTTTCAAGGTTTTCCGCCTCTTGAAGAGCGGCTAGGACTACATTTGGTGGGCGAATAAGGCAAGGGTTTTTTAATCTTCCTATTTTTCTCATGTTTTTGTTCTTACCATTTTGTGCCCCAGTTACTTCTGCTTCAGACTATTTTTTCTAAAATCAAGAACCTTTTCCCTTCTAAAATCGTAGATTCTGTCTTCTTGGATTAGAAGCTACATTGCCAGATGATTACAGACTGCCATTGCGAATAGAGCTTTCTACTGCCATTGCTAATAGAGCTTTCTAGAAAGCTCTAGGTGATCAGCAAATTTCATACAGTTCCTTTTTTTTTTTGGCATCCACGGGCACTGTCTTTGTTTATGAAAGTAAGTATTCAGTCCTAATGTCCACGTTGTTCTTTTATTTTTTCAAAATTTTTTTTTGTTGTGATTGTTAAGCCACAACTTAGGGCTAGGAAACCCAAAAAGACGTAAATCATGACCATTGATCATACTCTGTTAGTGTCAACCATAACCATAATCACAGGCATCTTTGGCACTAGGCCTGTTCACACTTCTCCAATTATGTTTCTTGGTATTATGCATAGTGGGACAAATACGTTTTGCCTCGTTTGCATTTAGAAGTTGTTCTCTCTGCATTAGAGCAGAAATATTGTAACGAAGGCATGATAAGAATATATAATCTCATTTAATAATCTTTGTAGAATGCATGATTGAGGAGAGACAGATGTCAGAGATTGCTACACTGCCATAGCTGTATGCCATTTATTGTTAGATTTCCTTTTGAACTGCTATAATTCTAGAGCTTGAAATAGACAACATAACTTACATATGGGTTGAAGATGTTTGTTTTATATTCTGATTGTCATTTTTCCATGAGGTTGCACACATGCTGAATACAGTAGTTCCAGAATTGCTTGAGAAGCTTGTTGAGTTCATTGCAAGGTAATAGTTTTCGACTAAGTGCCAGGATGCATTGCTTGGATTTTGGTTGAAATATGTTTTACCCAAAGGGCATTTGATCGTGCAAAAATGTTAAGAAATTTGGCATGTTGCCAGCTATACTACATGTGAATGTGGTATTGGTGGTGAACCTGGAGCAGAAGCCCAAGGGATGTAATCATGAACTTGACCTTCTACATAAGTTCACTTTGTAAAAGATAGTCCATTTCTTTTGTTTTGCACCTTGATTTCTCCATCCATGGTCTTCTTTTTGATCCATTTCATTTTAATGCATGTTTCGTTTATCTCTTGATTTGCTTTTCTAGTGATTTTCTTCTCTAGATACATGGTGTGGAAAAAGAGAAATGTTCGCGGCGGCCTTGGCCACCGATAAATTTCTTGTAATTATAAAGATGAAGCTGTTAATGGGCAAATCTAGGAGAGGGGGATTCTCAATGGAAGTCATATATTATTGCTATTAGAGATAACTTTATAGTAAATACTAGAAACGTTGCCCGGCGATCACGGGCATTAGTCATGGACGTTGAAGGCATTTATATGAGTTAGTCGTGGTTGTCTCACGAACGTGTGCTATGCATTTAAGGCAATATATGTTTAGGTGTAATAGCCACATATAGATAGGGAACAAACTTTACCTTTACAAGAAACTTATCGCGGCGGCCTAGCGGCCGCCGCGAACGTTTCTCTTCACCAACTCATCTATATGTGGTAGAACATGCAAGATTTGAACCTACACTCTTTTTTTTTTTTTGCCCTTGTGTTCAGCGCCTGCATGACTTGTCTATACATGCTAGAACATGCAGAATTTGAACCTGCACCGTTGCCTGCCTTGTGTTCATTGTGTTCAGTGCCCGCACGTCAAGGCTAGTGCTTCCTCGCAATTGAACTTTGGATTTAGTCATTGAAACTCGTTTAGATCTTTAAAATTTCAGTGCTCTCCAGGTCTTTGATTAAGGCTTCCCGTGAAAACTTCTAGTTGTTAAAGACAACTGCCTATTGGGAACTCAGCATATTTTGATCATGACAACCACAGACAAAGTATAGTCACACAACCAGGTACAACATGCATAAAAATGGTAAGCCCAAAACATATCCTACGAAGAAGGAAGAAAAAAGGGACTAGAATAACTATTCGTTCCCATCCCAACAAATGCCATTTCCAACGGAGCAAATATTATAATCGCATCGATCCGAGACATCGGATCGACATTCTAGAATGGGGCGAGCATGCATGTCTTGCCTGCATGCATGCGGCGCATGCCCTTTCTGGTTGGGGTTTCGCTATTTTAGGCGCGGTTACGCATCAACGTCTCATCGGCGCTTCCTCTTCTCTCGCCAGCATATTTTATTCTCTTTGATTTGTTTCCGTGCGGGGAGGGGCTTCTTCCCCGCTTGGTTTGGCCCATTTGGCGTTTTACGTCATCTTTGTGGCATGTCCTTTCTCGGCCTCGGCCCTTCTTTAGCCTTCATCCTGTGACCTTCGTCCTCGATTTTAGTTTGATAAGGAAGTTCTCTGGTATTCGGACGGTTTGTTGGTTTCATGCGAGCCCCATTCTAGAATCGCATCGATCCGAGACATCAGATCGACATTCTATAATGGGGCGAGCATGCATGTCTTGCATGCATGCATGTGGCGCATGCCCTTTCTGGTTGGGGTTTCGCTATTTTAGGCGCGGTTCTGCATCAACGCCTCATGGCCGCTTCCTCTTCTTCTCTCAGTACCTTATTCTCTTTGAACCCACCCTCCCCTTCTTTGTTTATTGTATTGTTTATCATGTTTTTCTTCCAACATTTGGGTGATGCTTTTTTCCACCCCCTGGGTGATGCTATCCTCTGGTATGTTGTGTTGCCTCGTTTGTTGTGTTGGTGATGTGCAGGTACAGGTTGGCGAGCGACATCTGTTTCGACTTCTCCATGCGAGGGGTTTTGGGAGCAATTTCTATGCCTTTACGTTTGTCCAAGCCCCTTGCCGGAAGGCTTATCACTAGGGTTTTTCCTAAAAACCGAAAGGGCTGGTTTTTAAATCCCTTGATAAGCTTTCTAAGCAGTACATCGACCACTCATCTATTAGCATTGTATTTTTTGGGGTCCAAATGATATAATTGGATTTTCCCTTTATTTTTCGGTGGGTAGTTCGCATGTGTGCGCTACCCATCGGCCCCTCATTGTAGAAAATCTGCCGAGATGAATGAGAAGCCTATGGGCAAAATTATCTTTGGTGGGTATCAAATAAAGCTTATTATAAAGACACAAACAACATCAAGCATTTCCGGCCACTTCCAAAGACTTTTGTTTTTTTGTTTTTCATAAGGCCATGCAATTCGATCATACATGCAAAATTCCAGGCCTAATTTGGGATATTGAGTGAGCAATTAGAGAAAACCCATTTCAGCGGCAATTTTGGTAAAACATAACAAAAATTTCTTAATTCAGCCCAAATTAAGCTAAATCGGATGGGGCTTTTCAAGATTTTCATAATCGGCCATGCACCCATATCCTACTCGTGCAAAATTTCGAGAACCTAATTTGGGATATTGTGTGAGCAATTAGAGAAAAACCATTTCTGCAGCCAGTTTGGTTCATTGAAGAATTTTTAATTCAGCCCAAATTAAGCTAAATCATTTGGGGCTTTTTGATTTTCATAATAGGCCATGCACCCATATCCTATGTGCAAAATTTCAGAACCTAATTTGGGATATTGAGTGAGAAATTAAAGAAAAACCATTCTTGCAAAGGTTTTTGTAAAGCATTGAGAAATCTCTTAAGTCAGCCCAATTTAAGCAAAATTAGATGGGGCTTTTAGGGCTGAATATGGTCGAAATGACAATCCTACCTTGGTGGATAAGTTTTATGAAAAGATATGATGGATTGAGCAACTAATTGGAGATTCACATGCCAATTTGGAGTTTGGGTCAATTGGCACTAATCGACTCCAATCTAATGAAATCGATGCTAACTGATGGAAAATCGAAAGCATTGTGGAATGATTCTTGGACATAAAGAATCCTCTTAACAAATCAAGGGACCAAAAAAATGAACCCACCAAAGACCCACCATCACCCAAAAAAGCACGGCATGGGTCTTTGAAAGCATGCGCCCCGGACGACATGCTTTTGTGGCCCACCAAAGATACTTTTGCCCCTATCTATTCGGGCGGTTTGTTGGTTTCATGCGAGCCCCATATTATAATTGGTGTGTGAAAACAGCATCAAGCATTTACAAATTAAGACTTATATATATTTGGCACCTAAGGTTGCAATTCGTAGTTAACAGTTATCTCCATCTTTTGTCACATACGAAATGAATGTTCAATCATTTACTTATCACATAGTCATAAGATGCTTACAATATTGATCATGTAGCAATGAACTGCTCTCCAGCTTATACTGCAATGATGTTTGGAACCTTCCTTACGCAACAACCCAAAAATAATTAATGACATATAGAGAAACAAAAAGAAGGAAATTCCTTCTTCATAACACAATCTATGCATAGACATAAAACAAATGCAACACAAAAAAAGAACTACAGCATATGCATGTAGGCTATTTGTTGACCTCTATAAGGTCATATCCAGGGACATAAGTGATTCAGCCAAGGAAAATGCCTCGTGATAAATTTCTCGTATTCATGCATTTAGTAAATCAGCATGGGTACAGTTGCTGTGTATGTGCACGAGGTTTCCAACCACAACCTGACAGGTATAGACATGTATGTTCCACATATTCAATCACAATATAATTAATTGAGCACGGCTGCATGTAGAACATACCAGAACAATAAAAATAATGCCAAATTTGAACAGCTAATTGGTTGTTTTGGCACATTACATGTATATGCAATCTGTTGACACATTTATAGAGTGGTGATATGAACGGACATAAAGAGTCAGATAGCCCTGCAAGAGACCAACTAAATAACCTATGCTCACACTAATGTGACTATGCGTTGTATAAATCAGTGGAATATCTGCAGCGGGGTGCTTCTTGGCCCTAATCTCTGCCATTAATGTGGCCCTAATCACAATACAGACAGTTTACATACCTTGCAGGTACTCGTGCCTCTAAAATGCCTTGTCATTGTAAACTTTTGAATCTACACCTTGCTAATGTGTGACAACCCTGCAATAATTTAAGGTCCCAGCTATGCCTCATGTAATGTCATGAGGAAAAAAAGAATGATTTTGAGTTGTATGTGCATCTTTAGCTTAGAAATGAATGTTCAATCATTTACTTATCACATAGTCATAAGATGCTTACAATATTGATCATGTAGCAATGGACTGCTCTCCAGCTTATACTGCAATGACGCTTGGAACCATGACTGCTCTCCAGCGTATACTGCAATGACGCTTGGAACCTTCCTTAGGCAACAACCCAAAAATAATTAATGACATATAGAGAAACAAAAAGAAGGAATTAATGTGATGAACAAAGCACATCTTCCTCACATCTTCCTGGCTTCATTTTTTTCCGTAAGTAAATTCATCATTATCATAAGGAAAATTCAATTGCCTAAATAGCTACAAAGAAAAGACTGAATTGTACTTGAAAACAAAATCCAAGAATAATTTGACAGGCATGCAAAAGGAACACCCAATTAATATCACTAATTTCATGCAATAGATTCTTACTGGCTATAAGGATTGGTGCAGAACTGAGCCTAAATGTCAGTTCTGTTTGAATCATGAAGGAAGGATCTTAGCATTGCATGGCTATGTTCCCAACTCCCAGAGATAACCCACCAAGCATGGCAATCGCAGCAGCAGGACCATTGTCCTGAAAATGTCTTACAAACTCTTCCGGTTTGGGCTGAGAAGCCTTGGTGCAGGCCGGAACTCTAGATTTAGGGATTTCGACTCTGTTTTTGTAACTATTTAGGGCAAACAAACGAAGTGCCTCTGGGCTCCCCAAATTGGCCAATTATTTGCCCAAAATACAGCCTGCAAGGTAAGTTCTATATCCAAGAGAAACAAAGGTAAAAACTTACCACGGATTTTCGAAGGCGGTTCTAGCCTCTGCCTTCTCTGCAGAAAAATAAAAATCGAGTAAATTTGAGCTTCCCCAAGCAGTTTCTGCAGAGCACAACCCGCATTTAGGTTGAGATCTAGACGAGCCAAAACTAATCGAGGAGATATTAGGGCGTAGTAGAGAACCGCAACAACTAGTCAAACCGCATCGTTTAGCAAAGGAATTTGAGGTAAAGGCTAGTAGTGGCACTTACTCTCACGCCCTATTCAAGAAAGATAGAATAAAGTGGCGAAAAAAGAAAGAATAAGGCTATTCGCTGAAGATTTGTCTTTGGAGTATTTACTCTGTTCCTCTAAAAGGAGATGATGGAGGATTAAAACAATTAAGTTAAAAATGACATTTCGGACCCACAAGGAGGAGACCCATCATGTAAAGTCAGAATTCTAACATAGCTACCGAAAACGAGCAATACGTTTGCCATAACTTCAAATTTAACCAGCGAATGGGTTAATGAAAAAGACCCTTGTGTTTTCTGGAAATAACACAGAGAGGGCTATGAATGAATGGCTGCCATAGCCATTCTTCCTAGTTCTGGCGACCAAAGCAAGCGTTTTCTCAAATTTTTTGAAATTTTGCACTAGCCTAGCCCAACGCCAAAAAGGTCAAGGGCCACTGTGAGCCATCCTTGCAGGGCGCGCCTCACTCCCGATTGTAGGGCAAGAAATAGGAAGATCAATAAGATTTCTTGAAGAGCAAGAAACGGGGCGTACATCAGCTTTTTTCCACGTGTCAAGCCTAGGTTTTTTTTGCATCAAAGAAAATAGAAGGGGAACATGCTTTATATATGGTTTGAAAGTGTACACATAATATGAAGTTCAAATAAAACCTTACACAAATATATTGGTCACACAGAAATACAAAATATTTAAGCTGCAAATAGAGATTATGTTCGTCAGTTTCAATGGATCTACATCCTGAAGAACCTATCCCAAACAACTCTAGGAAGGTCCGTTGACTCGATGTGAAGCTCACTTGTGAGGCTGATATGTATAGAAGCTCCTCCCATCACGCCTATAGTGGCAAACACGAATGTGTAGACATGCTCTGATATCATGTTCCGCGCGACTCAGGTCTACCAACAACAATCTTATACTTCATTAGAAATTCGAGAAGCTCATAATCACCAACTACGTCGTCTGGGATCGACGCTCAAGTCTTGAACCATTTCCCATCACAAACGCCAATGTGTGTGATGACTCTGGCCTAACGCAAGTTCCCCTACATGTATACTTTAAGGGGAACCTTTTTTACTCTAACACGACAACATGCCAGCGGGTATTATCAACTGCTGCATAGCTTCCTGCAATAATAAGATATCATTCCAAAAGAAGATAGGACAGATGGATAGTATTTTTTAGAAATGCATTGATAAACTCCTTAATTAAGATGATAAAATAACCTATTAAAAGGCATATAAGGAATTGTCATTGTTAGAACTAACAAATCGTACACTCATTATCCTTACGATGCACGTGAACTATCGCCCTTGGCTTTGGATCTCCAAGTTCCCGAGGTACGAAGGGTGTGTAGGGCTTCACGATCTGCACAAATTCAGAAGGTCAACAAATGCCCAAGAAACATGATAAACTTTGAAAAAAAGCGGCACTATACGGACGTGCCAAGCGTGAAGGTTTAGGGGTAAGGCATTGGTCATGGGGGCACGAAATGGGTAGGAATAACAATAAACATGATATGGAACATAATGGGTGGATGTAATGGAGTCCATATGGTTTAGGGCATTGGTGTAGCGGTTGTCATAGTTTAGGCATTTGTGGATGTATTTTTTGCATGTCATGTACTTTTTGCATTAAATTTCTAGCATTTCATGCACATAGAGCCTTTTGAATAAGATGGGGATTTTTAGCTTAAGATCTTGTACCGATAATACAAAACATGGCTTCAAACATTGTGTATTAACATAAAGGTATTTAGGACATCAAAATACCATAGCATTCACATGTGAATGTTAGGCTAGTTAGATGTGAAACATGTAATTTCTAAAGTTATAGAAAACATGTGCCATTTTGAAAATGTGTCCACAATTGTCTCCAATGTTGAGAAAAAATAGGGATGTTTCTTAGCAAGTTGCTTGAAAATTGCACCCTACAATGATTATAGAAGCTACATTCATGCGTTATTATTTGGTGGCAATAATAACATGGAGAGGGTAAGACCTCTAGCCAGGAAGTTTAATTAGAATCTACTAGTTATGGTGCTCAGCGTTGAAGGGTTATCAGCTTGTAAGTCAGAGCAAAGCAGAGTTGCACTCAGTAGACAAATTGTATAGCAAGTGTGTGCAAGTTCACATGGAGAACAAGGTAGATGCTTATAAATCTTAAAGAGAAATAATGTTACGAAATTGCAATGGTCAAAGGTCGTAAATTTTACATATGCCTGTGGGATAATTGAACGGGAGGCTCGAAAACTTGATCAGACCTGTGGGATATATGCAAAGGAAGATGGCTCAATTTAGAAGACTTATCTGGCTCTAAACCGCCGGCGATTCTTCAGATAGGAATGGTTGGAAGCTATATTAAGGGGGTGAGAAGATGTATATAGGTAGATCGGGAGCAACAAGGAGGAACGTGGGCCGGAATGCTTTGCTATATGTTGCTACAGTAGTTTATTTTATGCCCGATCATAAGTATCCAATATAAGCACCATGGTTAAAGGACGTTTAATGGCTTAATTGCCTTTGAAAAACTATTGACTCCATTTCCTATGGTACTTGGTGTTTGATTCTTAGGAAATGAGTGACCATAATGTGGCTTTCCTATTGAATCATGATTGTAACTTGAAAAATTTATTGACTTGAGGTTGTAAGTTGATTTGGTATTAAATCTTACTAGACATTACAATAGTGACTGTTTCTTATATCTCTCAAACTCGTTCAGTGGTATCAGAGCTAGAAACATGTCTAGTAGATTTGCTGCAAGCCTGCTAAACACAATTGATGTTTACAAGGGTGGCCCAGGATTCCAAGTCTGGAAAGATGCCATCAAATATGTTTTAGAGGTAGAAGACCTCTGGGATCTGGTGGATCCAAATGGCACAGTCTGTGCTGGGGGTGCTGGAGCAGTGATTCTGACTAGAGCAGATTCAACAGGATCAGCATCTGGTGCAGGAGTTCAGTCCACTGCAGGAGCTGCAGGTGGTGGAACTAGTGGTTCCAGTGAAGGCAAGTCGACAGCAGGAGCTGCAGGTGGTGGAACCAGTGGAGGCAAGTCCCTGCAAGCCAGGGCTAAAGAAGCACAAGGGATCATTTCCTGCAAGGTTAGTCCATCAATTCGCCTTAAGCTTAGATCTCTTGGGCCTAGAGAAATGTGGAAATATTTGTTGAAACATTATGAAGAAAAAACCTCTTCAGAAATAGACTTGCTTGAAAATGAACTAAGGGGACTGAAATTGAGAGAAGATGAAGATGTAGGAGAATTCTTCAACAAATTTGATAATTTGATAGTAGATCTGAATGGTGCTGGAGTAGTTATTTCAGAAAGAAGTCAAGTGTTGCAAATCTCAAGAGCTATAGGTGAAAATGAAACCCTGGCACTGTTTATCAGAAATTCTTGCAGATCCAGGGAAGAAGCTGAGATTACATTAAGGACTGAGTGGGAACAAAAGAAAATTTTAAGGCAAAATGAAGAAGCACCTGAAGTTTTGGTTGTCAAAAGAAAAGACAAGATTGTGTGCTACAATTGTCATGAGTCAGGACATTTTAAAAATGAGTGTCCTAAATTAAAAAAGGAGTTTAATTGCTACACATGTGGAGGGAGGGGTGCTGCATCAAAATGTCCAACTCCTAAGAATTTTGGTAAGCAAAGGGGAAGAGGTGAATCCAGTAGAGGCAGATTTGGAAGAGGAAGAGGGCGTGAGTATGATAAAGCATTTGTGACTCAAGAAAAAGAAACAACTCCAAAAAGGCTGCTGAGGAAGAAGATGAGGATGAGGTAATAAATGAATTTGCTGTTATAAATGGAAGTATTGTCACTAACAAATCTGATCATTTGGTAGTTGATAGTGGAGCTGAAAGATCAGTAGTACAATCTACTGAATTTTTGAAGAACGTATCAACTACAAGTTCCAGGAAAATCCAAGTAGGAAATGGAGCACTTCAAGAAGTTAAAGGAAAAGGGCTCTTGCAGCTAGAAGATCTAAATGGAAATGTTGTGAATATAGAAGATGTGTTATGTGTACCAGCAATAATAAAGAACTTAATTTCAGTCAGTCAGTTATGTGATTTGGGGTTTCGAGTGGTTTTTGAAGGAGATAAATGCAATGTATATATGAAAGATGAATTGAAGTTTATTGCCAAGAGAGTTGGAAACTTATTTGAAATGAATAATGCAGTTCACCATAGCATAAATGCAATACGAGAAGATTCTCTGGATCTTTGGCATAGAAGATTGGCACATACAAACTACAAAAAGTTAAAATCACTATTGAAGTTAGGCCACATTGATTACCATGAGAGCAAGGATCATAAGTATATTTGTGAAGGATGTGCTTTAGGCAAATTGAATAGGCTTCCATTTCCAAAAAGCAAATCTAGAGCTCAGCAAGTTTTGGAATTAGTACACTCTGATTTATGTGGTCCCCTGAATGTGCAAAGTAGAAATAATAAAAGGTACTTCATCACATTCACGGATGACTATAGTAGAAAATGTAAAACTTACTGCTTAACAAGAAAATCTCAAGCCTTGAGTGCCTTTAAGCAGTATGTGACAGAAATGGAAAGGGAAACAAGTCTCAAATTGAAATGTATCAGATCTGATAGGGGAGGTGAATATCTTGCCAAACAGTTCAAACAATTTTGTATAGCTCATGGTATAAAAAGGCAGCTTACATGTAGATATTCTCCTCAACAGAATGGAGTTTCTGAAAGGAAGAATAGAACTATAATGGATGCAGTTAGAGCAATGATCAAGGGTAGTGGATTACCTAACAAACTTTGGGAAGAGGCATTGCAAACTGCAGTTCTAATTCAAAACATGCTGCCATCTACCAGTCTTAAGGATAATATTCCAGATCTGCTATGGAACCCTAACAAAAAAATTAATTATGACAGATTGAAAGCCTTTGGATGTTTGGTATACACTCATGTTCCAGTTGAATTAAGGAAAAAGTTGGATGACAAAGCTAAAATAGGATTCCTAGTAGGTTATGATGAGGAATCAAAGGGATATAGGATATATATTCCTGAAACCAAATCTGTCATAGTCAGCAGGGATGTGTTGTTCAATGAATCCGTCCTATACAAAGACAGGTATAAGAAAGGAGTCAAAATTATTACACCAAGACCAGAAGTACAAAATCAGTTTGAAATAGATGATATGGACAATGATGAACAAGTTAACTCTAGTGCAAGTTCACTTGAAACAGAGATTCCAGAAATACCAAACATCCCAGCTGAAGAACAGCAACAAAAATCTACTGACATTCCAGCATAAAAGAAAAAGAGAAGAACACAGGTTGAAAGACTGATAGAAGAAGCCAAGTTAGAAAAAGGAAAGTTATATGGCAGGGATGAATTAGGCAGAAGTAGAAGAGGAGGTACATATGAGCATGAGCAGATTATGTCCATCTTAGAAGATGAGATTATCCCTCAAAGCTATGAGGAAGTGCTACAAAGCAATGACAAGGAAAAGTGGATTGAGGCCATGAATGATGAATTGAAGTCTTTTGCAGAAACCAATACTTATGAGCTTGTGAAATATGATGGGAAACAGAATGTAATTGGAAGCAAATGGTTATATAAAATTAAATTAAACCCTGATGGCAATAAGAAATTTAAAGCAAGATTAGTAGCACAAGGATATACACAGAAAAAAGGGAGGGATTATGATGAGACCTATTCACCTATAGTGAAACTCTCAAGTATTAGAATCTTGCTAGCTATGGCCAATGCTAAAAACTTGGAACTACATCATGTGGATGTAAAAACAGCCTTTTTAAATGCTACACTAGAGGAGGAGGCCTTTATGAGACAAGCTCCTGGATACTCTCAAGGTAAAGACATGATTTGGAAGCTTAATAGAGCAGTATATGGGTTGAAACAGTCACCAAGAGAATGGTATTTATGTATAAATCAGTTTTTGCAAGAGCAAGGATTTGCAAAGTTACAAAATGATGGAAATCTTTATAGATTTGAGCAAAATAATGATTATTGCATAATTGCTCTCTATGTAGATGATTGTATCATGGTTGCAAGCTCCACAAACATTTTGGATATATGCAAAGGCATTTTGAAGTCCAGATTTCAAATGTCTGACTTAGGCGAGCTTAAAAAATTCCTTGGAATAATCAGAAACAGGGAGCTAAAGTGGATAAAGTTGCATTAGAGTATGCATATAACAAACATGCTCAAAAGGTTTAAGTTGCTTGAGGCTAAGCCTACTAAGACTCCTATAACAGCTGGACATAGGTTGACTGAAGTGCATGATACAACAATGAATGAGGATCATGATATGGAAAAACTTCCTTATAGGGCTTTGGTCGGTTGCTTATTATTCTTGGCTAACAGTACACGACCTGATATAGCCTATGCAGTTAATATATTAAGCAGGAGAAATCATGATGCCACCAAAGAACACTGGAAAGCAGCCAAACGTGTCCTCAAATATCTCAAAGGAACTCAAACACAAGGTATATGCTTTGATTCAAATGATCTAACCTTGCTGTGCTACAGTGATGCAGACTGGGGAGGAGACCTGCACACTAGAAGGTCAACTTCTGGATATGCTGTATTTTTGGGAGGAGGAGCTATTAACTGGAAGTGTAAAAAACAAACAGTAGTTGCTATGAGTTCTGCTGAGGCTGAATATACAGCATCTTCTCTAGCTGCCAAAGACTTGGTGTGGTTGAAAAGGCTATTAGATGAATTAGGTTGCATTCAAGACTGCCCTACTGAGATTAGAACTGATAGTCAAAGCTGCATAGCAATTGTCAAAAATCCTGTTTACCATGATAGAACCAAACATATTGAATTGAGTATGCACTTCATAAGGGATTTGGCTGAGAGAAAGGTTATACAAATGGTGTATGTTGACACCAATGATCAAATAGCAGATATTTTTACCAAGGCTCTACCAGAAGTCAAATTTACAAAATTCAAACAAATTTTGAACATTGCTTGGTCGATACTATGGTGCGCATTTAATCATTATGCTGAGACAGGGTTACAGACTTACAATCTGAAGGAGGAGTGAAGGGTTATCAGCTTGTAAGTCAGAGCAAAGCAGAGTTGCACTCAGTAGACAAATTGTATAGCAAGTGTGTGCAAGTTCACATGGAGAACAAGGTAGATGCTTATAAATCTTAAAGAGAAATAATGTTACGAAATTGCAATGGTCAAAGGTCGTAAATTTTACATATGCCTGTGGGATAATTGAACGGGAGGCTCGAAAACTTGATCAGACCTGTGGGATATATGCAAAGGAAGATGGCTCAATTTAGAAGACTTATCTGGCTCTAAACTGCCGGCGATTCTTCAGATAGGAATGGTTGGAAGCTATATTAAGGGGGTGAGAAGATGTATATAGGTAGATCGGGAGCAACAAGGAGGAACGTGGGCCGGAATGCTTTGCTATATGTTGCTACAGTAGTTTATTTTATGCCCGATCATAAGTATCCAATATAAGCACCATGGTTAAAGGACGTTTAATGGCTTAATTGCCTTTGAAAAACTATTGACTCCATTTCCTATGGTACTTGGTGTTTGATTCTTAGGAAATGAGTGACCATAATGTGGCTTTCCTATTGAATCATGATTGTAACTTGAAAATTTTATTGACTTGAGGTTGTAAGTTGATTTGGTATTAAATCTTACTAGACATTACAATAGTGACTGTTTCTTATATCTCTCAAACTCGTTCAAGCGTTGCCGGGCTTAGTAACAATTTGAAAGGCGTTGCCGGGCTTAGTAACAAGTTGAAGAGGTGGTTGTTTAAAAAAATTTGGAGCAACAATGGAGCACTGAATTTGTATTGTCACCTACATACTAAGAATCTTCCTTCTTTGTCAGTTCGAATAAGCATTCATTGCTTGAGGCCTCAAATTTGTTGTCCCATTTTCATGCGACATAAGATCTAATGTTATGGTCTTCTTCGAGACATATTTGGTTTCCAAAGCTGTTCTTTGGTCACTTGCATGTTAGCATGCATTTTTTTTACATTTGTTATATGTAAATTCTGTAGTATTGATTGAAAAGGCAATAGTGATCAAAAGAGTTTCATTTATTCATTTTTTAAACGAACAAAGAGGATTAGATTTACAATAGAAATATCTCTACAAAGTAGTTTGGAGAAAATCCGCAAGTAAGTTGCAATGTAATCTGCTTGAAAACTATACATATTCTACCTTAAAGACACATCTTGTAGATACTGATGGTTTTGCTTTTGGATTTATCTTATTGAAACATCAAGGTTGATCACCCAAGTGCATAAAAGTTAACACTTGTTAAATCATAATATGAGTTTTGGGTTCAGGCCTGAAAGAAGATCTACAATATACAATAGCAAACCATAGACATAACACATGGAAAGAAAGTTAACGTTATGATTCCCCAACGTTGCCGTGATTTTGTATGTTTAATTCGTCTTTAATAAAGATACAGCATGGCATATGGATCTACCCAAATAGAGTTGTGTATACAGTAGGATGAGCCAACATAAAAGTAAAAAAGTAGCACCTCCGAGCTTTAGCAATTTTGATTGTTGCATGCCATTTGTGCACAGCCTAGTATATACCTGTATATAACTCTAGTATTACATCTAAGATACAATGAACATTTACATTCAACTACAAAATACAGCCAATTATTAATCAGGCAGAAGTAAGCTGATAAAATTCTAGGAGGAGTAGTTATCATGTGCAAATGTAGCAAAAAATAAGATGTCCAAGTAGAAACTTAATATTTTCAAAATATTTTCTTGCAAGAGAATAGAATAGAATAGAATAGAATAGAATAGAATAGAATAGAATAGAATAGAGAGGATTTTAAGGATTCTGTAGATACACAGACATTGCTAACACATGTCGTGCTTTGTTGTGATTCTAAATTGTGTGCAAAATCTATCAAACACCATGTCAAACTACAACACCACATGGAACACCAAACTGAAATAAGACAGAAACCGAAGCACTTATCTAATCTAATGGGGATGGCTCATTGTCTTTTTTTGAATGCATAGGCGATGCTGGCATGTATGAAACTACAGGAAAAATGGGGGTTTTCCTTGCAAATAACAAAGACATTGTGATTAGAAACTATTGAAGCCCAAAGAAAGTCGTACTCTTATCAGATCAGATTGTGAAACCAGATAAAACCTCCGACATTCAATGACCCAACCAATTAGGTAGCAGTCGAATAATTTGACCAATTCTTATGGACCAATTCTTATGCTCTGCCAGTTATCAGATAATTTATTCATCCTAATTGTTTCATGTCATTTGAATAACTTTTATGGAGGATTGCACTGCCAGATATCAGATAACTTGGTTCAGCCTAATTGCTGCATATCATTTTGAGCACAGACCATGGCTGCTAATTCATCTTGATTGTTGCATGCCATTTGAGCACAACCACCATCAAGCCTGACCATGGCGATTATAAAGTAGCACAAATAAATTCTTTTTGTGGAGACAAATGGCATGTCAAATCCTGCATGTCTCTATGCTCTTATTCTATTCTATTCTTATTGCGACAGAATTTAACATTTGAGACATTAACCCCCTGCCTGGATAGAGTGAATGAATAGCACAGAACTTGCCATCTAGGTTTGTATCTACAACATAATTACTCACCTTCCATGCAGTATGGTAGCAATATTGTATCAACATAAGTTGTCGGTGCTATAGTTGGCGTTGCATGAATAATTCTCCTGCGTTTTCCTGATATATGATGTTTCCTTGAAGAGGATCTTGAGGATGCTCGCAGAAAAAGAAAGAGAGAAACTCATTGTACTGGCTATATACAGATCTTCTAGCAAACTCACTATATTTTGGTTATTTAAAGTATATCAAATCTGGATTCTTAGCCCGAGATAATAAAGGTTCAAAGGAACCTGTAATAATGATACTTAAAACTAAATTGCGATCCACAAATACATGTCTGTTGCAGGTTCTTAGAATTCAGACATAGCATTGAATATGTACAATATGTATCAAGATCTTATCATGGGCATGGATTAGGAAATAAAATTTCCAAGCCAAGGTCCTTGTCCAACTAAATGGAAATATGCAACAGTGCATGCGCAGGGAAAAAAACACAGGAAACAATAATGAAAGCTCTTTTGCAGGAAAACGAAGGGCTAAGTTGCATAAATGACCAAGAAAATATTAACCTGGGATTACCTTGTTCACATGAAGTTTGAGGCCAAAATCCTTGTCCAATGAATTATGTACTAGGTAATGCACGTCCGGAAGAAATTCCGTGCTATAATTTTTTGAGGCGGCCCCGCTAGATGAGGCGGTGCACGAGCGGCGGAGCCGCGAGTGTGCTGCCGAGTCTGGCGGCGCCGCCGAAAAAAATTATTGCCGGAATTTTGACCGGCATGCATTACCTTATGTAATAAACTGGAGGTTGAAATTACGTTTGTAAATAGCTATGGCGGACCGGAGATGGCTTCCTTGCTATGGCGCAGTCTTTTCTTTGAACGCTTGCACCTATCTAGGGCTATGCATTGTCTGACAGATTTACGGCAAAAACCTTGTTATAGGATACAAAGCCGCTGGATCTGCTTGAAAAGCTTGAAGACGAATTGAGACAAAAGAAGCCCCTCTCGGCAAGAATCTTGAAGCTCTGTCTTCGTGCGATGTTGAGGTATGAAAATGGAACAGATTTTTTATATACAACACTGATTTTGCTTTCTTGGCCACTTTTCCAGATCCCATTGAGAACACTCTGCCGGAAGCCTAAAGGGTTTTCAAGTACAAAAATGAGAATGATATTATACTGCTGCCAAATCAATGTAAGGCTTACCAATTTTATGAATCTGAACTCACAACAAATGAAACAAAATGTACTTACAGCATGTTGTGGCAGCCAGCTCGTCGGAATTGGCAATGGCCTCTAAAAAGGATCATTCATGCTTTGGGGCAAAGATCAACACATTTAGTCCAATCTGTATATGTGCCGCTGCAGCGTCATGCTTATAATTTCATAGTCCAACAAGCCGGGTTGCTAGAGCTTGAATGCTCTGCAATCGCCATAGCAGGAGTTGCAAAACACTTGGGGCGCCATAGCCAAAGAGGGAAGAGCTTAGTAGCGAAAACAGGGGAGAGCTCAGCGGTGCCGCTCCGTCATTGTCGGGGACAATTACATGATTTAAAATAAGCATAATCTAACAGTAATTTCAACCTCCTGTTTATTACGCGTATGCAATGGCCCCTGTGCAACGAAACAATAATGAAAAGTTCTTTGGAGCTTAAAATAGTGCACCAAAATAAAAGTAATTATAGAGGTTATATCCTGAAAACTTGAAACAAAAACTGATTTGAAAAACACAGCTACAACATACATATTGAAAAACCCTACAGTAAATTAATTCCAGAGAGATGTCCATTCACAAAGACCGCCAAGCAAAAGATATAGATTCAAAGCATATTCTGACCCTACAAACAAAAAATAAATGCCTTCATTGAATAAATCTTGTATGAATACCTTGGAAGTTAGAAGCATCAAGCAGAAAACGGTCTCCTCCTTCCTTCTAAACCAGGCAAACTGCATCAAATCCGATACCAATGTCGCATGCCGTTTCTCGCCAAATGCAGGAAAACTTATACATGAATCAAAACCTCAGAATCATAAGACAATAAATTAAAACACAAATATAATAAACTCAAAATGTCATACTTATGTAAGTCGACAGAACTTAGAGCCACCAAAAGAAGAGGTTACAAACTCCACGACTTTGCCCGATTAGGTTATGGCGAAAAATAGAGAGCAATCTCAGAGCACAACTATGGCATCCCACCATGCTGCACATAAACCTTGGCGAAATCGTGGCAAATGCATGCAAAAATTGAAAGGGGCAGAATCGATGTGCTGAAGATTGGAAAGGGCAAAATTGAAATCAAAATTGAAATCGTGCCTTCCAATTTTTGGAATATCGGTTTTTTTTCCCAGCGGCCAAAGGCCCCAAAACCTTAGAGAAATCACCTAAAAGTAAATCCAAAAATGTTTTCCTCCAGACTGGAAAATTCCAAATTAACAATATTGATACATTGCACTTGTACCACAAAATGCAGCTACCTAATTAGAATATGAGAATATAGACCCCATTGTTTGTACGCGTAACAATTGCTTGAGTTTGTACCTTAATTTAGAAATGATAAATGTTCATAAAAGTCCACAACCATTACGAATTATTCATAAACTAGTAACGGGTGCGCGACATTGCCAGGCATGCATATGGTTCTACTGCAGGCAACCATGGAGTTGCATACATAGTTGCAATATTAGTTATTTTTTAAAAAGAACTGGAGGAATTGGGTGGGGGAAGGGGAGGAGGGTTTGAGGTCTTGCAAAAACCAAATTAAACAACAAAGAACTACCCAACATACACAAGGGTGTAGGCATATATAGAATTTCTTTAGTCACTGCATATATAGAATTTCTTTAGTCACTCGTATACTGAGAAATGTTATGTAAATCCAGAAAGACATATAGAGGACATGCTTACGCCGTTATTCAAAGTTCCATATAAAAGAGTTTCAAAACTATGGATCTACATCAAGAAAATCTACTCGCCAGTAATAAAAAAACATGTAAGTAGCAAATGTTGATGCACCAAACGTGATGATACCAAAACCCTGGAATCTCAATAAAATCCAAGAATTGGCTTTCTGATGCAGCTTTATTTTGTAAGGTTCATCATACAACTTGAAAACTTCAACCAATGCAAACATGATCTTGTAGAAAGAACAAAACACCACTAAATAAAAAAGTCCTAGGGGCGAAGAAGCTCAAGACTTGCAAATATTTCTTTTCTTGCTCTTCTTTCTTTGCTTGCTTGATTTTGGATAATCAAAAGTTCTTTCATCTTGGAAACCTCACAACCTTGGAAAAACCAACCCCAAAAAGGTTTCCACCTAAAGGGAAAATCAAGTACGCCCGATGTGGTGGAATAAACACGAAATTTGGACAAAGGCTTCCACATAAAAGAAATTTTGGAGCTATAGTAGTTAAGTTAATTTAGAATACCTGGTGGAACAAAGAACATAGAACTTGGAGGGGAAGATGACAAAGGCTTCCAAAAGAGAGCTACCAAAGTCTATGTTGGTAGTAAAGATGAGACCATTATTTATGATGTTATTTGTGACAAATATATATGGGGAATGACTCTAAAAGTTTGAACACTTGAATCTAAAAACAATGACATAGTTACTCGAGAAAAGCCGCGTGCTTTTGTGCAATAAATTGCCTACTATCTTATGGCTATGTAAAATAAAAAAATGCATAGAGACCTTGTAAAATAAAATGAAATTCTAGAGGTTGATATGCAAGTCCATAAAGCAGAGATGTAGCTTACTTCATGTTTGTAGTATGCTACATGGCAAGAAATGCACTACAAAGGTCCATTTTTACACACGTTTTTATGCATCTATACTGTGCACAATGACTTTATGAAATAAGACAAATAAGGTGTACGTATCAGATGTAATATAAACAGTTTATATTACATCTGATATGTACATCTTATTTGTCTTATTTCATGAAGTCATTGTACACATGAGAATATAGATACACTTATATATTTCATATGTGTATGATTTACAAAGGACATAGAGATGCTTCATACTGTGTAGAAGAACACTCATTATGACAGCAATAAGAATTGTTAATAAAAAAACAAAAATCACTCTTGCTTGTAACATCCATTTATATAGTTCAAATTCTGGCTAGAAACCCTTAGTCTTGCACTGGAATATGGATATCAGTCCATCTTTTAAATAAGCCCATTATAAAATTTAGTACCTCCTTTACGATGCCACCAACGTGATGGTTGAATTAACATTCACAATTACCTGTAAATTCAATCTAAGTTCGGCCAACTTGCAACATAAACTAATGTCTACCTCTTCTAAAAATGCCACCGACATGGTGGTTGAAGAACATGAGAGCCCAAGTTCAGCTAATATACCATATAAGCAACTATCTACCTCTGCTAGAATGTGAACAGAGGTTGTTGTTGAAGAAATGAGAGCTAACCATGCACTATTTACCATCAGCTAATTTGCGACATAAGCAAATGTCTTATCTCCTCTAGAATGTGAACCGCAAGGTTCTAAGTTAGATCACCGGTCTCACACCGGGTTAGATAAAAGGCCAAATGTCACTAAGCATCATTGAGGATCCTCCTCCATGAAGTATAAAAGCTCATTGTTGAAGAAAATATACAATTTCAATATTTTTTAGCCAAAACAAACTAAAAACATAGTGTTCTTGCAAGTGTATAAGTACGACGGGTGGAAAATCTTAAATGCCTCAGATTGATGCGCTTGTAGCATACCATCATCGGCTTTACTTTCCAAAGAACCGCATTCGATCATGTGATATAGGCATGCCACCTGGGAAGACATAATAAATCAAAGTAGTGCCACTATAAGTCGAGTTTGAACAAATTCCATATAGTTGAATAACTGTAGCTCAAAAATGAACGAATTTGCAACCGCTAGTGTTTTGTACTCCATCATGACATGTCCGATACAAAGCATTTTTAGCATTCAAATGTATAACCAAGAGCTCTAGGCATTTGACAGAGTTCAAACACTTCACAACAAAAAGTAACAACACCCATTTTTTAAAAAGTTCATTTGTTGCCCGTAAGGAGTTTGTACTAAAGCCAAAGAAAGCTATTATCAACTTTCCGCCCTTTCATCGTCAGTGAAGGCAGATGCATCAAGAAATTGAATTGTGATCAGAGCCATACAGCTAGTTTTAAACAGAGCATAAAACATAGAAATAACAGAAATCTAAAATAGCTAGAAGAGAAGTAGATTTGCAGTTATTATTTACCATGTGCATCAAGGGGAACGTAGCTTTGCAATATAAGTTGGAGCAGAAAGGAGGCAATCCTTGGCATGTCAAATGTGTTGGCCACATCCTAGATCCCATCGAACCATTGCATCAATAAAATGAAACCACATTCCTCTTCAACTTAATTGCTTCTAAATGCAGCAAGAGCAAAGATAAAGATTATCCAGTAGCAGTAGTAGCATATTAAAAAGAATATAGAAAAGAAATAATACATGGCTTGGCAATATGCCATTGTTGCCATCAGAGATTGGAAGATTAAAACATCATCTGCCTTATGCTCAACATCATCTGCCTTATGCTCATGTTATTGTGCATAAGACAACAGCTCGGCCAAGGACGTTTGTGCAAAGATATTACTACATTGCATGATGCCCTAGATAAACCATTATAAGGGTAAAAGCATGTTAGGATGTCCCTTAAAAAGTATTATTTAGTGACCAAAAAAGTACCTAAAAAGGTACCCAGGACTAGGTACTGGGTACCTATGCAATATGTCAATAAAAGGTACATTTTAGAGCTTTTATATATATTTTGGCCTTCGATAGCATTATATTTATCTTAACTTTGAATTTAACATGTCCTTGGCTTTTATTTTGAACTTTTGTACTAGTTCTAATGAAAAGAAAAATGAGAAAGTACCCAGTTCTAAAGTACCTAGTGTATGTACTTTTGCAGGTTCCAAAAGTGGTACACCTTAGCATGCTTTTACCCATAAGCTGGAAAGGATTTCACAGTGCACCTTATAATTCTTCACACGGTGGACCTCTTGAAAAAATATTAAACCTCTTGTGTGAAGCTGGGATGATGAGATCGAAATTTGAATAAGGGAAACCGTGTGGAGCCAGAATGATAAGAAAACATTTGTATAATCGGAAGCAACAATAAGAGAAAGCTAATTTTATATGTCCAAACCCATACAGCAACCCAAATATTACAGAGTAAAATATATTGTTCTTGCCTCATCGTTCTAAGCCTGATGTGATGTCTTACTCACAATCAATACCATGCCGAAGAACAATCACTCTCCTAGGCATCGCCTATATGCAAGAAATGTAATAATAAGAAACACCCAGCAAGCATATACAGGTAATTAAATAAATCATATCTCCATTTCTGAATCATGGCTATCCTAACCCATGCATGCAACTGCCCTACACGATTTATCATGTTGCACTATCCCATGCTTGTTATCCCGCTCATGTGGCCTTCTTAAAGGCATCAAGCTCGAAGAAGATCATATCTGGAAGAAGGCAAGGGTCGACATATTTGATTAAGGATCAGTCAAAGGCTCCCGAAGGCCAAAATAGAAGAAGCAAGAAAGCCAGGAATCAGATAAGCCCGCAATCGGAAATCAGATAAGGATAGCCTAGAAGGGTTCCCACATGACAAAACTAGGGTATCATGAAATTCGAATGCAATCAGATAGCCAAGGACAAATTCTCCACGGATAATCCGAGAATATGAATGACGATCTTCCCGAATAGATGTCGGATCCGGACATGCATGAACCAAACCATAAACCATAAGGAATTTTGTTTTCGATTCCTAGGGAATCGAGAAATTTATCCGGGAACTAAAAACCTTCAGAATCTTAAGAAAATAGCCTTAGCAAAAGTTCCAAAAAGTTTCCTACCAAACCGAAAAATCCGAATTTAAACAATAGATAGATTGTGCCTAGGCTCCCAATCCATATAATTGCATTTGACTTGATGAGGCTATCTCCTTTTTGCCAAGGAAAACCCCTATAGTTTCAAAAGACCATTCTGAAGCACAATTCCTATTCACATCTTGACATTGTGATAAATATCACAGCAAGATAAAATAAAATATACACTCATTATACATTGTCGACTATACAACTATATTTTGGTTCACAATTCCCTTTAAAATACAACAAAATCGCTATAAACTGTGAGAACATTGCCACATACATGATCAAAGTGGTAATTGCCATATTTAAATTCACAGATGCTTCAATATGTAGCATTATAACAGGGGATTTTTTTTGTGATTTTATACGTTTTTTGGCATGGTTTTCATATGATTTCATGGGCGTATTACACGAGGCATACTAATCAGTATATCTAGAGTGCATGAATATTTTAATGGCATATTATCTATGGTTTTACAATGGTTTTGCATTGCATATTTATTCCTTCACAAATAACTTTATCTCTTTTACTCCCAAAAATACATGCAAGTATCATGCAAGTATCGAGACCCTTTACTTTAGGGTTTGTGGAAGTGGAAGAAAGGATTTTAGGGTCAAAGAACGAAAGCAACGATTATTTTTATGGGGAGAAATCCTTGTTTGTCTATGGGTGATGATCTCCAAGGAATCAAGTTTTGTGCCTTTCATACATTGGACAGAAACCATGCGGTTTATGTATCGCGATCCTTCCACCGAGGACTAGGGTTTAACCTCTCGAAGATAATGGGTGTCCAGTGATGCCATTGAAGGCTTTCATTGCCATAGCTTTTCAAAAGCCGCGGAAGTTGGTTGATAGACACCTTGGGTTTTCGAGGTTGTTTAATAATCCGCTATTCTCGAAGCTTAATTGGCTAGTCGCCATTTCCTTATGCTAGGATGGAAGCAAAAACATTTTGCTTACTCAAGAGAGGTATTGTTTTCAAAGCTTGAAAGTCGATTCTTGCTTGGTCAGGGTTTCGGATTTGTGCATGATGGCTCTGCCTCCGATAGAAGGCTCCATCAAGGAAATGGGTGGAAAAAGGCGGATAGTTTGGTGGCACTTCTCTCTCGAGGCTGTTATTTATGATCCTCCTTGTAATTGCATTTGTGACTATTTTGGCGGTGCCAATGTTTTTAGTTGGAGACTTTGATCAAGACGTTGTGCTCAAATAAAACAGTCAAGTTATATTCTTTCTATACGTTTTCGAACCGCCCCAAGAAGTATCTTGCTATTGCAATTTCGATAACAAATCATGGTATGTCATATCTCGCTTTGGAAACCGATAAAGCAATCTTGATGCAGAAAATTCGTGGAAAGGGATGTCCGAAAATTTGTATGGGCTATGACATATGCTCATTTCGTGTGGAAACCGGGGCATTACACACTTCTTTTCTTGGCTTCCAACCTATCTTAGGTTTTGCTACTTTCCGTCGATTTTAGAAAGGTTTATGCTTTTGGTGTTTTGGAGTTTGGTAGATGTCTTAAATAGATTTTTTTTTAGAGCACCCTCTTAATATCTGGGTAGTTCAAGGATTGTACATTAATATTCTATCATTTCCAACAAATTGCTTTTTCCAGTTGATGCTCTAAAAGTTCAACTTAACGGACAAGCATCTGGTATGTTAGACTTTTGCCACCTCTCATAATCCACTTCTTGTTCCCCTCCGTATATTTAAAACCGACATGCTTTAATGGGTTGCAATCCAGGTTTCCATTTTCCCTCTTTTGGCATCCGTCTTTGGTCTCATCCATTGCAAAGACCATTCGCAGATAGCTTAATATCTTCTCGAGTCGAAATCACCATAGTAGGTGCAAAGACATTTCACCATCAATTTGTTTGACAATTGCTGCCTTGGATATAAATATATCTCCTACAGTCACTATCCTTATTCTTACCAGTGGTATTGGTCTCTCCAGTTTCGGTTTGTCAGGTAAAATTGGTGAGCGGAGGTGAAACAAAGGTATGTTAAGTTTTAAAATGTGTTTATGTCATTAAAATAGGTTATGGGCTGGCTTAGTGTATTGATTCAAGTGCATTCCTTTTTCTTTTCAATACGGGGATAGAAATAGTGATTGTAGTGATGAAAAGATACTAGACCGGCCGAAACAATCGAGAACCGTTAAGTCATTTGCTAGAGAAAACAGACATGAAACTTGAATTGGATTTCTTGGCTTACAACCGGACTTCAAAGAGTGGGAAAAGTTCATTGGAATGAGGCCTACAGGTTTTAAAATTAGAACTGCATATGATAGTCTCACATGGTCTGACTTCTTTCCAGAGTGGATTGATGAAGAGGAGCAATGGAAAAAACAAAATTGTCCTGAGCTTCCTTCACCCACCTCTACCAGAAGGCATGAAACTTGATATGGTAATTGCAGGCATGCCATATACTGGATATAGCTGGGAGAGGGACATAAAGCATCTTCAGCTGCTTTTGTCTGCTGCAAAGATTATTGTGCAAACTGTTTGGTACTTTGGACATGAACATGAACGTCACCATGTCATATCCAGTATACCAGATTCAATATTGGTTATGGTTTGTTCATATCCAGTATTTCAGTTCCAGATTGAACATTTGACATTGCACACCACGTTTTTTTAGTGGCCCGATTGTTGTTGCTCATGCACCGTCAATATGTTCGATTCATTTGCTATTTTTAGTTATTAAATATAAACATATGAGTAAAATGTTTTAAACATGGAGTACAACATCATTACAAATGTTTTTTACTATGATGTTTAGCTGTGTTTACTTGTCTTTTTGTATCAACACTCTCTTATTTTATTGCTCCTATGTTCTAAAATATTAACAATGTATTGTATGTTTGTTTGTTACTCATATTTCATTTTACTATATTTCCTTTTTTCTCTTAATGCTGTATATTACATAACACATATTGCTACATGTCTGTTATATTCTCACGTCTGTTTTTTTTATGGTCCAAGGGCCAAAAAATTTTTTAGTATAATAACCAACACATAACTACCATTGACATTAATAAATATAACCATTGGATCCAACACATTTAAATTAAAATCCCCCTTAAACCCCCTTTGGTTTGGGTGCATATTCACACGGGGGGTGACGTAGGGCAGCGAGAGCCCTCATAATTGTATTTTGCACGTACGAAATCAACACCATATAGTATTCCGGTTGAAATCTTATAGTATTTTGCGAATCTTGTTATACAGTATAGCAAATGTTGTACTTGCATACCCCACAAATGAGGAACTTTACGTACGGTCTAGATTAAGGAATATGGGGCTTAATATGCCAATCCGACGACTCTCGATGTCCTGAGTCACCCGCGGTGAATATGCACCCAAACCAAAGGGGGTTTAAGGGGGATTTTAATTTAAATGTGTTGGATCCAATGGTTATATTTATTAATGTCAATGGTAGTTATGTGTTGGTCATGCGAGAACCCAAAGACAATAAACAATACAAACTCTTGTACTCATCAGCCCTCTCCACGTTTGTTTTTAAGTGGCCCGGCAAGAGCTTTAAGCCTTTATTCTCTGAGTTACCTTTCATTTGTTGTAGGTCTCCAGTAAGCAATATTGAGTTTGGATGGAAGAGATCTTAGCATTCAGATCTCTTCCAACATTGCAGAAGCCGTAGACTGAATCATTTTTTACACAAAACGTGAAATAACAGATTTATTATTTTTAGAACTCCTGTAGAAACACTTGCTTATCTTGGTCACATGCTCAACTAAGAATTTCATGCAACACACTATAGTCCAACTCTAATTTGTCCTAAGCTTCCTAAATAACTGTTGCTTTCTTTACTATATTACTAATCAAGAGAATTATATGAGTACTTCTTAGCACAGTCTACAATTTCATAGAATTCTTCAGCACCACCAAATAGCTACTTTTGACCAGTCCTGCTTTACGCAAATTTGCACAAGCTGCAAGCCATAGTTTAGAACATGTAACAATTTGCCACCAAAAAAAGATATAGTTATGTGAAGAAACACACATTTCCATCATAGCTCATAACGCGGATATATCCTCGTGGGGATGTTAGCACAACACATTGCTTATCATTTATTATGTTGATGCTGCTATCACTTGTGGGTAACAGTCTGTGGAACAGTTTGCATGACATCAACATCCATAGCTTGCCTATGATGCTTGAACATGTGAATCAACTACTAAATGGAACACAATTTGTATGCATAATAATTATGTAATATAATTGGTCGCATTGACACGATCGCTTTGGATAAGGTCAACATTCATGGCATGCTTGGTAGAAGTTTTTTTTTTTTTTTGAAGGACGCCGTAGGGTCAAGTTTTTATGACGTGCATAATTGATGAGCACAAATGAAACTTAATCATGATGAAGTGGAGCAAGACTGGCAGCTTGTCATTGACTCCCTTTCAAATGGAAGTCGAAGCCGTGACATTATGTTGCATTATTATACCATAATAAAATTTGTACTCGTGGCATCGCCAGGAGGTCTATTGCTTGGCAAAATAATGATCATGATGCACATGCCTTAAAGATTACAAAGGTTTTGGAGCTTTTTAACATTCGAATCGCGGACAAATAGATATTGGATGCCATTTACTCCAGCTTGCAAATGTTGCTCGCGCACTCTTCAAAGACAAAGTCCATTATGGAAGTGGTTAAAGTTGGACCCCGGACAAAGAAGAGTAAGGGTCACAATAACTAAACATGAAGCAATGAAGACATCCTAATGATTCTCAAATCATGTCCACAATGTGTGAAATATCGGTTTCTTTCGCTTTTACAAACTTATATGCAAAAAAAGAATGGACTCTAAGAAAAAAATAAAAACAAAAAAAAAAATGCAAAGAATAAAAAAAAATTAAGTCCTTGTTTAAGAGAGCCCCAAGACAACATGTGAACACTTAGCAAACATTTGGGGTAGATTAATCTTTGACATAACTCAAATCATATGCCTTGATTAATCATGTGTCTCGAATTCAATTATAAACCGTATTCTCAAGTTTATGAGACTCAAGTGGTTAGAACATCTCTTGAAGTTTTTGCAACACTACCGACGAAATCTAAAGGCATAATCAGTTACGTCTTTGAGTACTTATTTGTTCTCAACCACTTGTACCATTCCCCTTATGTTACACTACATCTTTGAAGAATTTATACAATATAGTGTTCAAGTTATTAAAAGCCATCGCAAAATATACCTTGCAAAAACGATGTCACACTGGATGCCAAGCTATGGCAACGGCAACAACTCCAACTTCTGCCAGAAACAACACCACCCACAAAAAGTGGCGCTGTGATGGCCGCCATGTAGGGTCTCGACGCAGTTTTCTTCATAACTTATGGCTCGAGTGTCAGATTCGGGTGTTCTTTAGTGCGTTGGAAAGCTAAAGATGTGAGCTTTCCATTGGTTTATGATTCATACAGTTTTGTTGTGTCTATCTGGGCCGGAATTGGAGTTTACAGATTTCGGCTACCATGGCAAACCCTAGTTTGCCAGCTTCCGGAACACGTTCGTCAGCCAAGAAAGTGGTAAGTGGTGCTTCTGCTTCTTCTTTTGCGCATGATATGAATTCTTCTTTGCCCCTCCTAATTTACCTGATAATTCTCGCCTCAATCCTCTTGCTTTTGACCCTTCTCTTGTTAATATGAGTACAGGGCTTGCAACACTTTCCCCTCTATCTAAATCGCAGACCTTTGTCTACTTCTCAAGTAGAGACCCACGTGTAAATACTTCTACTTGGTGCTTACGGCCTCCCCTTGTGTCTACTTTTGCTGGGTGTGTATCTGCTCCTTCTGCTCCGTGGGGTTCTTCCGATGCTGTGGCTAGAGCACCTTCTACACGATTTAGTGATTGGATCAAACGCGGATTTGACATCCGCGGTGCACTGCCGTTTCTCACGCATTGAATATTATGTTACAGAATAATAAGAAAGAATTGAGCTCATATCTAAATGAGTTACAAGCACAAGATGACTGTATGGATGTTCAATTGCCTCCTGAGGGTGTATTCTATGAGGCACAGCAGTGTTCAAATGCTTTTACACAGGCTGGTCTACCGGTTGGCGAAATTGATCATAATGCTCATTTGCAGTGTGTTTAGAACCTTGTGTCTCATGCAGTTGTTTGCCATTTCACTGGACAGTTTTGGGATCTCAAGAGAGTTGGATTCTGGTTAAAACATCACCTTCAGAGACTGGGTCTCCCTCATTATGCGTCTCTAAAGGTTTTGGATAAAGATAATAATTTCTTCCTGGTTATGTTTGACTCTTCTCTTGCAGTTGACAGGCTTGTGGAGCATGGTGTTGATCCTTTGTGGGGACATTATCTTCTATATCAGGTTTATTCTCTTGGATTTTTGCCAAGTAAGTCTGGTGCATTGCGCATGCCTTGTTGGCTTGCCTTAGAGGATTTTCCACTAGAACTGCAAGTGTCTGATTTTATGATTGCTATTGCCAATGGATTGGGTATGCATCTTGCCCATTCTATTGTTAATGGTTCTCGAATTTGTGTTATCTCTTCCTACTTGTGTCTCTATTCCTCAATACTAGTGGTGTCGATCCTCTTTGGGGACATTATCTTCTATATCAGGTTTATTCTCTTGGATTTTTGCCAAGTAAGTCTGGTGCATTGCGCATGCCTTGTTGGCTTGCCTTAGAGGATTTTCCACTAGAACTGCAAGTGTCTGATTTTATGATTGCCATTGCCAATGGATTGGGTATGCATCTTGTCCATTCTATTGTTAATGGTTCTCGAATTTGTGTTATCTCTTCCTACTTGTGTCTCTATTCCTCAGTCACTAGTGGTCAAAAGTGGCCCACTTTTTTTCAAAAACAAACCACGCCCCTTAATGGACTCGAGCTTGCCAAGATGTTTCCTAATGTTGAAGCTTTCGCTACTTACGTGTCCGTGCATATTTTTTGTCTCTACCTCCCTCAATCGCCTCCTATCCCATGTCATATAGCATCCACTTCACTTGAATGTCGTGGTTATATCATCTTCTTTCTCATCTGCCTCGCACTAGTTAATCTGGCCAAGATACCAGCCCACCGTGCCTCCTTCTTTAGCTATATTTCGCACTATCGCCTTCTTCTATTGCATCTCCATCTCAATCTATCAAGAGACCCTCTTAATGAGGAACAACACTCGCTCTTCGTGGACATCGCCAGAGCAAGAATTATTGGAAGAAGGATGGTCCACTCCACTGAAGAAACTTGCACGCCGCAAAAAATAGCTCTCGGCTCCTCAACTGGCGGGTTCACTCTTCAGAGCTCCAATATCTACTCACGATTGTTACAAAGTGGATGTCCCCTGATTCAATGGCATTGAGACACCAGGGGGTAGATCAAGTTGCTGTTAATGATTCTATGGATGTGGAAGTTCGACCTGGTTAAAGGAACTTTTCTAAAAATATGATTATATATTATTCTTCTCTTTCTAGGAGATGAAAATAGTGTGAACTCCATTATATTGTCATGCTTAGACGGTGGCCCTGCTCAGTTGGATCTGATTGTCCGCTGAGTTTTTTATTCCTGTCTCTACATTGTATTATGTATTATGTTGGAGTGTTATTAATAAAGTCTGACGTCCTTCAAAAAAAAAAAAAAAAAAAAAAAACTCCAACTTCTGCCAAAACATTATCCAAATAAGAATGACAAAAACACTGATTTTGAACCGATACAAAGCTTCAAATGTTACCTTCCAAGACCAGCTCCAAGAAGAACTCCAGAGTCTACATTTTAAGAGTCAGCTAAGAAAAAAGAGAAGATATAAAACAATATAAAACTTCTTGACGATGGTGTCTGCTGAGATTTTCAAGATCCGACCTAGTTGAGACGCCAAAATGAGAATCATATGAGCTGAGGCGCCAAAATGAGCTAATGAGAATTGCAAAGAAAAATTACCTGAGGAAAATCGAAAAGCAATATAAAAATATTTTATAGAGGAGCAGACCATCGAGTTCAGCAAATAAATGCTGGCGCTCGAGTTCAAACTCGTAGATTAACTTCGGCAACTCAATATCGCAGGGAGAATTTGGATCCTGCAGGGGGACCAAGAAGATGGAAGTAACGCCAAGATGCGGCGTTACATACCTATGCTCAAAAAGCTAAATAACCAATGCCCTCCCAAAAAAAAAAAAAAAAAAGATTGAACTTATAACAAGAAGAAGGTGGATTTTATATTCACATATGCAGAAGAGTGAAACATGTTGCCGAGATGGCATATAAGGATACCTGGGATTAGAAGTTTGATAGGAATGAATTGGTGTAACACGAACGTGCTATAAGTTCCTTGGAGGTTGCAGATATATATTGTTGGAGCATGATCGTGAATATAGTGTTTACAGTCATTTAGATGCTTCACTGACGTACTTACTACAAAATACTGCAATTTGCTCAAGATATTGTTGATTCCAGCGTAATGATGAAAAAGAATACAAAGAGTAAAAGGAAAAGAACAAAGAAGAATGGAGACACCTAAGCAAGCATTGAATGCTATATGATTCTAACCAATTCAATGCATAGCAAAATGAAATTGGTGCTTAGTTTTTCTCCTTTTGCTTGTCCATGTAATACTTTTCTTTCAATGTCATATCCAAGTGTTTCTCATCACTACTTTATGCAGAACTATATTGTTTTGTCACACTACCAAGTGCCAAGTGAGTTAATTACTTCATTGATTGTTATTTTAGCATGTCCTCCAAAATCCACCAGAATTTTCAGATCCAATTCATATATTCACAACAATGATAGCATTAGAAACAAGTTAAAAATTAAAAGGATGTAGAAATATAGGTAACAATTCGTTATAATTTGCTAAATACATTTCAACAATACGTGAGTTTTGGGAGTTGAAGACCTTCTAGTGTTCTTTTCCCGTCACTAATATGAAGTTAGTATTTAAGTGTAATATAAAAGATTGGTTTGATTAAAATATCTAAAGACTTCATTGGAATTTCGAGAGGGCTAAGCTTGGCAAACTTAATCGGATTTGATTTTCCATATCAATGAACTCTATATATTGATTTTTCACATTAGAATAGAGAATGAGAATGAGAATGAGAATGATTTTTATCGTCCAATCGAGGTCAATCGCCTATGGGACTCCATTATGAGCTAAAGAAAACTTTATTACCGTCCCAAGTTAAAACCCCCCTCAAGGGTTTTCGAGGGAAAACTGCGGGCGAATAAGAATGTCACCAAACCGCATAAGTATACATCAATGTATATACACATGTCAAGTTGTGCCCGGAGGACATAGCTGATCTCGCATGTCCATAACCTCCTCCTGTATAATCCCAAGACCCGTGACGATGCCGTCAGGCTCAATGTCACATGTAATGGCTGGCAGTGCCCCGACCAACTCAAAGATAGCGTCCGAATTTGATCATATGTCGGGCAACTTTGAAGGGTATGAGATTCATCCTCAATGACTCCCATTTGGCAAAGATTGGACAGGCCCGGCCCTGTCCGGCGCGGCTCACCAAGCCCGCCTCAACTGAAGATGATGTGCCCCCCGCTAAATGGAGGCATTGAGTCCGCGCTTTCATGGGCAAGTGGGTACGCAGTAGTAGCATTGGCCTCGCTCCAATGTGGGATTTATGTGGCGCTACCGATAGTGTGTCGCCTTGACATGTTCAAGGGCATTGGCATCCCAAAGCTTGCCAGAAAGCAAGCGCCAAGATATTGCCTCAAGGTATGACGATCCCCTGCTTGCATATGTATGCACTCGTTCTCCCCGCACATTCCATCTAGCCAACCATTGAGCTTCCCTTTTCCCTCCTTGTGCCTTGAGGCCTGTGGGCCCCATTGCCATGATATAAGCTTTTTAGTTTAGGAGATGGGCATCGCCCATATTGACCACCTTCAAAAATAGACAATGTGGCGATCAAGGACCGCCCTCCCAAGAGGCAAGAACTCGCCTCCTCAAAGAGAATTTGATATGGGACTGTGGACTTCACCCCCTAGTGCTCGTACTAAGAAGGTTTTCTCGACCTGCTCCAAGTCATTCCAAGTAGCAAGTGATACTACCGGGCCCCATACTTCCACCCCGTATAAAAGGACAGTTTCTACTAAGACCTTGAACAGTGTGGATCGATGGGCCCAATCATACAACTCCGCCTACTATGACTATTGTTTTGCATTGCATATAGTGCCTTCCAACCGCCATCACTGAGCTGCATGGATGTGTCCCAAAGGCATAGTAGAAGGAAACTCCACCCCAAATACTTGTATGTGGATGCAACTTCCACATTCGCGCCTTGGTAATCGGCGAGGGAACCCGCCGACGAAGATGATATGAAAACCACCTTAGTCTTGGTCGCGTTGACGCGATATCGCCGCTGGGCGTACGTGTCCGTGGCATCGAAGATGTCGCTGCATTGTCCGCTGGTATGTAAGCTAGAGGTCCACATCATCGAGATATATTAACGGCCCCGATGATCCGATAGAGAAGGTGAGCTCCATCGCTTCCCCATTATCGCAAGCCGCCCCAATTGATCAATGTAAAGCCCAAACAATGTTGGGGAGAGAGGGCATCCCCCGACCAACCCCGATACTACTATCAAATGGTTGGGTTTGTTCGCCGCGAACCTAACCCGAGCATCTTCATATAGCTCTGTACAATAATCGATTCTCGCGAAATCTACAAAGAACCCCTACTGTTGCGCCTTTGCCCATAGTTTTTCCCGAGGCACGTTGTCAAACGCTTCGCGAAAATCCACAAAAGCAACAATATAGATCCCGACGGGCGGGTTCCTGGCCGCCTTCAATCGTGAGTTCGCAGAACGGAAACCGTGGTCAATGGTTGAGTGTCGGTCCGAATCGCCTGCGTGAGAGCCCGCGACTCTTCGCCGCTCGTCCCACCTTCGCCAACCGCCGCCGAGAATCAAAGCCAGCAGCTTTGCAAACACCGGCGACCATGATTGTTCGTAATTGGCTGGCCAGGGTCACCGCCTTATAGATGGGAACAACTCGCTATTGGTCCACAAGCAATGAAGCCTTCCGTAATGCCTTGTTGAACAATATACAAGACTGTATTATGGACGGCCCCGCCCACTTAAGCAATTTCGCAAAGATACCATCCAAGTTCGAGGCTTTCCCATTGGCAAGACGTTGTAAGCCTTGTTCCACGTCCGAATTGCGATTTCCAACACCGGGCCTTCTTGCAAGGGTAATGCCGCATGTGCACCCCGAGGGTCGTAGTCATAAAGTATTGCCTCCACCGCCGGGAGTGATATTCCCCGCGGGTTGTACCGCTTTCTAAGAACCCTTCGCCAAGGTCCTTGGGGTGACGCTCTGTGAGGTAAAACATTTCCCTTTGATGTGCCGCAATGTACCCGGCTTTCTTTAGCTTTAAGGAAGATGCGTATTGTCCGACCGCATGTATGCAGCGTTGTGGTCTGTGGACTTGGTGGAGCCAGCTTTTGTGTTCCTTGCACTCGAGATCAAACCATTGATTACGGGAAGGTTGTGATCTTGGAGGTCCTGTCGCGGGCGGCTTATCCCAGCACCTCTCCAAAGCTAGCCCTAAGCACATCACCGTACCGCCCTCGGGCCTATTGCTCTAGTGTAGGATATTGCAAAATTTCGCTGTGTCATCTATAAGCATCCGGGCATAAGCCCCCGCATGTTCATAATCCAATCGCAACTGAGGCATGTGAGGAGTTGTTGCACCCGGGTTTGCAACAACCCGCCAAGCCAACTTCAAGTAAAGTGGTAAGTGGTCCGAAGTTGATCTCTTCATCCCCGATTAGTTGTTCCCACCTGAAAAGTGCTTTTGATGACATGCATATCGCGGCTCGTGCACCAACACATAGTCCACCACACTAGATCTGCCCCCGGTTTTCCCCTTCTACAAGTGCTCTTTAAGTGGTGGAAGGCCACCGTACTATCCCATTGCATTACTAGGTCAAAGATACCGCAGAGCAAAAGCAATGACGACTATAGCGCCGCGGACCTGATTGTCATCCTGATGTCCGGTACAAGCTCCCTTCGGCAGACGAACCGCAATATATCATCAACAAGGGATCAAATCTCATGGGTTGTTCTACCCCGGTTCAAGGCATTAAAGTCTCCAAGGAGTATGACACTACCTAACCGCTATGCCAGCCAGATGTCATCATATAGATTGACATAGGGGGTCCAGCCTATCCACATCCGAAAGCGGGTGTGTTAGAAGTTGCTTTGCGATGTGGAAAGCGGCAGTCGCCACAAAGAGGGGTCAAGCATCGCAGCTTTTGCACACGCACTCCACAAAAATACCGCTGTACTTTGTCCTGGTTTGGAACAAGGAGATTGACTGCGCTAAGGTTGTTCGGTAGTAGCAGCAACCCCCATGCCCCCGCTTTCCGCGGCAATCATTGAAGATTGAGTAGCCGGGTATCCCCGCAAGCTCTGCATCCCTCGGGTCCGTGATGCTCCCATGTTTCCATGAGGAAGATGAGATCCATGTCTCAAGGGGTAACCGAAGTTGAGACTATCTCCCCTTCGCTATGGGAAGCCCCGACAATTCCAGGAGACCATGCGAGGCACAATTCCTATTTGTTGGCAGGCGCAGGGGGATTCAAGCATACAAATGTAGGGGGTGGCGTGGGCGGAAGCACCGAGATGTGGGAGCAAATGTGGCGTGAGGCAACTTAAGCAACCCGAGATGTGCGAAAGCAATGTAAGGTGAGGCAACTTGAGCAGTATGGAGTCAGAAAGTAAAGCTAAGTAGTGGCTCGCCGTAGGTCGCCGGAGGGTTAGCAAGATTCAGAAAGATTCGGGCGGCCTTGAAAAATTTGCATCTTGCCCCCAATCGCCCTACGCCAGCCTTCCCTCCCCCGCTGAATGCTTTTAACTTTGGCTAACTCGCGTTCGGCGCGTCTTCTTTGTTGGCCCGGGTCAGGTCTGGGCCAACATACAGGCGGGGCTTCCTTTTAGTCAGCTTACCCCGGGCGCGCAGATGGCTTTTACTCTGCGATCTCAGATTGCGGAACGCGGGACCACCAGGCGGTTCCGGTGTTGAACGCCATGGCGCTGCCTTAATAATGTTTACCGGGCATGGGGAATGTCGCTCGGCAAGAATCAACATTTGAGCCGGGTTAACGAGCAGGGAGGTCCTCCCCGCTTCGGCTGTGCCAATGCATCACCACATTTGGCTTATCTCCGCCTCAGCTCTTTTGAGCTCGGATTGTTGGGTCAATCCTCGCCCCAAGACAACAGAGTTGTTTGGTTGCCGACGGGCATAGGCCGCGGGCCTACGCTTGGGGCGGGGTGGCATGGAGCGGCTTGGGGGGTGAGAGTAGATGGCCCTCGGCCGACGCCTTTGCGCACTCCAAGTGGGACTGCCATGCAAGTGTATAGTGGTCTCTCCTTCCCAAGCTCCTGAGCTTAGCTCCCCGCTGAAATTGTTGCTGCTTTGTCAATTCACGATGCACTGCTGTAATTGCTCATGAGCTGCCCGTGATGAGGCCTTTGCCTTGTTTAGCAACAATGCCCTCAGCCCCGCGATCTTCCGATCTTAGGCATGGAGCTATGCTCCGCCGCAGTTTGTGAGTCCAAAGATAGGGTTCATTGCAGATGAGGCCACTCTTGTGGTCCCCGATCCTACTTTTGAAGGGCTTCAATTGTGACTAGCTCTTCAAAAGTTTAATTGTAGACTTAAGTGCATAAATCAAGCGCAGCCTCTAAGGCAAATCCTCCTCGCCACACTTTTACAAACGCTTGTCCGAAAAGCCTCCAAGCACTTTGATGATGCACAACCTCTTTACGCCATTTTGAAAGCTTCCACGGTCGTATGTGCGTGCTTCCAAGTGCAAGAAGCAGGCAAGCTCTTTTCACCTTGCTGCATGACACCGGCTCAAAAGTGTTCAAGTGCATAAATCGCTTAACCTCTAGTGCAACCTCTCACACCTTACGTGACGCTTGTCCGAAATGTGGTTTTTCCCCCTTACAGACGCCACCGCAAGGCTTCAAAGATGTAAATGCTTTAAGCCAAGGTGATTGGATGGTATCACACCTTCCTCGAATCCCGCCTTTAAAATCGGGTTGCAAAACTTGTTGTTTTCTCCCTCTCAGATCTTGGGTTTAATGTGTACAAAACCACATGTCTTTATAATCATCACGTAACAAGAATTCCAATGATATGCATTGCTCCCAAAACAAGAAATGGCAGATCAATAAATATGAAGAAAAGTATATACCGCTGAAAAATCCAACAATGGAAACCCTAAAGCCAGCACTGAAAATCTGTTGTTTTTGCTCTGACATCCTGTCTAAACATTAGTAAAACATAAAATATCTTTAAAAGAACTCTGAGAGAGCTTTCCAAAGATATAAATTTCATGAGAAAACCGAAAGTCACAGAAAGAGATATGAACAAAAATGTAATATGAACCACAAAGTGGTGGTGCAGGTTGTAAATCTGTGTTTTGCTATGGAAACACCATTCAAACACATGCAAGTCATATACCTTCAGAAAGATCACTGAGGGAGCTTTTCCAACGTGACAAATTTCAGCTGAAACGGAGTTAAAATCCGATAGATACGATAGAAAATATGTGGACAATACCACCTAACACTTTTTGGTTTTTTTTATGCCCTCGATTTAGTAGCCAGAAAGTTCGAGTTTTTGCAGAGGAGAAATTATAGAAAACATATACAAATTACATACCAATAGGAAGAAATCTGAGATGACTTTCCAACGCAATAAATTTCAGCAAAAACGGAGTCCTTTGATCTCCGTGATATGATCAAAAGTGTGTAGGCAAAGACCAAAGAAGACTTCAGTGGTTTTGGGGCCCCAATTTGCAGCCCGAAAATATGTGTTTCTGATGTAAAATAATCAGTGAAACATATGCAAATCACATACCGATAGAAAGAACTCGAGATGGCTTTCCAACGCAAATGCATTTCGGGCTGAAACGGACTTCTAGATCTCCCGCTTATGATTGAAAACGGTGGACCGAAAAAACATTTTATAAAAAGGTTTTGAAATGCATAAAAGAAAATAATATTAGTTACCCGAAATAGTTGTGTTTATGTATGATAGTGGAAATAAATATTCACCGTAGATATATGCTTTGAGTTTCTATAAATGAAGAAGCCCCCCATTAGCCTCAACTCATATAGTATTAGCGTTGATTCATTTGGTAGATTTAACAAAAGCAAGATCCACATTTTCATAAAAAAAGATGCATCCTCACCACATCATCCGATTTTAAATGGGAGCGAGTTTATAAGATTGTTTTTTCAACTCTTCATCATCAAGATGCATGATATACCTTTTAGCCACAAGGGATATGATAGTTCATCAAAAAGTAGCATGGCTAACATTCAAATAGAGGAGAAATATACATTACATCATTTTCACCAAGAAATAATGAAATCAAGTATCAACAAAAGTAGCATGGCTACATGCCGAAAGAGGAGAAATATACATCGCACCATTTGGTACATTTGGTTGTAAACCATCCCATCAGATTCTTAAACCTAGTTCCTTGTGGTTCAACATGCATTTTACCAAAAGTCTCGAAGTTCTCTATGCCATCTCCATGCAGCATGGTATTCCATAATATAATATCCTTCATAGACATTTTATCAACCAGCCTCCCTAACATTTCCAAAAATTTCGGGAAGAACCAGCTTTTAACACTATAGTGGTGGGATGATGGACCGTAAATGGTCCATTTGAAGTGTTCACCTTTAAATTCATATAAAAATCAATGGTACAAGATCTATTTGAACCCCTTCCTAGAAGTTTATATATGGCATTCGTGGTCCATTAGAAAAATAGCTAAAATTATATATACCTCAATTTTGTAAGTTATGCTCTAGCAAACCTGGGGGTCAAGTACCAAAAGCTTCATGTTTACATAAAGTCAAACTGGTCTCGACAAAAATGATTTTTTTCAAATTTTTGATTACCATGATATTTTTCTAAACTAGATAAGGAAAATAAAAACAAAAACCACATGTCAATTTGAAGTCCGTGGAAGAAAGATAGGGCCATTCAAACATGACAAGGTCAAACCGTTCGCTTCCCTCGTAACCAATTATGGTCCGTCCCTTCACCCACAACCTGTGTGTGGTTCTTGTACACAATGTGCCTAATCTACAAGGTGCTAAGGAGGCTAGCTAGAGCATCAACTACTAAGTTTTTAAGTCTCTACCCCTTCCCAATACAATGAGTCCACGTAATTCAACGGCCCATCACATCATCATAGAACTAAAGAATAATAATTAATCTATATCATAGAGTTAGGTTCTTTTAGTTAGGTCAACTGGGATCCGCTTGGCTACTAAGGGTAATTTAATAGGCTAAACCTATTGGTTCGATGGCTGGAATATGGTTTAGGCTATTAAATCGACTAAATACCCGGGATCCCCTCGGGTTCACTCCTCTTGATCCGGCCCATATCGCTGCTCGCTTGGGGATGCTACCGAAAGGAGAATTCGACGAGTTAGGGGAAGGGCAGATCTAGGAGTTGCATTTGACTCCTCCGGGCTTAAATCGAGCTCGGAAGGTTCGTGGGACTAAAAGGAAAGAATTAGGGTTTGGTTACCTTACATAGGCTCGCTAGGTTTAGGGTTTCCATGACCCTTGGTCTGCCTTTGTCGGGTTAAAGGTTTAAGGTGTGCACATTGCTAAGTGTAAGCACCCTTGCAAGTTGCCCCTAGGGCTTCTTGCTTGGTTACACGCTACGCATACACATTGTTTGAAATGGCGGTACGCTGATGGTGCAAGACGCAGATACGCCTTGAGACCGAGATATCGCATCGAACATCACATTCTCCCCACCTTAAATTGATGCTGTCCGCAGCATCGTGGGTCTCCCCACCTTGGGATCTTCTTAACCTCCGCAATCAACTTGATGCATACACGTTATATATACTATTATCATAGTTACATATTTATTATGATTACCTTGAGGTAATATTTTTAGAACATTATTATACTATTATTCAATCAAATACTTATCAATTCGTATGTCATTACAACAATTACCCATTAGTTTTACTTATCATAATGTTTTAGTTTATCAATATATATACAATTATTCTCTGAGGTACTCTTCATTCCTTGCAACACATTACAACAAAATTTGTGTTGTAAGTCTTCGTGAGTTTCGACCTCCTAGCCCTCCGGAGCTCTATTGCCCGCAGCAGTCAACACTATGCTAGTACCATTTTTAATTATTTATAAATTTGGTTATAAGGGAACCACCCCAACTATCTACATGAATGCATGGCTAATCCTCGAGAAGGAAGAGGATGCTTCTTCCATCGCGGGTCGGGAGACAGCACCCTATAATGCCTATATGGTGCTCATGCCTACACCTTTAGTTGCCCAAATGGGAGGATAGAGTCCTTTCAGATATGGAGCTTGAAGGATGGTGTCCTCCCCCGTAGGCATTGGCTAGAGGTGCTTTCCCTATCAATGCATTCCTGAATGACCTCTTATCTTCGAGGTCGCTCTTACTTCGTAGAGAAAGTAGACTTTCTGCCGGAACCGCTGGTCATGCCTACATTGACATTACACTGACGCTCTAGAGATCACCATAGTGATCTCATCATTCGAACAACGCGATGCAACCCATACCTCATAGGTTGCATGCGATTATACTTAACTATGCAAGCTATAAATCTACACAAATCGACATGCCTCGAGCCGGGATTTCTTCTGGAGATGACCTTGTCGCCCCATTGCTCCATAAAACTATGGGTACCGCTTTTATCGCATCTCTTTTAAGTACCCATGTCGCGATTTTCCACCGGCAAGTGTTTCCACTTGACCAAGTATTGAGAAACTCCGATCTCCTTGTTTTCTTGAACGCTTTTATCAAGAATTAGTTCTGGAACTATTTCTATCTCGCTTCTTCATTTCATTTCCAACATCGCCGGAGTGTCCGTGACTTCATCTCGATTGGGAGTGTGCTTTTCAAAGAAACTCACGTGGAAGACTTTTGTGGATCTTAAGTGTGTCGGCAATTTTAGCTTGTAGGATTGGTTACCCACTCTTTGGATTATTCAAGGGCCCATCTTGGAGCAAGCTTCTTACAATTTCCGGCGCGGAGCTTCACCGCTTTACCTTGATCTTGAGCCATACATCATCTCCAACTTGGAACTCTCGACCGTCCGATGTTTGTCTACGATGCTCTTTTGTCGACTTCTTGTCAAGTAGAAGATACCAATGATGACTTTATCATCCTCTCTCGCTCATTTCTAAACCATAGAAATGATGGTGATTATTTTCTATTTTTCTAACTTCTTTTATTGGAACGAATAGAATAGAGTTAAGATGTCTTACCAAAAAGTAAGATCTCCCACTATATAATGTCCTTTAATTTGGCAAATATAGTATAATTAGGATGCAATATTATCAACTTTTGGCGATTTTATAAATCTTTTGAGCTAACGCATCCTACTAAACAATCGAATTGAGATTTATAAAATTTGTGAAATATAGCATTTTTACGATATATCACACCTTAAAGTCATCACTGGAAGATACCCTCGAACTTCTTCTACGAGTTGTTGCATGTCGCCCAACATTTGCTGCGAAACTTCTACTTTTGACACAGGGTTGTGCAAAGTGTCTGGAGTTAGGCATTGGTAGCCGTAGTTGATCATGAACGGCGACATTTGGGATGATTCCTGCTTGGTGCTATTGTATGCAAACTCTACCAAGTGAATAAATTCCTCCCACATACCTTGCTTGTTCCGCATATAGTTTCTTAGCATATCCTCCAATATTTCGCTGGTATGCCCGCTTGCCCATCCGTCCGGGATGATAAAAGGTCCCGCCAAAAGGCACTGATGAACTTCGGATTCTGGGTCGGAGATAATTTCCCTTGGCATGCCATGGAGCCAAGATTTTTTTGGTGAAGAGCTTTTGCCGTATCCATAGTGTGTCCGTGGTCCCGTAAGGCACAAAATGGGCCATCTTCGACAACTTGTCCACGACCACCATCAAGGCATCCTTCCCTCTTACATGCTCTTGGAAGCCCCCGCTATGAAGTCCATGTCGACGAATCTCCCACTTAGCGTGCTATAATCGGGCCATAATGGTTCCAATGCACCTGGAATTAAGTCGTTTCGCTTCTTCATTTGTCGACATAGCCGACATTCCTTGATGGGCGAACACCGCTTCTTCATTTCCGGCCAATAGTAGAAGGCGACGACTTTGAAGTATGTCTTCATTAATCTGCGTGGCATGTTTATTATTGGGCTGTAGGTGTCGTGGAGGATCAACTTCTCTTACCCGGATGATTCGTGCACGACAACTTGTTCTTATGGTACGTATAAGGTTACCTTCCTTCTTAAAATTTTTGAAGGTTTCCCTCTCCTTATTCGTTTCTCGCCTTGCACAAGCTTGCCCATACTTCTTTGAAGTCCACATCCGCTGGCAACGCTTTCTTCAATCATCTTCCTAAAATTGCCGGAGAGCCGGGAAATTGCATTGCAATGCACTCTAGTTGTCGGGCGGATGCCTTGAAAGTGCACCGCTACCACATTAATCTTCCGGCTTGTAGACTATAATATCAAAGTCATACTCTTCGAGAAACTCTATCCACCTCTTCACGCTTCAAAGTTAAGGTGTGGTTGCGCGGAATACATATTGAGGCTCTCGATGATCCGCGGTCCAACCGAACTTCCTTCCTAAGAGGTAGTGCCTCCAATTTTTAACGCCTCGCAACCCAAGCAATTCTTGATCGCGGCGGTCCAACGCTGCTTTCAAGGCCGCTCATCTTCCTGAGTCATACGCTATTACCCGCTTCTTCTTGCATGAGCACCGCACCTGTGGCTATCTTTACTTATGCGCCCTGCCGCCACTAATTTGTCCTTCTCCGGGTTTGCGGTGGTCAAGATCGGGCAGCTTGTTAAGGCTTTCCTTCAACAATTCAAAGCCTTCTTGGGCTTTCTTTGAGCCAATGGTCTGCCCAATTTTTCACCTTTTCCGCCTTCAAGCCAAGTCGGCATCGGGTTGCTATCTTTGCTAAGTTCTTCACAAACTTCCTCGTAATACCCTGCTAGGCCGAGGAAACTTTTGACCTCGTGGACGTTCTTTGGTGCTGGCCATTGGGGGTAAAAGCATGAAAGGGTGTCTATAAATGTAGCCCTTTTTGTACATATACATATGTACCGAATGCACATTTTTGGCATAACCGGTCATCATGACCCGCTAGTAACCGCCATGATTAATGGCTATCCACCACTAAAACCGCACAATTATCGGATTTTGAAATTTTTACCAAATTCTTTCTTGGTTTGCCTCTTGTTCACTATCCCACCCCTGCCTTCTCTGCTTGAATTCCGATCACGAATTCTTCATCTAGCTATGGCCCCAAAACGCCCCCAAATCAGTGCTTGCTCATCACCACAGCCCAAGCAAGAAGTCAGTGCTTCCGGCAGTGGAATCTTACCTCCAAGGAGTTTACGTTTGGGTTCTGATGTGATCCAAGCCAAAGACCTCCGTGATAAACATGCAGAGGCCCACATACCCAACCTAGAGATGGTTATGAACGAGGTATGGGGTGAAGTCTAAAAAATAGACGAGGATTCAAGGAAGGAGAATCCATGGAAAGATGATTTTTAAATATTATGAATTGGTTTATGGCAAGAAACAGTTACAAACATTATATTTCTACCTATTTTGCCGAGCATTTGCTCTTCACTTGAAGGGACGGCTTGTTGATTGATGGGCGGGCTAGGACCGCCAAAGATCTTGCCAAAAACTTCAGAAATTATAGAGGTCCCTACAAATGTAAATCCTCAAATATCAAACAGACATCTTTTTTGCAAAGTAATATTAGAGCCCCCGGTTATTCTAGATCAGATGTTGACACAATAAAAGTAAAGCTTACTTAAGCATGGGTTGGAGGAGAAAACTAACCTATTGAATGAAGTAGAAGCACCGGAAGAAAAAGGAGGGATGCATTGAAGGTCATCACCGGATTAAGGGTAGAACGATATGCTATGAAGATCCGTAAAAATAGATGAGATCCGAATTTGAAAATGCCGGAAATCAAGTTATCTTGAGTGTTGAAGTACAAGTTGGAAGACTTGGTTATGAATAGACATGAGAAAGAGCAAGACTCTTCTAAGCTAGAAATTGGTTTGCGTGAAGCAACTAAAGAAATTGAAAGGCATGAAATCTCAATTGAACAAGCAAAGGAAAAACTTAATTGCATTGAATTGGTTCCAAGAAAGGCATTCACGCATTTTGGATTTCATGGGGAGAGCAGGACCTATTGTTCTCAAGACCAGGCCCTACCCTCAGAGGAGCTACTTCTATAGAGCAGTTCATCACATTGGTTCATGTACTGCTGTGGCCAAGGCTTTGGCAAAACCGGTTTGTTGCTATAGCTCCATGCGCAGATGCTTATTGCCTCTTCTCGCTTTTGTGTTATCTGGTCCATGAAAGACGTAATTGCATAAAAGGTTGCATCCGGGATGAGGGCATTCGAATTCAAAGCTTGGTTTCCCTCGCAGTGAAAGGTATGCATTGCTTCTCAACTAATTTAAACTTATATTTCTCTTAATTCATATTTGTTATTGTAATCTACATAGTTCTACATGTATGGCTTTCGAAGGCATTGCTATTCCTTGTACATGTATAACTTTTAGTGTACATCTCAGAATGTGAGGTACATAGGCATATATTTGCTTGTTTATTGATGCTTTTATTTTTGAGCATGGACTGCAGTTGTATCAGGTGTACATGTATCTAATGGAGTCTACATCTGCAAATAGATGTACATGCATTTATTTGTAGAGTGCATCTGTAGATGGATTCATAAGTATGTGCATATAGATCTACATTCCCTAACTGGTTACCTGGGTACATCTGGGTACATCTGGGTGCATTGAGGTACATCTATGTACATTGAGGAACATGTACATGTACATTTGGCTACAGTTAAATGTAGTTACGTACATTTGGTACATTTTATGTACATGAAATGTACATGTTGAAGCAGAATGTACCAGATATTTCTCATTGTTTAAGTTCTGTTTTCATGTTCTTTTATGTCTATTGAAATTTAGATCATTTGTTTGTTTGCAGATGAGGCTGTTCCTATCCTAGAAGCAGCTTTAATGGCTGATGTTCTTGAGCCATCTCAGACGACTCTCTTTATAGATTTTATTGAGCATAAGCGCAATGGAATCGTAGACCCTCAACCTTCCAGCTCCAGATTCACCAATGACATTTACAGTGCCAGTAATAGAACCATCTGCAATAGTGCCTCCTCGAACATGGCCAAGTGAAGTTGAGGAAATAGAGAGGATGGCACTTGAGAAAGCTAAAGCAGTTGCAGGTGCAGAGCCTTCAATGATCGCGAAATGTAAAACACTTTCATCACCAAGTGCTAAATTAGTAATTGGAGAAGCTCCTAAGAAAGATTCAAACCTTCGTCTCAAAGATCATCCGCGGGGTGCCGCTTCGGACCGTTGCTATGAAGCTACAAAGGACACAGATCCAGATTTTATCCCAGGAGATACCAGGGAAGAGGAAGTTGAGTTGGTAGTTGAGTCCACTCCAAAGAGGAGGCAAAAGAATGCTGGTGATGTAACTCCAAGAGGAAAAAAACAGGCAAAATCTCCAAAGAACAAAAAAAATGTCCTCCGAAAAGAAAATCTCCAGGCAAAAAAGTGCCACCACCACCAAGAAAGAGGTATGTCCAAGATGAACTAATTTTGTTAAACATCTCAGATTTATGATAATTAACCACATTTTTTTGTACATAGGACACGATCACAGGCCGTGAAGGAAGCTGATCCTGATCCTGCTGAGTCGGAACCGGAAGAGGAAGAGGAGCTACAAGCAAATATTGATGTGATAACAAATAAGGTGCAGCAGTCCACAGAAGATGCTGAAGCAGGTGATGAATTTACAAGGTGAGTAATATACAATTGATTACAATAGATATATTCTTTTGCTAATGCTGTTGTTTCCTTGTACAGTTTAGTGAACCGACTGAAAAGGTTGGTTCCATTCACTCCTTATAGGGACTGTCCTCCTAAGCCTGCACCCTCTATCTTTCAAATTGATGTTGATGAGTTCTCACCGAAGTCGGACTTGACCTCTAAGATGGTAGATGTCTATGGGAGGTAGGCTAGCATTTCAACATATTTATGTTATTTCATTCCCTAAGTCACTCATCTTATGTATTAATATGTATTCTGGATTTGTGTGCAGGTACCTTTGTAGCGGTCTTCCATCTGATTGGAAACACAAGTTTTTTATGGTTCGACCGGACACCTTCCAGAATTTTGTGAATTCCCTCAAGAAAGGGGAGGGCAGATGCACAGAACACTAACATAAAGGAAGGGCTGGATGGCATTTTGATTGCAAGATGCCAATACATATTTGTTCCAATTCTGCAAGGCCCAAATGTGGCATTGGCAATACTTGTGCTTGCTGGTCCAGTGAAAAGCTCTTTTCCATCTATAGCTAGCCCAAGTATACGCATCCTCTCTCTCCGGCCAAAGGCTATGTACCTGGATGCTAAATTGGTCCGTATAAGTATGAGTTTCGCGTTTTGTTTTTATGATTTGATTATTCTCATATTGCAATTTCTTATGCTTGATTTATTCTCACATTGCAATTTTGCGGGTTTCATAAGCTTGTGATCAATAACATGATGCTCGGATCCAACCGGCTTAAGCCATGGTAGGAAGAACTTTGATGCTCCCCGTGTTCTCGGCCCTAAAATGCCGTAAACTAGTACCAAAGAACCCTTGCATGTACATTGTGGCTTACATGCACAAATTCATAGATGCCGTGGTTGATGCAATGTACCAAGCTCCATTTTTGTAAGTAGAACATGTTATTTTCCTCTTAGTTATTTGTTGGTATAGTCCTCTAATATTTTTGTGCACCATGCATGATGACACCCGCTTGGTTCATCGATGCCTATGCCAAGTCACCTGAGGGATCATCTAATGGAGGCATTAATTGTAGAAGGCGAGATGAATATACAAGCAGCTTGTTCCTACAATGTGGTAGATAGTCTCTTTGACTTGTTTGTAAATTACAGCTTTGTATGAGCCATGTCCGAAGCTTCTTTTGTACTCAATAAGTGATGAAAAAATTAATTTATTTGTCTCACTTACACTGCAAAAAATAACAATTGTGTAATTATCAATGTGTTTTCTCAATTGTGTGATCTGAAATGTAATTATAAATTGTGAATCTCAAATGTTTTCTTGCCGACAGTGAATCATCTAATTCAGGGAGAAAGCTCATTATCTTTGACTTAAATTCCGTGGTTGGGCAAGAGTGTGCACAAGAATGAAAATATTAACTCAAGATACCAAATGATCCGTAAAGATGAGCTTCAATTTAATATAGGAAAGCGTGTTTTTTATCAAGCAGCCGTGGTTAGCATCACTGTTAGCATTTGTAAGAGAAGGGTTTGATGTTGCCATCCGGGTCTTCACTCACTTCTAAAAATCTTCACCCAATTGTGGAACATATTTGTGATGCTTTTTCCATAAAGTTGAAGTTTGTTTACGTACGTGAGCGTGATGTTGGACTCTCGCCACACAAACACCATATCAACCTCAAAAGGGGTTGTTTGTGAAACCATTAGTCGGTGGTATGGAAAGAGTACCCGGGAGTACTATGGACATACAGATTGATCGACGACGAAAGATACAAATCCACTTTGAATCCTATAGAAAGCTACATATGTCCTTTCTCTTGGACACCGATATTAGCCGGTGACATGATTGCTTGTCATGGAGCTCATTCCATGGCTTAATGGATTCAAAATGGCTGAAGATGGTATAGTTTATGTGAAAGAGCATCCAATGACTAATGCAGGAGATAGCATATCGGAAAGGTGTGGAACAGATTTTGCCGGGCAAACTATGGCAAAGAACTTGGGTGCTCACGCTGCCTAAATTTAGTCAATATAATGAGTAAAGGAATGGAGGAACCGCCATCATGTTATTGGCCTCTCGACCGCCCATTGTTGGTACGTGACTTTGACTCGATGTACAAATTCAAATGTTATGAATATATGTATCAAAGTTTTTGTTCATTGCACTTGAGTATTGCTTTTATTGCCTTTCTTATTGGTACAATTATGAGTGTGTATACATAATTAAGTGATCTTCATTTGCTTTGTAGATGAATGGACTAAAACACAAAAAGACTATTAAGAAACTAAGAGATAGAGTTCTCATTGCACCCGTAGGTAATACAAACCAACACAAGCCGCAAGTACATAGGGTTGGGGACCGACATCGCCTCTATCGTTGTTTTGACCTTTGGGAAAAGGTTGAGCATATTGAAAATTATGAGGAACGAAAGCAACCATGAAATGTATATTGGCAAAGAAATCACTTGTTGCACAACCCTTGGGGAAGGCACGTGTCCCGAAGATGCGTGCCATGTAGGATGGAAGGTTTGCCGCTGGCACGCGGCTATAGAAAACCGCATGGACCGCTTTAGAGGATATCTCTTCACCTCTTTAAGGGCTGGAAGACATGATGCAATAGTCATAAGATATCAGGCTCCTAATGACATTTTGAAGCTTTGGTCATGAATTATGGCCATGCTCATTTTCTGTGTGTTGTATTTATGTCCACAATGTAAATATATCAACCATTTGTACATGAAAACCTGTCCATTTCTTATCTTTGCCATGACAAAACTATTTTTTAATGTTTATGCAATTCAACTTTCTTATGTTCAATTCTAATCAACTTACACTTAACAAATTTTTTTGGAATGTATAATGATGTACATAAGATGTACATGTGTTGTACATCTTATGTACATTGATGTACATAATGCACTTCAAGTAGTCCAGTTCTTCAGTTCTTATCTTTTATATGAACATTTAGTATTACAATATTTCGGAAAGTACTACAAAATCGACTTAGTCCATGTCATCTACAATTGCCGAAAGTTGTGATAACAATGTCTCATGGACTTCATCCGCAAGTGAAATGTCGCGGCTTTTGCCCCTTCAAATTTTTGTGTTTTACTTTCTTGAATGGGATCGAACCCCAATCACAGATTCTCGGCAGTACCAAAACATTCTTAGTAGGAAGCGCTTTTTATACTTATTGTGGCGTACCGGGATTAGTTCATAATATTGTCCTTCAATGACACTAGTGCCGCCAGAGTATTCATTTCTATAGTCATCAATTGAATCTTCTTCAATGCATGCTTTTCCCTGGTGCACATGAGAACATAGTATGAAACACCTTCCACATTGTCCGGTGTGAAAAAGACACAAATACATCTCAAATGCAGCCACAAGTGTCATCTAAACCAGCCTCGCCCTCTCCTGATACAAAACATCCACATCATTTTCAGCTTCAACACAGAGGCAATATGATCTGTGGCTCCAAACTTTTAGAGACCATTCTCCACAATGTTTAATGTTCTCACAATTCAACCAATTGAAGTTCATGCAAGCATCACAAAAGCACGAAGGCATAGCAACTTTGTTGGATCTATTTGGGTTTATAGTTGACACATAATGTATCCGCTGAAAGTACCGTAAAGTCTTGCAATTGAATGCTTCTTTGTTCACATCTGTTTTTCCAACCTCCCAAAACACCCTTTCACAATCCGGATTCCTTGGCCCTTAAAACCGCATGTTGTTTACAGACTCACACCGGCATGCCATTTGTTTTCTCTGCCGCTCTCAAGCCACAACTTTGCTATATATACCCACCGCCATCATGTGTGCCTTTCCCATGGCAGATCCAAAGAAATTCCATATCACTTTAATTTTATATTTTCAACATGGTATCTACAGATTCCATACCATGCCCGTGCAGATTTGAATTGAGATGCACAACCATCCGACCACACATAATGAAGGTTTATGTCCACCTCCATTATTCTTAAGCCACCCCAAATGTAATTTAAAACCATGTCGCACAAAATGAGTGTCATGCTTCCCGTCATCTGAAACATAGAAATGCACTTTGCTTTTTTAAGCTTACCTTCTATTTTCATCATTGAAATATGGACCAAAATACTAATTTGATCAGATTCCAATGCTGGGGATTGCACTGTCCTGGTTTCAATGTGTGTAGTTTGAAAAAGTCAACAACGAGACAACACACTATTATCAGGAGTTTCTCAACACATCTTTTTAAATTGTTTGCTCCCGCCAAGCAGGCCGAAAGTTATGATCGTAGAACTTAGCAAGCTGATTTTTCATGTTCTTTAACAAAAACAGATGCTTTGTCATTCGATCAACTAATCTAAGCCTTCGATGTACCTTTTTGGATGGTTCATTGACATATGCAAATACTTGCCAAATTCCCATTCTGAATTCCATCTTCCTCGCTTGGACGGATGTCTAATTTCTTCACTCCACATTCATCACATTCACCTTTGATGCATTTTTAGTTTATGCCATTCATCCGTCACATATTTCTTTAAAACTGTTGACCTCCACAAGATACTAACATTATCAAAAAAGTCTTCTTGTTTGCTTGACATACTCCATTGTTTTCTTTGGGATGCACAGACACGCAGCAAAAGAAGTGCAATTAATATGTGGGGATCTCCTCATGTCATTGAAGGCTTTTTTTTGTACGATCTCGCTTGCTCATGTTTGACACAACAACATGTGTTTCTTTTCCTTCAATTTCCTTATGCAATAGGTTTCGGATACCGAACCGTCGAAGGTGAATTTTGGTATCGGGATTCCGATATACAAACCATTGATAAAGCTCGACTACAATAACAAAAGCATTAAAGACCATGTTAGCAAAATGATGTAAACGAACCGATGCCAAAAGAGTATTGAACTATATTATTGTACATTTAATGTATGTTCTATGTACATAAAATGTCCATCCATAGTTCCATTGATACATTCTTTGTACATCTAATGTACATCAAGTACATCTAATAACCAGCTCCATCGATTCTTATCAGACATCCAATGTACATCCAATTTACATCTAATATACATCTAATTAATGTTCCAATATTAGTACATCACATTAATGTTACAATATTAGTACAACTAATGTACATATGTATGATTTGTTTGGCTTCATTGCACCGAAAGTACACTAAAATGTAAAATGATGTAATTTTGATATTCAAGTGCATGTAAAATGTTTGCATGGACATGTAAGTGTTAATGGATGTACATCTAAAAAAGTACCTAATAGCACATCACCGGGAAGAATTTACGCTACTATGTAAACAATGTAAAAATGTAAACAATGTAAAATGCAATACATTTCATGAAAACCATGTGTATTCATTAAATGTGTCTTTTCGAACGTAACTAGAATGTATAGAAGAAAGTCATGAAAGAATTTTGGAAGAAAACATATCTCCAAACTGAATTGATTCAATTACAAGAGCAAACCCGTGAGATATCAAGGTATTGTATTGCTTGTGTTCTCTCTTCATGACATCTCTAACCTTTGGTGAAACTTTTTTGGTATTATCAAGCCAAAATTCACGAACGACATTTGATTGAATTATCGATTCTATTTGATCTTGGCATCCTTCCCGCCAAAGCCCATACATTTGCTCCATTTAATGACATTATCTTCCTTCTTCTTGCTGCACTTTGGATAAATTTCTTGGTACGTATCTTTTAGCAATTTTGAAGAAACATTCTTGTTTATATCTCCTTTTTTCCAACAATCATTGATAACAAGAATGTTTTGTGACCAATTTATCTTTGCTATTAGCGTATTTTACTTCTTGAAGCCCATCTTTCAAGTTTTTCGATCATTGATTTCATAACAATAACGGAAGGATTTCCAATTACAGGTTGAAAAAAGAAAAGCTCGTCATCTTGCAACAAACGAGCACAAAAACTAATCTTTGATCTGGGCGAAGTGTTTGCCAAGAGCCAGGATGCAATCCACCGAATTGGCCAACACGCCTTTTATTTGTTTTGTGGCATAACACCGCCAATGTCGGCATACTTGCGCTTAGAACCATCACTTCCATTGGAATTCTCACCCTCCATGAACAGATTGAAATTGATTTGTATTTCTTTTGTAGATTCAATTGGCATGTGTTTGCTTCGAATTCGCTTCGGTGTTAGCCCCCGTGAAAGGGGGAATTTCAGAAAAGGGAGGGACGGATCCATTGAATTGGTTCGGGTGGTTGGTGGTTAACCAAGAATTTGAGGGCACTGCAGGGGATGATCTTGCAATCATTGCATACGACACAAAATGACAAACCATAGTATCTTGATGTACATCTAAAATGTACCCCAAAAAAGCACAAATTGATCCTTCAATTCAAGATTGACGTACGCGATACACCTTTCATGCTTTTACCCTTGGATCTTTGCTTCAATCTTGGCGGGATCCGGCCGAGATTCTTCCGCTGAAATCATACATGACCCAGGGTATTCCACCTTCTCTCAAGGCGAAGTGGCACCGACAACTCTGGTATACAACCGATGCCTCTTCAACTTCTCGAGCACCTTTCTTCGTGTGTTGCATGTGCTTCAATAGATCGCGCTATACACCAGAATGTCGCCAAAGAACACTATCACGAAAAGCGTCCAAGAACTCCTCGAAGATGTCGCTCATGAGTCTCATGAACATTCTTTGGGGCATTTGATAGCCCAAAATGGCATTCTTGCGGAACTCGTAATGCCCATAGAGGTCCCAAGGCCGTTTTGTGGGCGTCTTCTTCCTTTATCCTGATCCGGGGTGGTAACCCGACCTTAGGTCCCATCTTTGAGAAGACCTTTGCCCCTTGGAGCTGATCCATCAAGTCGTCCTAGAGTGCGCATTTGTTCTTGATGGTGTGTTTGTTCAATTGTTCAGTAATCTATGCATATCCTCAAGGTGCCATCCTTCTTCTTGACAAAGAGGATGGGTGCCCCAAAATGGTGAGAGCTAGGTCTAATGAAGCTAGTCGAAAGCAATTCTTGCAATTGTTTCTTTAGCTCAGCCAGTTTCCTGCATCGTCATTCTATCACGGAGCCTTGCTCGTCGGCTTGGTTCCCGGGTTCGAAAGTGCTATCTTGCACTTTCGACTCCCTTTGTAAGGAGGAAGTTGCTCGATCTCATCTAGAAGAGATCGGTGGAACTCCGCGGATCAAGTTGGCTATTTGCTTGGGCAACTTGCTGAGCACTTTGTCTTCCTTGCTTTCCTCCAGGCTGGGTTCTTTCAATCTCAAGTTTGAAGATGTATGCTATCCAAGCCGCTTCTTGATTGACTTGAGCGGCTTCTTAATAGACATACACCGCATGATGGGAGCAACTTCTTTACCTCGCGGATCTCAATAACTTTGCCGGGCCGGGCGGAGGGAGGCCACCTTCCGCTTCCACAGTCAATGATGGCCCTACTTGGGTCCAAGGTACTCCATTCCTATTATCGTCGTACTTGCCGATGCCCATTACTTCGCTCCCACGGATATTAATTCCCGGCAAGTCAATGTCAAAATTAATCCTCTTCCCCCGCCGCTTGTCTTATTATACCCGCCGCCAAGATTACGGGCCTTGGTTTGGACTTTAAGGGTTTCAACTTCAACATGTCGACTATCCTTGGGAAGCGAAGTTGTGGCTACTTCTAATCTATTAGGACTATGAAGGACTTGGTTTTGGCCTTCCCTATTGTGGAATTACTCTATACTGATTTTTCTGCCCGCTCAGATCTATAGCAAGAAAGATGTGGCACTCACCCTCAATATATAATCGCTGCCTGGCGTCATTAGGCTTCGCCGACGGAGTGTCCCATCCACTCCAACTCCGCCCTTAGCGGCCCGAGCTCATGACTAAAGGGCAATTTCGCAGCTTCGCGGCTTTGCTGAAAGCATCGAAAAGCCGCTTCTCCATACACGCCTGCTTTTCTTTGGAGGGTATTGCTTAAGAAGGATCGCATGCTACTTTGCTTGTAGTTTGACTTTTCCTCGCTTGTCCTTGAAGGACACCCCGCTTCCTTTCCCGATGTCTCCCGGTTGCTACTATATGGGGATTTTGCTCGACTTTGGGCTGCTGCCCTAGGGCTATAACTCCCGTTGCTTTGCCTCTATCCTAGTAGTGCAATTTGTTTTACGCTTGTATTTGAGGCCCTCATCCGGGTAAGCTGATTGCTTTGGATTACCTTCCTCGGATACCACCGCCTTGGGGTCTATTGCCTTTACAATTTGGGATCTCTTCGCTCGGGCCCTTCAATGTAGCTCCACCGTGCTTTTCACTCAATTTTCGGCACATACAGCCTTAGTCTCATGAACTCCCTGTGTGCCACGACTTTGTTTTGTAACTTCTTTTGCCGTCACAGCCAAAATTGCTGCATCATGTTGACTTGTGTTCCCGTGGAACGTAATGGGCTGAAGGCTTTAGAAAACTTCTTGAATCTGCACCCATCTCTACTTAAGCCCATGGGCCTTGGCATAACCCTTCCAGTCGAGCGGCGTTCCCTTCCAAGTTGGGCACGTTGCCACCCCGCCTTTGTCCTTGTCTTTTCATTCCGTAAGCGTTGCCGCGTGCTAGCTCATCTCTTGAAAGCCATGCCTCTGCTTAAAAGCCTGACTTTGTTCGCGTCGAACTGCTCAAGCTTCCGGCCTTCCATATATTTGCCCAATGCCGAAGTCTACCATTTTACGGTAGTCAATGCCTTAAGCGTCCTTACATGCGCCATCTCTACGGTCGGCACTTGCTCGGCCTCTTTCTCGGACTTCCGAGTCCGGGAGCTGTACGAGGAGGAGAAAACTACGTACTAGGGGACCTCCTTCTCTTACTCCTCTTCTTATCCTTCCCCACTTTTGAGGTGTCGTTAGGTCTGGGATGATGCTTGTGCCGCCGGTAGAGCCTTTATCCGTCCGTTCGGTTCTCATTCGCGACATCTCCTCTTCGGGGTCTTGGGACTAAATGCCCTTCTAATAGGTTCCTTGGGATGGGTTGCCGGTCAGGGGTCTCTTCAGTCTTTGTTGGGCCTCCCTGCTTTGTTTGAACGTTTCTTTGTTCTCTATCAGCATACACGATTGACCATGGCCTTTACGGTTAGATTCATTTACTTTATTGTATTCATGTATTTGCTTAGATATAATTTTTGAACCAAATACAGTCAACAAAGTAGTTTAATATTGACAACAAAATGTTTTATTATATAATATTTTTAGATACAAGTCCTCCCGATCAAGAGTTTAACTATTCTTGAAATCGGCATTAGGTAGGATCGGTTATCCTCAAGAAATTTCTTAACTTGGGCCGTTCCCACCGAAGGCCCCAGTTCCTATGACATGACATTCGCTGACGCCCCGCCCAAAGGCTTTGTCACCAATTCCTCTACTCTGCGGGTCGGAGGGTAGGCCACTATTCATCGCCAATCTTCCCCGCTCTCCGGTAGGGCACGGCAGCGGTCGAAGATGTCAAGTGCCATCGCCTTTACTAAGACATCATAGTTGACATTTGCAGTTTATTCGAGCTTGCATGCCAAAGCCGAGAGAAGTGTAATGAGCATAAACACTCCTTCTTTGCCCGGATTTGAATTTGGCGATTGTATTACGCTATTCTCTACCATCCAAATAGCCAGGGGAGGTAGTACCTCAACGACACTTTGTCATTGTGTGCCGATGACTCTCCACCGCTTGGCCTCCCGCTCTATGCCTTCCCAGCCGCATTCATCGACCTCTACCCAGTGATTTCTTGGTAGTCTCTAATTGTCGATGAAACTGCCCGACGTCGATTCCTGCTCCTCTTGCAGGTGGTGGTGGTGGAGCTCAAAGATCAAGATGCTCGTGGTCTTATCCGCGGATCCCCATCCGATTCTTGGATGGCGATTCTCGAAACTTCCATTATTTTGCCTTATGTTCTTTGTAGGCACGGATGTCCCAAGTCGACTCCCTGTATAGATTAATGCGGCTTCTCACTTGAAGCGGGAAGTCCGGAGACTCCCCTGATGATGAAGTCGCCTGTTCGATTCTTTGCCGCCGCCATTTGGTGCAAACTAATTGTCAAGCAGAACTCCCTCTCCCTGCATTCTAGAGGGCTGGATATCCTGAGGAGTAGTACTCCTCACCGCAACGATGATGGGGGCTAGCTTCAGGATGCCTAGCCCTAGTGAGTGACTCACGGTCTGGCGGCCGCTTTCGAGAAGTTGTGTAAGCCCTTCCGCTTACCGCCGTTCTTTTAAGATTAGGAGCCCGGTATACTCCTCCCTGCAGTTCTGCCTCCTACATTCTTCCTTCTCTCCCGGTTTCTTCCTCCCTTCGCCCACCGCAAAAAGCATCCGGTCCCGCTGAGGATGCTATGGGGTCCACCTCCATGGGAGGGAACAGAGTTTTCCCCCATTGGGTTTTCATGGGAAAGGGAATATGGCCAAGGCGGGTGGGAAAAGTACTTGGTCTGTCGCCAACTGGTCGAGGACCATGTAATCTGGCAACCTCTCGCGGCCTTGTTGGTCAAATACTTGGCAATGTTCGGGACATCACCAAGGCTGCTTGTAGGGATGGGCGGGGAACAAAATAGCCCGTGCAAGGGGAAGCCGCGACTAGGGACCTGACCTACCCTAGCTTGGAACTCATTCAAAACTCGGTTTATATGCCGGGCGCTTGCGTAAAGGTTGTTTTTGGACATCAATCTCTTTCTCGAAAAGTTTGGAAGATGTCGTTGGTCTCGGTACGCATGTGCACCGGCATTGTACCATCGCCGGGGTCGCCAGCTGCCATTGCCTGGGGAAGGTGTGACTAGCAAACAGATGCAGAGCCCTATGGGAGCTGGGAAATCGCCTAGAGGGTCGAAAAGGCACTTGTAGGGTGTCAAGTGGGAAATGGGGCCTATTTATAGACAAGGAAAACCCTAATTTTGGATGACTTGGAATTTTATTGGGGTTGGGCAATTCTGACCTATTAGGAGGTCCAAATGAGGATTTGAAGACTACTTTGGGGGTTTAAGCATGCTAAGATTAGCTAATGAACCTATTGCAACAAACCGGAGGTCATTTGGGATATGGCATGGTGGAGAATTTGTTTGAGAGGTCTCATACGCCTGAGACCAATAATGAAAGTTTCATTTTTGCTCCTCGGGCGGCATTAGTGAGACATTGACTCTAAATGGGTTAAACTTGTCCAATTTGGTGATATACGGGTCTAATTCTTTGGACTCATCGAAGGTTAGGCGGAATTGACCCCTTATTTGGATTTGGAGCTGTTTTGGGCACTTTTTGGGGTATGGTCTCACGTTTGCTTGAGACCAAAATGAACTTTTCATTTTTCATCGGGCGGCGACGTGGTGAGACATCCTCTCAATTTTAAAAGCCAAAATGTCGGGTTTTAACTAAAACAAAAGCTGGAACTCGGAATTCAACTCAATTAAGCAAGATTATTAACATGTTACTTTGTCAAAAACTTTATATTAACAAAATTTTCCATCTTGTACAAAATTTACCAGCCGCTGCTCTCCTTGATGGCCGGCAAGATGCATGTCCCGCCTCATTAGTGTCACCTCTTTTGCATGGACTGTGGCAGGCCGTCAATTTTTCGTAAAATGCTGCACTATTTTTTTGTTTTGTTGCCTTGCAAAGCGCCAAAGAACATCTCATCCGATCACCCTCATCTTCGACTAGTCGTGCTAACGGTGCATCGGGGATCAAGAACCCGGAAGTTACCGAAAAAATGGATCGTCTCGGGGCTTTCCTCTCGCTCTCCTTTTTGGGCGGTTCTCTTTTGCTGGTGGTCTAGGAGGCCGGGGCTTCCTGTGGTGGTGGCTTTAGAGTCTGGTTCTTACGCCTGATGTCCACACCTTCATAGTTCTTACTGTTTTCTTTGGTAGTATGTGTTTATACGCCTCCCACTGCCATGAAGGCGTTGTGCTCCTTTTTAGTTTCTTCGATAGACCTTGCGGGCTCTATCACGTCGCCTCTCGTCGGCGGCGCTTTGCCGTCCCCACGGGTATGGTGGGGGCCTACTGGCGTACCGGGCTGCTTTCCGGTCAGGTATCACCGCCCGCCGTTGGCGTAGGTCCTTCAAGATCCAGCCTCTCTTTGTTGAAGGGATTAAAGTCTCATCCTCCGAAGTCATCCGGGAGGGTGGGGGGTTGGTTCCCATGGGCCGCCTCTTGATGATGACCTTGGAGCGTGGGGCCTTCTTGAGTTTTCTTTGGCCTCCCTCTTCCCTTCTTCACTTTCCGGCCGCTTTGGCTTCACTCTCGGCTCCTCTTCCTTTTTGGCTTCCCTCTTAGTCCCTCTTCCTTTTCTTCTCTTTCTCTTCCTTCTTCACCTGGCGTTCTTTAAGCCGGGCCTGCTCTCCTCCTCTTCCTGCTCCCTCTGTTCTTCTTTGCTCCGGTCACCGATCTTGTTCCTCCTTCTTCTTCTTTTTTCCTCCTCCATTTCTTCAAAAACCTGTTGCATCACGTCTGGCTTCCTCATTGTCTAGGACTTACGTCTCGTTGGTGTGTCGCCCTCCTCCACTACGGTCTCATCTCCCTCCCTCGGGTTGGTGGGGTTGCCTTCTGTGCTCATCTGGCTTCTGTTGCCTGCTTGATGCAAAGTTGCTCTTGTCTTTTGAAAAGCGAGGCTTCTCTCGAGAAGCATCTCTTTGAGAGCGGGGAGTTGTTTCACCTCGAAGAACTCTAGCAGGTTTGTTTTCGTCTCGCCATGTTTGGATACTGGCCAACTGGGATCCGGCGTGCCCAAAAATCACCCAGCGTGGGGGCCGATTTTTCTAAGGAAGAACATTAGAAATTGGAAGGGGAGTAAATCAGGTGTATTTTATAGATGGGCAATTTTAGGTCAAATTTCAAACTACTCTTTTGGGTGAGGCAAGACACTTATTAACCTATTACATGGCTCAATTTAGACCTTTCTAACCTCATGGTCTCGATACGCTCGCCTGCATCAATAATGAAAGTTTCATTTTTGGTCTGGCGTGAAGTGTGAGACATGGTGATTTTGATGCTAAATTTTATACTTTTCTAAGCATATGTTTTAGAATGTAACATACCAATTTAGCTAGTTTCTAGCTTCAAATTGAATTACTATGTTACTTTTCTAAAATTCATCACTTTCAAGGTGTTTTTGTTCAATGTTCATTAATGCTAAGTTCCAACTCAAAAAATGAACTTTTCATTATTGCTCCTCGGCTGCCGCGGTGAGACCATCCTACTTTTGAAGGTTTTGCTCACTAATTTTAGTCTTTTGTGTTCTCCTAATTCACTTTAACTGTTATTAGCTTAGTATATACCACAAAAATGAGAAAACATTTCCCCATTTTCAGGCTCTGAGGATCCCATCTGCTAGTGGCTCATCGGGAGCATGGCCGCTGTTTTTGTTTCTGGTCTCCAAGAACATGGCTCGAGAATACCGCGGACGCCCTTTACCGTGATACTCTGCAACCCAATTCAGATACAAACAGAGTTCATCCCCCCATACCAGCTCCAGCCGACACAGGCCCTCCACATATCATCGCGGTTCGAACGAAGTCCCAAAGTGGGGAAGAGTGAAGGGGCCGCTTTTACCCGCCTCCCTCAGTGGTCTCCCCTAGTCATGAAGCTTAAATGATACATGCAAGACACATAATTATCACATATCCACCTTGAAAGGGTGGTGGCACATCAACATCTCGCAGATAGACAAAGCAAAGCACGCATACAAGTGGGATTCCTACCCAAGGCCTCGCACTCCAGGGAAGGACCTGACAAGCTTGGGTCTCTAGGAGTTCATTGCATTGTAATCATGACAATGGATTTGTCCGCATGAGAACATGGCCTAGGGTTGTCCACTCCATCCTCCCCCGCGGCACACTTGCGCAGTAGGTTGAAGAGTGTTGGGACCTGACTGTAGCCCACCCGGGATGCATAGCTTGCCAAAGGGGCTATTCCCCGGGTTGCATCTCCCCAGTAGGGTAGGGATCACCCCACCGTAGATCTCCATGCTGACCAAGGTGACTAGAGGGCCACCGCCTTTATCCCACTTAATCCACCTGAAAGTGAAACACCACTCACGGTGTCGAAAGCATGCCTTACCCACACTCAGTGCTGGCAAGCCATTGTGACCTAGTCTACATTGATCCCTGCAGACTTTACACACCGTGAGGGATTGGGTCAAGAGTCAGAACACTAACCTCTTTTTGAGCCGCCTCGCCTCCCTTCACCCCACAAACCAGTGTGGTTCTTGTACACAAAGCCTAATCTAACAGCGGTGCTAAGGAGGCTAGTTAGAGCATCAACTACTAAGCTTTTAAGTCTCTCCCCTTCCCAATACAATGAGTCCACAGAATTCATCCGGCCCATCACATCATCATAGAACTAAAGAGAATAAGAATTAATCTATATCATAGAGTTAGGTTCTTTAGTTAGGGTCAACTGGGGACCGCTTTGGCTAAGGGTAATTTTAATAGGCAAAACCTATTGGTTCGATGGTTGAATACGGTTTAGGCTATTAAATCCCACTAAATACCTGATCCCCTGGTTCACTCCTCTTGATCCTGGCCCATATCGTTCACGGGCTGGGGATGGGTCGAAGGAGAATAACTGACGAGCCAAGGCTACACGGGCAGATCTTGGGAGTTGGATTTGACTTCCTCCGCGCTTAACCGAATGCCCGAAGGTTCGTGGATCTAACAAAGGAAGAATTAGGTTTGGTTACCCACATAGGCTCCTCGCTAGGTTTAAGGGTTTCCATGACCCTTGGTCTGCCTTTTAATGGGTTAAAGGTTGGCGGTGTGTACATTGTTAAGTGTGCGCACTCTTGCAAGTTGCCCCTAGGGCTCTTTGCTTGTTACATCGCTACGTACACGCCGCTTGAAATGGCGCAGGTACGCTGGGTGATCGGTGAAGACGCAGATAATGCCTTTAAGACCGATATCAGACCGAATGTCACATCAATTTTAGGTAAAATTTGTAATAATAATTTAATATTTCCCCATATATAAAACTTACTCTATGATGTCCTCTAAAAAATCATAGTATGAAAGTTCAAAAATGATATGCGAAACCAATGCAAAAACAGTTTCATTAAAAACAAAAAAACATGGTCACAAGAAATCAAGAAAGGTTTTCAGACTGAGCCCATTAATGGGTCCATAGGTCCATTTAAAAATCAATAACTTTTCTTATGTTAATTGACCTCAAGTTGAATTTGTGATATGGATAGCTTCTGATTTACTTTTTAATAATGAAAAATATTTGTTGATCATAATCTTGAGATTTTGATTAAACTTTATAGCATTAAATTCAAATATGTCTTCTATATATATTCTAGATTTATACCAGATGTGACTTTGAAAAATCACATTCTCAAAATGTCCCATGTCATGAAATCAATGCACAAAATTGAAAGAAAATATGGAAGTTTATGACTATAAAAAAGTCAAGTTAGACCTGCTAGAGACAACTACTAGAGACAACACCTTAATCAATTTTGATCTCAATTTTTAGAATATATTTATACGCATAATTCTCTATAGGATAAAAATTAAATGGTTATAACGAGCTTTGCATAATTTGGCAATGTTTAAGCACAAACAACCGTGAATTTATGTACTTATTCGCTAATTGAATCTATATGGACTTCCACCTCACACTTTCAAAAAAAATATGATTATGAAAGGTAAGAAACCATGGTATCATTATGGGGACAAAATGGATAGGGGCTAGTGAGAGATATATATGCTCCATATAATTTGGTTTAGTTATGGACCATAAATGGTTCATGCTTTTAATTATATTCAGATTCTTTCAAAAATAATACATTATTTCAATATAAAAAATAGAGAGTTATATTGCAAAAGGCAGGCCCGCAGCATCTATGAAAAATATAGTGTATATGAAAGATGACCTATTTGTAACATTATCCTACTAAAACTCTAATGATTTGTAGCAACAATGGATTGATATACCTTTTATACTAGTAAACAATAACCATTTCCCATATGTCTTTGCAAGAAAGCCACAACCTGGTACACAAGGAATCTATATATATGTCCCTTGTCATATTTGGAACCATTTGGAAGGCTTATTTGGAGAAATATAGCATGTTCTCTACAAAGCCGAAAGACGATCAAAAGGTAATATGATTTAATTTTTTTATTCTTATACTTAAAACTTCAATGCATCTTCACTTTCATTCATCAATAGACATCACTAGCTAGTAAGTGATGAGTTTTTAGCCTATAATTTTGGAATTAACCTCCAAATTTTAACCCTCTAATGTGTTAATCCTATGGATGTACATCATCTTTAAATATAGTTAATTGCATGGTTAAAGCCTTCACTATTACACTATATACAAGTTGATAGAGTAATTTTTGATGTAGAAATAAGACAAACCCTCATGAGACCTACAGGTGGTAATTTTAGCATTCTTAATATAAAATTTTTGTCCTAAATTTGCATAGGAAAATTTCTTTTAGATTTTGAAGTTGATATAACTTATGAACACTCCAAAAACAACATAAGATTGTACTTCATATAGTTAAGAACCCATGGCCACAAGAACTAAGTCAAAACTTGTAATAATAAGAGAGAAATAATTCCTAAACTCAAGCAGCATTTTTGAATAAAATAGGGTTTGTCCGGGCCCACCTGACATTAGGATGATAGAGCAACCAAAAACGAAAAACATAGAAATCAATGTGTCCTATCATAAATAGACAAATACTTTCAATTTTAGCAAGATTTAGGCCTGTTTATGCTAGGAAAACCTATGATGCAATTCTCGACTGTTGCGTAAAACCGCCAAATTCTCTAATATTTGAACAATCACTACAACATATAGGGAAGTTCATTGGGTCTTGAAATTCTCAAGGCTCATTAAGAAAAACCCCATAATCATCATAGAATAGAATAGATTTTTTAGCCCACGGAGACCAATTGGCCTATGGGACCCAAACAAAAAAAAAAAAGAGAGCCACTAGGATCTAGATAGTATACTTATAACATGTCTATTCCAAAAGTCAAATTTATGAAATGTGTCCCATATTCACAATGTGGTTATATTTATGTTAGACAAATGGAACAAATTGATGTAGATTTCAGGTATAGAAAACTTGAATTATGTTATTGTAGCTGCAAATGTACAAAATTTGACTACCAAGGTTTGCTACTTATCAGTAAAAAGTACATTTATTTGGTATCATGCCCTCCCCTTCGCTTATGCGTAAAATATTTCGAAAGTGCTCCCCACCACATATTTTGCATGTCACATCCTTATAATCCCATCGATCCAGACATCGGATCGCCATTCTAGAATGGGACGAAAGCATGCATGTTTTTGCATGCATGCGGCGCAAAGCGCCCGCTTCCGTGGGACTTCGCTTATTTTAGGCGCTTCGCTTTCGACTTTCACTTCATCGGCTCTTCTCTCTCGCCAGACTTTATTCTTTTGAATTGTTTCCCAAAGCGGGGGAGGGGCTTTTCCTGCCCGGTTTGGCTAATTTTGCATTTTTTCATGTCGCCCATTCTCGCTTTAGCCTCTTCATCCCGGACCTTCGGCCCCCCTCGATCCTAGTTTGTTAAGGAAGTCCCCGGTATTCTAAAGCGGTTTTATTTCATGCAGTCCCATTCTAGAATCCCATCGCATCCGGAGACATCGATCGCCATTCTAGAAATCGGGACGAGCATGATGTTTGCATGTACGCGGGCGCTCGCTCTAGTTGGGACTTCGCTATTTTAGCGCTGCTTCGGCTTTCGACTTCTTCATCGGCGCTTTCCTCTTCTCTCTCAAAGAATATTTATTCTCTTTGAACCCACCCTCCCCTTCTTTTGTTATTGTATTTTTATTCGGCAGGGCACGAATCAGCCCCCCTCCACTCGAGGTTTGGTTTGTTTTGTTGTTTTGTTGGTGATGTGTGTACAAGTACCGAAATGCATCCGCTTTCCACTTTTCCATTCGTGGGTTTTGGGAGTTTATTTTTATGCCTTTACGCTTGTCCAAGCCCGCTTTTCTCTAGTAAAACCCAAAAGGGTGGGGTTTTAATCCCGGGTGATAAGCTTTCTAAGCAGTACACTAGCCCGGGCCTCTATTAGCATTGTATTTTGTTGGGGGTCCAAATGATATAATTGATTTTCCCTTTATTTTTATGGGTAGTTCGATGTGTGCGGCTACCCACTATCCACCATTGTAGAAAATCTGCTGAGATGAATGAGAAGCAGTCTAAGCTCCATGCGTTTGTTGGTTTCTGGCGCGAGTCCCATTCTAGAACCTTGTTTTCCATATCATATCGCTCAATGGGCATGTTGTAAAATACTCTTTTGAGAAGCAGCTCTTCCATATTCTCACATTTTGAATTTGTGTATCTTTTGTGTTACATATGAAGAAAGCCAGTCGGATGTGTTCTTATTTAATAGGGAGGTGGTAGGAGGTGATTCAATTGGCATTGTGCTCACAAACGTCTTTTGAAAGTAGAAGTATAATCATTTCGAGAACGGAATAAAGCGAGCATATATAAAAACTCATTGACATTTTCACTTGTAGTCAATTTTCTTTAATTCCAAATCCTTTACTAACCAAAATAAACTATAGCCAAGGGCATCTCACCTTTGTGGAATTTGTCAAAACCACATGCATTAATGGAGGGGCAATTTGTTTACCTTTTTTTCAGAGATGTGGTTCAGTCATAGATGTGTGAATGTTTTTCTAGTTATAAAACCACATGGAAATGGGTCAAATTTGCCTCCATCGTAAAACACGCATACTAGGGTTTTTCGCCAATTTATGCATGAAGGTGGCATGTCCCATCTAAAAGAAGCGTAGATCCCCTAGGACTATAGCCAAACTATTCGCTAAAGGAAAACGTGAAAGAACCTCAACAAGAGCATCTTTTGGTGCGAAACTAGCGTAAGCTTTGGCCGACGAGGGTCCTATTTTCAACGATGCTTTTGCATGATCATGGAGGTTTCCTTTTATTTCATTCCTCCATTCCAAATAATTAGGTTCCTATTAGAAATAAGTGTGAATAAGGAAATGGCGATAGTTGTCAGGAGCTGCTCTTTAATGATTTTGATTTACATTATATTTTCCTTTACTAGAGAAGAAAGGCTCTAATTTAGCTTCCAATGTCCCTTTTCAATTTTGAAATTTCATGTCCTTTGTCTTCTTCCATGATTCAAGTCATGACATTTAAGATGTTCTCGTGAGAAGAAACTCTCCTTAATCTCAAATTTCCACCTCTATTATGGCGTTATGATAAATTGACAATCTAAGTCTTGAAAATCACATATATGTATGTATTAGCCCAAAACTTTTGAAATCAAGAATGGAGATGAACACGCAGAGGAAATATCGATTATTCTTGCAATCTATCAAGAGTTTGAGATTGTATCACAAAAAGTCTAGCTCACGGGTGAATTTCCGAGAATAGGATTTGCTCTTGTGTCGTGTGGCAATAAGTGGATTACTGTGGTGCAATAATGCAATTGTCGCTATTTTATTTTTAATACAAGGACTCTTCTAATTTAGCTTATTGTGTTCTATTTTGAGGATAAATTTGACATCCGTGTCTTGGAGTCATATATATATGCTTATGCAGTGTAGCAATTTTGAAATCAAGAATGGAGATGAATATGCTAGGCATTATCGTGATTATTCACACCAATCTATCAAGAGTTTGGAGATTGTATCACAAAAGTATAGTCCCATGGTGAACATGGAAATAGGAGCTTTTGCTCTGTAATGTGTGGCAAGTAAAATTGGATTGCCATGATAAAGAGCATATCCGGTCATTTACGCTGCATACATTGAGAGTTAATACCAGGACCCCTATATTCCTTTATTCATCCTCTTCTTAAAAGAAAACGTGGCAAAAAAGAATAAGGGGATGGAGAAATTGCTCCCCACCAAAGACACATCGCCCTCCGGGATGTCCAAGGAAGAGAAGAATTGATGAGGATTTTGGCACGCGGAAAAATGTCCTCTTCATTATAGTTATTGGCAAAGAACCAAGGCATAACCAAAGGTTGTCGAGCATAAGTTATGTTTGGATCTTGTGCACCGAAGTTTGAGTTGAATCTCTGGGGTAAATTTTGATTTTGGAAAGTATATTATTTTGATTGTGCATTGGTAAACAATTGGCCAATGAGTTCGTTGCTGGATGATTCAAGCCGCTATTTTGGAATTCTAGAAAATATGAAGGTTAAAGCACCATGTCGCTTCTTGTTGCCGCTACTATCGGGGTCTTCCTCACTTCCTGAGAAAAGCACATTCCCGCCAAGCCGGGTGTGCCGCAGTCCCTTCGCCATCCGTGTGGTGTGTAGGTCTCCGGCCCTGCGGGAGTCCCAAGTGCTGGCTCCTTCACCCTCAAGGCCCCTGGCCTTGTGTGCTCTGTGGGTCTTCTTGCCACTCCTCGCGACCGGAAAATTTTAACTTTTCAGGCTGCAGGTGGTAATTTGATGCGCACACGCCTTAAGTGGCTCCTTCGTGATCGCTTATTCCTTCTTATCGCTTCATTCAGCTTTATTGATCATTGGTGTAATATTCTTCTTATTCCTTTCCAACGATTGTAGATCATTCACCGAACTGATGGGGCCAAACCGGCATTTTCACCTCGCCATAAGATTTATGGAACCGCTGATACAAGTCAACATACAAGTCAATTAGACAACACCATGCAAAAAGGGGATTCTTGAACCCTCGCCATATGAGGCGCGCACTCCAAGTTGAGAACCTTATGGCTTAATATAGCATTACACAGATGCTTCAAAAAATAGTTCACTACATGTGTGCACTACATATTTCCTACAAACTTAATAAAGAACATACATTCTTCAAAAATGTACACAAGTGCTTTTGAATCTCAAGCTGAAACCGTGGGAGCTCGATAAAATTTGTTCGCCAATGGCGAACTAAAGAAGTGTAAAGTATGCAACATCTTGTCTCGCACAAATTTGCGCTAAAATAAACTATGCATTCAAAAATGGTGAATGTCACTTGCACTTTTAGGCCAAATGCTAACCTTCTAAAATATAGATACCTAATTGCGGTGCAATTGGCCATTTCTACAAACTTAATAAAAGAACCATACATTCTTTCAAGATGTACATAATTGCTTCCTCAATCTCTCAAGCTAAAACCGCGGAGCCCCGATGTACTTGTCCGCTAACGGCAAAGAACAAATAGCAGTATGCAACACCTTGCCTCAAGACAAATTTGCGCTTGAATTCAATGTCACTTGCACTTTTAGGACAAATGCTAACCTTCTAAAAATATATAGATTACCTAATTCTGTGCAATTCAAGCATATTTCTACAAACTTATTAAAGAACCATACATTCCTTCAAGATGCGGCACAATTGCTTCAATCTCAAGTCAAAACCGTGAGTTCCGGATAAAATTTGAAACCGCCAACGGCAAAGAACAAATAAGTGTAAAGTATGCACACTCAGGTGCACAAATTTGCGGCTAAAAATAAACCGCGTATCCCAATCTCGTAATGTCACTTTGCACTTTTAGGACAAATGCTAACCTTCTAAAATATAGAGACACGACTGGTAAGTAATTCATACATATTTCTACAAACTTAATAAAGAACCATGTAGTTTTTCAAGATGTACACACAAGCTTAGTGAATCTCAAGTCGAAACCGCGGAGCTCTCATGTACTTTAGAAACCGCCGAATCCAAGCAGCGAACAACAAGTGTAAGTATGCAACACTTGTTGCACAAATTCTGTAATTAAAATAAACTATGCTAAGAAGAACTGTGATATGGCGCCTATTAAGATAATACAAGTTCCTCATCAAAGAAGGGGCTTCTGCCGTACCGTGTATGCAAGGTAGACAAAGCTCCAGCCTATGATGCCCCTTCTTCTAAGTCCCAAAACCGCATCGGTGTTGTCCGAAGGTCCATTTTCTGGATGGCACTTCATATGTAATCGGTAGCCCTGATCCAATTCAACACAAAGAACTTAGTCCCAGGAGTTAACCTCCCCTGCGAACCCTCTCTCAAGGCCTTACCTAGATATGGCTTCATCTCCAAAGAATCCTAGCACGCTCTCAAAGAACGAGCAGATCGAGCTTAACTTTATGACCTTCAATCGTTTCCGTACTTTCAGTAAGGCTTCCAAACATCACTTACCCTTGAACCGATGCCCTCTATAACCTATATTTATGTCGCCCTCGCCAGACGCTAATATGCAGCAGTAAGATCGACATTCAGACGATAAATCCACTTCAAATTTCTTTCTATTCCACTCCTCGCTTCTCTAAAACTAAAGTCTAGGTTTCCACCATCGCGATTATACGGAGTAATGCTACTTTAATACCATTCAAAACCTTTAAAACCTTTGTTATAACATACCAAAAACCACAACTTTTGTTAATCTTTTATGGCTAGGAAAAACCGATTAATTTAAGTTGGAGATCAAGATAAGATAAGATAAGATGAATTTTTACGCCCACTTTGGAACCCAACGGGTTATGGGATTCAAGACATGCAAGCGGGCAAACCCATCTAAAACCCGGAGACTAGGCCCCGCCATCAAAACACAAGAACCAAATATTAAAAGAATACCAAGAAGAAGATAATGCTAATACTGGTAATATTTTGTGCTTAAAAATTATCTAGACATAGCTCGCCCAAGGATTGGAAGGCCATTGATCTAGAATAATTGTTCCAAGCCTCGGTGATTAATCGCCCATTTCTTTTGCAGGGTGTGGGCTGCCCTCACCTTGCGAGCTCCTCTTCTGATTTACACAACCTAAGAGGGGAGAGGTCTCAATCGGTGAAACTAGTCCCTCTACAGATGGTTTATACATGTCAAGAACATGTATTTAATAAGAGTGTCTTGGCCCAGACCAAAAGATGGCTAAAATGGTGTTTAAAAGGAAAAAAGATGCCTCTCCATGTTAGAGAATATTCCATTATCATTATTCTCCTATTAACTTTAGCCACACTTATTAATGGTTATTCCCTTTTCATCATTTTTTTTGGAATTCTTAATTTTCTAATGGTTTGGGGTTTTAATGATGAATTTGCACCCATTTTCACCTGTGTCTCGATTTGGGGTGATTCTTCGCCCATCTTCTGCGTAAATTTGATGCCAATGTATAATTTCCACTTAAATTTATTAGAATGCTCGCTTGACTCATTGTTTTCCCTGAATCTATGATGTATCCTAACTTATGACCTCTGCTACTTGGAAAAAAAATTCCCACCGAGGTTCAATGTTAGAATTCTCATTCCATACTCTACTAGGCTCATTGAACCTTACTTAGTTAAGGTTCGAAGCCTGCCCATCAAGAACGTTGCTCGATACCATTGTGACGCCCTAAAAGTATACGACGCACCGGTTGCATCCCCACGGGAAATCCCATCCAAAAGATTACCCGCTACATGGGCCCTCCCCGCCCCGCCTCGCTTGGGATGGCCAGCGGGTAGGGGAAACACGGAGGTGTCTTTCATGCCCGGCCCCTATGGGCTCCTCCTTATAACAGGGGAAGCATACTATAATGTTAGCACTGGCAACAATATACATAATCAACTACCACGAAGGGGTAGTGCATGTCCATCCATCCATAGGTATATTTCAATGATAACAACATATCTGTGAAAACACATAAGTCTTTCTCCTACCCGTGCTCTCACCATAAGGGAAAGATAGACCGTGATGACTGGGCCTCAAGATATGGGACGGAGAACATAACAATGGCAGGGCTGGCTATGCACAATGGTTAGGGGTTGACCTTCTCCATTTGCCCCTCCTGTGCATACTTTGGAGATGGGCTAAATCGCTCGGCATGACTATAAACTCAAAAGTCGTAGTCTCATGATATCACCCTATTGGAAGTGATATCATCTCCCAAGTCTCGATGAGATAGGGAGTGTTGTATCTCCCTTCGGGAACAATGGCTCCATGGACGGCTAGACGCCAGAATCCCCTGAGAGTCGCATGCACCCCATTGATCCGTGAAGTGCTCCACCCATATCTGGCCTGCACGTAAGTGACCGACTATAGCCTAGCCCGCTATGCGGGTCCCTCAGAGTCAAGGCCACAGAACTCTCCCTCCATTCTTGCCACTAACCCTCATATGGTGCTAATCACCTGACATAGCCCCCGACAAGTGGGCTCTTATGCACGTGCCGCAAGGGAGCATCATCTAAATAATGGCTACTAGGTGCATCTACCCTCCTCTCTAATAAGAGAGTAAAACATGATCAAACAATATCATATATCCACATAACATGACAAATAATGAGAATAACATCTAATCTCTAATCACATGCATCTAACTTACGCTAGGGTTCATTCATTAGGGTTTGAGATCCAAACTAAGAGTTCTAGAATGGCTTTATTAGAGATACGAATAACTCCTCATCTCGAATCTTAAATTCCGTGATGATCTACAAGGGACTCTACTTCAAATACCTACTCGAGGAATTTCCACCGCCTCCTCATGCCTCCATGGCCCTCAAAGGTCCGGCAGTTCCCACTCCTTTCCGATGTGCCGCCTGGGAAGCTGTCAGTTATGTTATGCCACAACATTTCTAAACGGAGTTTTGAGCCACAACAAGGTTCTAGGACTGTTGGGAGCAAAAAAAAAATGGCATAGGGGGTTAGGCTGGCCATTAATATATTAGGGTTGTCATGTCATGCCTCGTGGCTCCAATTGCGCGCCTGTGGCGGTGTGCCCAATAGGATGGGGCCATGGAAATGGTCCCATGCCTAAGGTTGGCTAAGTTAAGTGTGGAATAACTTAGCCATGCTCCCTTATCCACACCCTATGGTATAACAAGGCACATGTAGGGATTGTATGGTGACATAGCCTAGAAATTATATGTATTTATATTTACATTTTAGAGAACGTCACATATTCCATTTTAAAACTGATGAAAAATGGTTCTTTAGGTTAAAAGATGTAAAATAACATTATCGCTGCAAATTAAATTGAAAGCCATTTTTCTATGATGAGAACATTACAAAATCTATCAAATTGGTTTGATTATTTTGTAAAATAATATATTTTGGTTCATTGTAAGCATGTTGTAGGTCTGCGTATCCATTTTATTAGCTATATTTGTATGTGACAATATTCCCCTTTTTATAGGTGAAACCATTTGAAGCTAATGGAGACCATACTCGCCTTTGGATAATGCACAAGTATTGCAGACCTTTAAAAAAGCATTTGTAAAGATGAATGCCTTGGAGTTATACCTTTCTGGCGGGTTCGATAATCCATGATAATTTTTGCATCCGATTCCATTTTTGTGTTCTTAGCCTATTTTATTCAAAGAACTTTTCAAAGTTATGTGATTTTTTTTTATGTTGGTGTCGTATCAAATGGGATCCCTGCTTGATTCACTTTCATTGCCATCACCTTAAGGAAAGCTAAGGAAAGATGCAAATAATAGGTGTTGTGTGCCTTTTTGGTGATGCTCCTTTCCTGAATTATCACTATTGTTTTGGATGCTTTACCTACTACTTTAAGAGACTATAATATCTAAACCATTATGGCCATATCGAGGTGAGAAATATATATATTTTTTTCCTTTGGGTGTGAGCGCTTCTTTTGGTTTCTCGTAAGAGGGTATTTTCCCCGCTTTGCAAGGGTCTAGTAGCATGCCTCGCTTTACTTCCCAGAGCCACAACCTAAGCCTTCGCTACCACTTTGAAAGTCTTCTAATTTATTTCTAAAGTTGTATACCGGGCTTAGTGATTGACTTGCAAAGATATACGTGAATCCAAGAAGGTTCTATGTCACCGTATTTCTTTATATATGCTAAACCGAGGGAAATATGGAGGAATTCATAATAATTATGGATGTCAAAATTTCACAAAACACGCCTTTTAACAATAATTACCTTCTACATGATGTGTTTCCACAGTCCCGCTTCTTATCAAAATTTGGTTCGCTTATGGCACATCAGTTTTTGGGAGTCAATTGTTACTTTTACTCGTAGAGTGTATATTTCTCATTTCATCTACTTCCAATACTTCCTTATTCCCGAGTTCCTCTTCTCTGCATGCATATCTACACTGTTGTTTCCTTCTAACTCTCTCATGTTGATGGTACAATTGATGTATCTTTTTCATCTAATTCAAATGCCTAAGGTTATCATATATCGATAGAGCACTATTCAAAGGGACTACAAAGCTCTATAGAGGAATAATTTTGAAGAAGACCAGTAGTTTAAGGTCTTGGCGTATACAATTTGGTTGAGTTTGGTCCTGGCCCACAGGAAAAGACGTAAAATGCCTTCTTATCTTATCTTATCTTTATCTTCCTTCTTTATAAAGCATTTTATCCTATATTATAAAAAAGGTGATGTTTATTTGTCCCGGCCATCCCATTTGACGGCTTTAGATTGTGTCACGTGAACTAATAGCTTTTTTATGCCACATGGCGAAAAATCTAGACCTTTTACAAAAAAAAGGCACAAAATTTAAAAGCCACAATTAAATAAATCCAAACTAATGAAACGCTTAATATGAATCGCGGACCGTGATCCGTGGACATAGATTTGAGTCAAGTCGGTGATAGAGTTCTGTGTTTGACTAGTTTCAAGATTTCATAGCAGCTTTACTTGAAGCCCGCTATGCAAGATACTACAGAAGACCAGATTCCATTTTTACCGCATTAAAAATGAGAGGGTTTTCTGCATGAACTCAACAGCTAAGTTAGATTGGTAATTGGTGGGATATGATGAAGATATGCCCTTGCAGCTTTTAGATCATATCAGTTCTCCATTTTGAAGCTTGCAAAACTCTATAAACAAGAGTTCTAGGTCCTTAGCAAGGGATCAAATGGCATATTATGCATGAATATTTAGCAGTTAATTTCATGTGCATCACGCCGTTAAAAGAGAGATTTTTACCTTATCTTCGCGAGACGGTAATGCTTCGTATAGATTCAAATGCATTTGGTGATATTTGGATTTGTGTAAATATTCATTTATGTATCTAAATATATTAGTGGACATAATTTGAAGAAACAGACCAAGAAATCTAGAAAACCGTGATATGCTTGTCAATACAATTCTTCAAACTCCGCACTTATATGTGTTCCGGCGGTGGAAAACCAAAAGGGGTTCTTTTGAATCAAGCCGCCCATGCAAAAGACAATATTTGGCTATTTTTGGATCAAATAAAACTTGAACGTGCTCTCACTTGCTCTCACTTCCACAACTATTCTACATTTGCGTATCTAATCCGCTTTTGAAAATATCGGTATATCATAGCTATGGTGTTAAATAATAATGCTTGAACACGCAGGTCCTCGTTCTTTTATTATAATGGAACATGTTTGTTCTCTAGTAGAAAATGTACGTGACAGCTTAGCAAATTAATGGAATGTAATATTAAAACAATGAAAAGCATGAAGATTATCAACAATTATGGGTTGGATAGAGAGAGAAAACTTAACCTCTAAATATGTTCTTGGGTTGGCTCAGAGCAATTTGATTTTGAATATAACGCACTTTTGGGAAATGGAGTTGTTCCACTTTCAATGTTAGGCAAAGACTTTGTGGGCTCTCTCTAACACCTCCTTTAGTTGCGGTGTATAGGTTTGTCAGCTTTTGTTTTGGCTTCTATATATTTTATATTTCCTTTGTGCATGAATGTGATTTTATATGATCTTATCTATGAAGTTCATGCTCATTCTATACCCTTATAAAAAAATGTGGCTCATTATCGTAAGCTTAGGTTATAAAAAGTCGCTATAAGCAAAAGGAGACAAGAGGTAAGCTCCGTCTCTTTGCAATAATTGCCTTCCTGATTTAGTAAAATATTCTTGAGTGGTATATTTTCCTCTTCATGGGATTTTAGGGAAAGTTGTTAAGAAACATAATCGAGGAAATATTGCCGTGAAAACTTAAACGAAAAACCTACTAAAAATAATAGACTTCCCCATCATGAGTTCCTTTTTATAAAGACAAAGATTCTTTATAAAGACATGGCAGCAAAAACCTATTACTACAAAAGTAACTGCTAGCAATATTTAATGCTATAATTTCTCAAGAAATTCAAGGAATTTTTTTTAAATATAGTAGTAAATGCCTAGTTAGTTTGCAAATTGATCGATTGAATCCAAAAAATAAAATGAAAACATCGTGATATTGAAACACAGTTTGCCAAAGCTATAAAAGTTCCTAATCAATTTTGATTGGGGTAAATATGTGCAACTCTAGAAATGGATGGGATGTAACCCAGCCTCATCTTATTTAGATGGCATATTTCCCTCGGCCACATTTAGGGAGTGCTAAGTCTTGACATAGTTCCTGGAATAAGAATGGGCAAGATGACGCATTCAGTTTATAAGTTTGTCCTTTGACATAAAGCAAGGGAGCCCCGACACTTTGGATATCGCGAAAACAACTAAGCCACAAATATTAAGATGTTAGAATCATGAAGTCCAAACACACATGTTTGTAAGAACACGCATATAGTCATGCTTCAACTTGCAACCGCAAGACAACCAAGCCAAAAATATCGATGTTAGGAATTATGAAGTCCAAATATTGATTTGGAAAAAAATGCAATATTTTGGCCCTATTTTGTCCTGGTTTAGGTGTGCGATATATCGCTGAGTAGAATAATTTTGATTGAATTAAATATGCGCAACTTTCTAAAATGGATGGATGTAACTGAAATGATCTATTTGATGGCATATTTCCTTCATCTTCATTTAGGGAGTGCTAAGTCTTGATATAGTTCCGCCAAGAAACGTAGCAAGATGATGACAGTTCATTATAAGTTTGTCGCTTCTACATAGCAAGGGAGCCCGACACCAAGTATTAAGATGCTAGAATCATAAAGTCCAAAACACCGATGTTTGTAAGAACATGTGCTATAGTCATGTTTCAACTCGCGAATCGGTGAAGACAACTAAGCCAAAAACTATTAAGATGCTAGAGTTAAGGAAGTCTAAATATTGATGTGGAAAAAATGCACATTTCGGCTTCTATTTTGTCGGGTGGTATTTAGGTGTGCGATATGGCTGAAGTCTTTCATCAATGAATGTACATTTTTGCACTATTTCTTCTTTTGCCCTTTTATCTCATTATCAATCTCTAATTCCATAATACCTTTCTGTAGCACAACAAACAAAAACACAAAATAGAGTATGACGACGGTCGCCACAATAATTTCTTTTTGTAAATGTTATTGCAATTGTACTCACACCTTATAGACATGCCTCCAAGCTTTCCTTATGAACCTTTATCAACCTTAGTAAAGTTTCTTCCATATTTTCATTGTTATTTGGTTCTTATGTTGGTTTTCTTTGGAATTTAGTCTCCTTTCTCTATAGAACTCCCTTTTCCAACTATTGGCTAAAAAATGCTCGCCATAGCATGTTTTAGGTTATACATTATGTTGGAAACACACATTTAAATTGCTTAAAAATCCTTAGACATCGAAAGGTAGCTTTCAAGATTCATACCATGATGCACGGATGTTGAACTTTTTGGCACGCTGATTTTAGTTTCCACTAACAAACAAACATTTTAGCTAGATATCCTTTGCAATTTCATTGCAGGCAAATGCCATTGTCCTGTATAAATGTATTTCTTTGTGAAAACTTTTTACAATTTGAGAAAGTAGCCCAACCGAACTTTTTTTTTTTTTTTCTTGAAAGAACGAGCTTTTTATGTTATATGGTGAAGTAAAGAATACATGATCCATTGCACATAGAGAATTACTACAGAGTAATTCTATCCGCTTCTAAAACCGATATATTATTAGCTACGCATAAATCCTCCAACTTGGTAACCTGGATTATTATACAAGAAGATGCAAGGAAAGAGAGAGCTCCCGAAGATCTAAATAATCTTGAGATCTAGAGTAGAACATTTAGAAACAATGGAGGGAAAGAAGTGACGGGGATCTCTTGCTCGCTTCTATGATCCTGCACCTGGTGATGAAGGGCAAATGATAGGCCCCTTCACACACTAACAGAGGTGACTAATTTAAGGGCAATAGCAAATTGGAGAAAATAACAAAAACCCACATGAGCGAGGTGTGGCTTGCCTCCCTAGGGGCGTAAACTCCAAAAAGATGTAACATAGATCCAATTATCCCTTAGAATGAGGTTTTGGTTTGAGGCTTGAAAGATTCTTTTGAACCATTGCCAAAACCATAAACACCTTAAGTGTGGGTAGGATATTGGTTTGCGCTTATTGCATTTGGCACTTTTTCTCAAGTGTAACGTAAAAGCTATATTTTTATGAATTTATTCTGTAGCATGATGTATCTATGAATATGTAAAATATGAAATTTTCTTTATTTTTCCACTTTAATCGACATGTGTAGTATGCGGTGATTGGTGACATCTAGATTGAGATTACAAGTAGATGGAAAGCCTGTCGGTTCATTAGAAATTTGATGGAAGCATGTGGGTGATTCAAAGTCATCTAGGCAGTCAGACGATTAATACCCACAACTCCAAGTTTATTTATCATTTGTGACATTGGTAATTGGCGAGGGTCACGAGTATCCTTGTTGGTAGTTGGAACTCTGTATAGGATCCATGTACATGTGGACGTTAGAAATTGGTGCTTCAAAATCATTGAGGCTCCTCTTGGTGTGAGAGTATTACGTGTGGATGGTAGCATTATGGAGGACTCAAGCTGGGTGGTTATAGGATGTTTTGGGGCTTCAAATTATTGAGTTTTCTCCCAGGTGAGTACGCGGGATGGTAGTATTAAGTGAGGACTAGGCTGGGTGGTTATAGGATGTTCTGGAACAATATCGAAAGATGGGAGGAGATGGTGAGGGCGAGATTGAAGGCTACGAATAAAGGATTGGGATGTGTAGCGGACGAATCGATCCTTTGTCGATCCTTTGTCGGGTTTCATGTGTCCAAACATGGTGATAGCAATTTGAGGATTGTTCGGAGACCACATAGAACCTAAGCATGAACCTGGAGCAGGGTTAAGATATGGTGACGTGTCAGCAAATTTACAGATTGCTGGAAATTTGTCCACGAAACATAAAAAGGGCGTAATGTATATTCCTTTTTCGCTATCGGTATTCGAAGTTTATGAATCAACGATGTTTGATCTTCCGTCTAAAAGCTCAATCCACAAGAGGCACAACGTCCTCCTCGGCGGCATTCTTCATACGCCGCTTGCAGCAGCTTTTAGTTGCTCGGATCAAACGACGCCAAATTCGGAGCTCAATTCATTTTTCAGATCGGGAAGGAATTAACCTGTATAATGGCTGGTTCATACGTACCTTGCAGCTTTTCTTCGCTGGAGAGTTTTCCGGCGCTTGAATCACAATCGTAAGCTCTGACTTGCGGGAATTTCATTATCTTCCGAATCGCATCAAATAAAATCTTTTATGTAAATTTGTGTGCCGTTAATATGCTGATCTGGACCTTGCTTACAATGGCAGTGTACCGGAAATCAAGATCAGAAAGCGAATGTGTCAGAGTATAGTAGATATAGAACCCTACGCGGCGCCATTGGGAAAAGATTTTTGGGTGATTGGTTCTTACTGAAGGCAAGAAGTGAGGCAGCTCATCTATTTGAGGGAAGAAAGAAAAAGACAGAAAAAATAACGAAGGTATGGCAAAAAGAACGGCAATAGGGAGAGAGATTCCCGTAATAGTAAGGGCAGCGGCATAGGGGCATGGTATCAGCATGGCGGAGAGGAGCCGCTACTACAAGCCAGGGCCGAGTACTTGCGAAACAGGGCTAATTTCTTTCAAAAAAGAGAGTCTAGATTCAAAGCCGAAGCTCAGAAAAGCCTACATAGCACCTCCGGCAGATCTTTCTGAACCTTGGTATTTCTTCCAGGAATCCTTCTAGTGCCTCTCTTTTCGATTCATAGTGAAATTACCGCTGTTGCAAATGAGCTTAGACCGAGCTTTGAGCGGTAAGGTGCCTCATCAATCCATTCTGATAATTTTAGAAAACCCAAACGCTTGTCTAAAGATCTTCCCTGTTTGTCGTTCTCTACTGACATTGAATCTGCTACTAAAAAGTATGAAGATGTAAGGAAGGAGGCTTATATCTTGAATTCGGCTAAAAACCAGTTCTAGTGCTCTAAACAGGCTTTCAGTTTCAGTTCCTGATGCTGTCGAGCATTTTCATCACCATAAACACGATCATTAATATCATTATTATCACCATATTCACTATCATGTACGGAGGAAGGCGACAGTTTTTACTTGACAGGGATTTCAAGTCTTTACCATTGGAATAAATTCACATGTCAATGCACAATTAATCTAGGGAGCTACCTACAAGATCTTTTAAATTTTTCAGATTTGGATGTTTGCCTGCAATTAATGAATCTATTTCTGTGGATACATCAATCTATACAGTCTGGAAGGAGGAAGTGATGTGACATTCATCAGAGGTCTACGTGAAGCAGAGAGTACTTCTTTGTCTCCATATGAATGAGGGCAGTTAATATGCAGCATCATTATATTCAGTAATGTGTATCAAAGATGGGCTTATTTGGTTGAACAGGAAAAAGAATAGGAATTGAAATTGTCCAATTACAGAATTTGGAAATATACAAAAAAATTGGCAATAGACCCCACTGGATTTGCGTGTATATTAGTAATAAATACAGTGCCCAGGAAAAGTAAATGCCCACATTGACAATTGATCATGACAAGGAAAACTGAAGGGGATGATTAAGTATTACCTGAATTCCATCAAGATGGGCTCAAGTTGGGGAGTTAAAATGTGCCATGCATGTCTTTTTCTGTAGCAAGTTTGATGAACGCCCCGCTTCTATCTAGCTATATAATGTGACAAGCTGCTATGGTGGCCCATTTAAGTGCAGAAAAGACCAGGCCAGTGCCCTTGTAAAGGCAGGCACCCACCTTCCTGTTCAGCAACACTTTTGTAATGTGCTGGTCTTTAATCCTTTCCACATTGAATCCATTCAATTCAATGCAATTCTAGCTACTCTAAAAAGTGTGCTACTTTCCCACCAGAATTGTTTATACTTTAGTTCCTGCATACTACTACTCTCCCAACCTTACTTGTCTTATTTAGGTTTCTTTTCCCTTTTCCTTCTAATTTTCTTATCGCCTTCACGGACGCCAAGATTGAGCCTCATTCATTGTCCTCTTTTCAAATATATCTTTCGTTTTCTTCTATCTTTACACTCATCAATCTACATTTGCTACCCTGTGCATAAATTGTATTTTTTAGTCCTTGTTTAGCTATAGAAATGTGTTCAAGTCTTCACATTTCTTGCATGAACGTGTACATTACACCATAGGGCCCCTCCTTAAAGATTCCACCTTCTTGCCCTAAACTAAGTATATGATACAACAATAGACTAATCATTATCTAATAGAAACTTTCAAGCATGACAAATCTAGCTAACATGACAGCTCCATCACGTAGCTTAAAATAACATGGCTTTGCTTCTAAGGCATTTTCTTCTAACATGAACATAGCTAAGGGTGCTTTCCCATGAGATTGGCGACTAAAATTTTGGTCCAGGTTAAAAACCTCGTCGAGAAATACTTGGTGATTACTTTAGATTCAAGTCAAAAACCCGAAGTCTTTTGAGGTTGAGAAGCCCATGGGAACTTCGGTAAAGTTTGATCTAGACCTCAAGAAAACTCAGTAGGTGAGGCCCATGGGAAGCACCTTAACTTTCAAGCGAAGGCTTAAACGTATATAATCTTTTAGCTTGTAGGGCTTCTACATGGCTCACTAGTTGATGAGGGTAGTACGCAATTATGTTATGTTGTAGTATTTGCCATATGAATCCTATTATATTTACGCTCTTGTTTACCAATTAGACTGAAACCCCAATAACAAAATTGAAGTTAGCGTAGTTCCTCGAGATGGAAGACTATGTCTTTTGAAAAATTGAAATGGACATATGCTACCAAACCCCGTCACATATGTAAATCCAATATTGACCATTTAATCAATGAAGCTGAAGTCAAATTGGACATGACAAAAAAAAGCAAATTAAAGTTTACAATGACTTCACAACAAGAGAGCTTATTGTTTTATAGATGGGCATGTTGCCATTTAGGCCTTATGACTAAAAAACATGTATCGCGAACGTAATCACCGACAAATGATGCATGTTCAATTGCTGAACGAGCCTATTGAAACACCTTTCATAATACATGCCGCATATGAAATTAAACTATTAATTTACTTAGCAATGTAGCAATATGTAATGTTGACTTAATGTGCGTTGTTCCAAAACATCCAATCACTAAATTAATTCTGGTCCCTTGTTTAAAAAAATCCATTAAAAGGTTGGTAATATAAACAAAGGACATACACATCTACAATTTCTTTGCATGTTATAAATGTACACATGCCTCCAAGATTCACGAGCTTACACCTTAGGTTATTAAAAGCGTAAACCAGGTAGATGGAATTTTATGTTTTACATTTATTTTTTTTTAAGGAACCTTGATTCCCTAAATATTCGAGTGGCCTTTATACGATACCGCCATCGTTCGCCGCCCGCGATAGAGCCTCCGTTCTTGGCCACAACACACCGCCACAATAGAGCATCGTTCTTACGCCCACAATATGAGCATCGTTCTTCCCCACTGACACGCCATGTCGTTCTTCGCCCGCAGCACCACCATCGTTCTTCCTGTTTACCTCAGGGGACTTCAAATCCTTAAATCCCTGTTTTACCTCGGTTATGCCTTTCTGCATTAGGTTTACGCTGCAGGTGTTAGATCTTGTGTCTTGAGTCAGAGCTTCTCATTTAGAAGGAACACGAGAAACAAAACTATCCAGCCTTTGCTTTTTGCATCGGCTATCTACGAATCTACCTTGAACAAGAAGATCTACAAAAGTTAACACGAAAAGCACGAAGCTTGAAGAAATCAATCCAACAACTCCATTCCTCTAAAGAATCATTACGCGAGAAGAAATCAATACTGCAAAGGAAAGGAAAAACAAGAGCGAAAATTCCACCTACCCGATTGGATCCGTCACCGGTAACCCGCAGGCGGTCGAGGGTTCGTGAGGAAGCCGGCGGCGGCGCCTTCGGGGCTGCGCCCAGCGGCTGGCGCCGCTCTTCCGAAGCTCCGATGGGTTCCCTAACACATAAAAGTATGTTATTTGATGATTCAATCGTGGGCATTGACCCTTGTGTTATTGCGTGATAGTATACGTGGTAGTTTTGGCTCGAAAAATTTTCTAGCCTTAGCTAGCACCTTTCCATGATCTTAAACCTACCCAACAAAGCTCCAACAGGAGGCCTCGATTCCTTTGAAAAAACAAAAGAAAAAGTTGTGATCTTCACCCGGATATCTTCCTACTATTTCAAATATGTCCGGCCTAAATTTGGATTTTGTCAATGGAGTTCTGAGGGTGGGGAACTTGAGACAAACATAGTAGCCCAAGTAAAGTAATCATCAATAATAGACATGAGAATTTGAATAGATCGAGCGATATTTTTATAGATCTATGGAGACCAATTGGCCTATGGGGTGCAAAAATCGGTCTTGGGTGCGAAATCACCGTCCGGACGGTAAACTTACAAGTGCTTAAAATCGGCGATGTTTAAAACACGGCGATGTGATTGATCAATTGACATGTAGGGTGCCAGATCAAATGGCAATTTGAGAATCATGAGCTTGTTTGGTGCGGAAACATGAATGCATGGCCCGCCATATTAGGTGGATGGCGGGCTAACCCATCTTAATTCAAGCAAAATGGGAGGGACTAATTGTTTCCAGAATTGCCTGAGCAGAAATTCAACAATTTGCCCTCACCAATTTTGCAATACCGCGAAAAATCGGGATAGATGAAACCCAATTCCTCTCGATTCACTTCTGAGCCATTGATGCAGCAGGAAGAGATTAGAGGCGCAGAGATTGTATGCAAAAAGAAGGTAGCAATGAAGAAGAATTCCCCTTCTAAAGATTAGCCTTCAAAAGAATAAGAAATTGAAGAGTGACCCTTGTGAATAATAAGAAATTTCAGGGGAGAAATTTATGAAGTATTCAACCAAATTAGTACAAATGTTGATGACAATGACAAAGGCCGGTATCCTTGGCGGTCTTCTTTGGAGGGTAAAGGGATTTACCAATTGCTTCTATAAAGAAATCTAAGCGGTCACTATGGCGAAGCAAATGGTAAAATAATTTGAAGGAAACAATGCAAGAACATAAGTATGAGAGGAATCATGACATGCCGTTAAAGGAAGTCCACCACGATAATGGCAAGGTACAAATGGTGTCAAGCCATTGAATCAAGCGAAGTGGCCGGGTTACTTTCGGCATCGGGAAAAACAATTTCAAATGCTTTTCAAAGAAAGGGTGCAAGCTAACAAAGGGGAAGGACCTTGGTCAATGTTAGGAGGAGGAAGCGGATGGATAGCATGTTAGATTACAATAGAAAGTTTGTTATCAAGTTACGGGACGAGAAAATACAAGGGTTTCTCCATACAAGAAAGGCGTGAGGAGGTATGTATTAGAGGCAGGGAATAAAGATGGAACATCAATTCACCTTCTTGAAGTCGGTAAACCAAGTATTCATCCTATATTGTAGGGTTCATTATATGTAGCATTTATTTGGCATTCACGATTTCCCTATGATTTGCAATTCTATCTCGGGTTTAGAGGAGAATCCTCATATCAAAATTGCATTGCAAACTTTTGAGAGGTTGAAACCGAGTTTTGTAAGGAGGATCGTGTGAGTGGCATACATGTTGTTGCATCTACCACTTGAAATTTGAATACATCATCACGAGGGGATTGAACGACTGAGAAAATGGTGGAGTTCATGACAATTATGCTTTCTTTGAGATTTGTGGCCACGGCCCGAATGTGCGACCAGGAGCATACAATCAAGTGCACCCGATGTGATTTATGGAGACAAGTGGTGCAACGACAAAAAGGTGATGATGAGGAGTGGTTTGATCATAAGCGCTTGATGTTGGCGTGTAAAAATGTGGGTTGGATAGAAATTAGAAAATGTCCACGAGGAAATGGATGGCACGGGTTGATTACTAGTTACTTGGAAGACATTTGAAAAGCAACGTGGACGGGGACGGAAAGTGAGGGGATCAAGAAGGGCTTTGAGTTACGTCAAAGAAAGGCTTTGAGATACGTTCGGGGATCAAGTAAGCGCTTGATGACATTAACATACGCTAGCGTTAAGCAACTACATACTTAGTAGTAGCATCCTTTGCATGACAATAGCGTATCTCGCCATTAAGACTCATACCGGACTAGCACTTGCGGGCAATTTTTTTAAGCACTTGATAAGTTTTAAGCATCCCTTGCGGTCGGCATTGAAGTAGATATAAACAATATAGCAAAAACTTATGACAAATACGCATTGAACTACATAAACAATATAGCAAAACATTCTTAAATTAAGATAAAGATGGTAAATGAAAAGTGTAGGATTCCTTGGCCTAAATAAATGACAATGGGGCCAATAATCATAAATGTCTCGAGGGCTTAATCACGACAATGGAGAATGACAATCTTCATCACCATAAACCTTCTCCAATTCCTCCTTCACAAACTGCGGAAGCGCAATTGTTTTCGAGAAAGTCTTTCAAGCATAGCTTCATAATCTTTCTATCTGTCTTAGGCGGGCTTTGTATCGTGTGTGTTCTTCACCGGTAGCTTCATTTTTCCTCGGTCTTGGCTGCGGTATTTCTTCTATCTTTGGGGTGAGTCTTTGTTAGCACTTCATCATGGACATCCAACTTGAATCACGAACGTGAGAAATTTCGAGGGGCGCTAAAGGTAAGACTTGTATAATGAATCATCAAGAAGCAAAGTCTTACCTTTGAATCTTGGGTATGACTCATATATTTTCCCAAAGTGGCTTCATCATGGCCCGGAATGACCGGGTTTGTTAGGGTGGTGGCTAGTGCGCACACATTTTTTCTGTCCCCATACAAATTGAAATCCGTCCCTCAAATCACGGACATAGTACTTGCGAGCACATCTTCCACATTAGAGAGTTGCATTGATGACCATATACCAACACAACATACGTAACAAAGTCTTCAAGAAGAATTGCGCCGATCGAATATCACTTTTTTACGCTAGTGTATGTCATTGTCAATCCACTGCTTCCAAGCGTATGTGTTCATTTGCACCAAATGTTTTTACCAACACACCATTTAAATCCAAGACAATGAGTTTATCTTTTCTTTGCCAAGACAATGAGTGCGTTGGAACATCACGAATACCTACACAGCAGGAATTACTACATGAATAAATAGATGAAGATGAAAATGAAAAATGGGTTGAATGTGGAAGCAACTTTACGTATCAGGCGGGATTCTCGACCTAACAGAATCGTAACCCTACAGTGAATGCAACAAAAGAAAATCAATAATATTCAATGTTTAAAGCAACACTAAGTTGTGGCCTTCTTGGCAGCAATGCCCACACCCCTTTCAAGGGGTTATTAAGGGAACAATCACTTGTTGAAGATCAGGCTCACGAAACTTGAGGGCGATTCTGCATTTTTCTTCAAAACACACGCCGATAGGTGTGGTGTCATGATTGAGGCCTTCTGCATCTTTAGCATAGCTACTTCTTGTTCTCTTTCTTGCTTAGCATGAACAACTTCTTTGCTATCCTCCGGCTTACCCCTCTTTGTTCTTACGCCCTTTCCTTTTGGCAAATATTCACCCAAGTTGCCCTCATCAGATGGAATTACTCCCTCAACTTCCTTAGGTGCCGGTGTGTGTACAATCCCATTTGTTGTTTTCCACTGGCTAGTCTTTGTGTTTACAATTTGGTCTTTGTTTTTCGACTTCTTCTATAGCTTCTTGGGCCCGACTTCTTGGTGGTGGTGGTGGATTCTGTTGTTGCATTCAAATGGATCACAATTGATTTGTACTCCTATAGGACTTTGCAGGTGTTGTGCATCTTCAAATGGCACCATTGTCCTTCTTTGAACCTTGAAGGATGGAGACCTCCATTGCGGGATGGATTAACACATCCTTTTTGGTGTACTATTTGAAGCACACCTGCAACATGGCCAAAACCTAGCTTCGTCAAATACACCCTCGGCACCTTTCGGGGCAACCATGAATACATTGTCCTCCTCTCAACAGCGAACAACAAGCTATATGATACTCATGTTGGTAATTCAATGCTAAACTTAACTTTGTAAGCTTTAGTGAATTCCGGACCACATCTTTGAACATGTATAAAATGGATCTTCCACTAACAACTTATCTCATTATAATAGTAGAGATGCTAAATGTTGAGGGTATCCATTTTCGACTTCCAAATTGTTTATGTAGAAATCACGAGTCTCTGTTCTTCTTCGAGAACTTTTTAACTCCTCCTCAAGTTTGAGTTTACATTTGACAGCCTGCTCATTAACAAATGTAGGGTTCATTGCTTTTTGTACCTTGTTCTGTGCCAAGTTTCCATACGGACGGTCTGCTCCAAATCTTTAATTTACGCCTCCAACTCACACGGTTTGGATTAAGCTTGAACTCCTCTTTGTTTTGTAGCCAAATCATTTGTGGCTTTGTCTTAAAGTTCTCAGCCTCTTCCAACATCATTTTACGTAATTGGAGGCCTTCTCATTGCCTTTCATCTCACTTCCCTCTTGCTTCCAGATTCTTTGTGATAAGTAAAACTGATTTTCCAATCTCTGTCTTTGCATTCTCTAAGGTTTTATGTTTTCATCACATGCGATCTCATTTGATCCATTTGCCACCTTTGGTTTTGCCTTCATTTCAGTTTTTCTAACATGTGCTACAACATACGCCTCTGTTTTTACTTGTCTATTGTTGTGGTATCTTTTGGCATTACCCGACAAATCAGCCCGATTTACTTTGTGTTCCTCGGTGCAAGTATTGATCTAGTGCAATTTTCAAATGCAAAAGCAAGGGCGGGTTGCTTTCTTACTTCTTTGTTGTGATAATTCTTGTAGATTTTTCGGTGATGTTTACAACTTCTCTTGAAGATGCTCCTTTGCCAGTGCCATTTTATCTTTCCCTTGTTCAACTTCTTTGTCCAAAGCGAATCCCAATCTCGTCCGGTGACATCCCAACCAAGTTTCTTCCTCGTGGGGCTTCACCCGAATTGCCTGAACCCTCGATCTTTGTGAAAATCATCAGCTCCATGCCTCCATCATCAACGGTGAAACAACGTCGAGTTTTCGCCCAGGGGAAAAGGAGGAGAAGGGTGTGGCAAGCCGGCGTCCGCGAGTTTGACGCAAAGTGCTTAAAGCGCTTCGCCAAAGTTAGCTTACCCACTAGCGATTTTACACCCTATGGGACCCAAACAAAGAGCAACAAGCATATTACTGCTAGGATTAAATAACCCCCCATGAATGGTTTTCAAAGGAAAAACCTTGGCGTGTAATAAGTATCTTTGTGAGACTATACAATAAGATGATATAGCACAATTCAATATTGTACTTGAGGATATGCACGAGTTAGCATGTCCATCAATTTTTATTATTTCCATAATAAGTTAGTCATGCAATAACAAGGTCGGTTTTGTTAATAGAACTTTTGGTCTTCGTAGATGATAAAAGTCAATGCAATTGAATTCAATTTGTCATACTAGCTTTCCTTCGTATATCGATGTTCTATTCACTTCCTTCTTATGCAGGGCCAATATAACCAAAAGGAGACGTGTCTCTGACTTCTCAAATGTAATTTTCTTTTAGGAAAATTGGAGTATTTGATCTATCAAATTCTAAATTCGATGGATTTGCAAAAGCACTTTACTTGCAGGAAGGTCAAGCTTTCAATGAATGGGAAGACTCCATACAACCATGTGCTTAGTAACTTACATATTGCTAAAACAATAGGAGAAAACCAACGAAGTAAATAGTAGTAAACACATGCCTGGTGTTGAGATGCAAAAGTTGGGGCTAAATTATGTGCTTGCATGAAGCCCTAGCTTTCCTGGATGTTCAAGATTGCAAAAATGTGCACAATCATGACTTCCCCTTTGCTAGAGTGGATGTGATTTGCCGTGCACACGTTGCCAAACCATGTCCATGCAAATGGCATATACTTCAGAAAGCGTTATTATTAGCTGTTGAAATAAGGTGTAGATGAGAAGTTTGAACAATTTCAACACAATTGACCTTCCACATGAAACAAATCTAATTTTAAACAAATAGATAAATAACCTTTCAACAATATTTTTTGTTTAACTGACATAGACTTATGCAAGAAATAGAATCGTCATTGAACTGCAAGAGGACTTGCAGGGATAAAAAATGAATTGTATCATTCTTCTAGAATGGCCAAACAACATAATGATATAGTTAAATTGATCAGATAACAAATCAAGGGAGGCATGAAAAAATTGCGGAACATGCAAGAGAGAAATTTATCTAGTTTTATAAAAGATGGAGAGGTGATATCTTGGGCAAGGAATATATATAAGCGACTCTGATTTTGACATGGTAAAACAAGCTCAATCTTCTATACAAGTTAAAAGAGCAAACACAAGTCCGCCAGACATGCAATATGTGAAAACACTCTATGCAATTCCAATCTAAATAATATGCAAAAGTATGAATCAATCAAGTGTCATGCTCTAGTATTAAAAGACTTATGCCTCTGTTAATGAAAATGCAGCAATTAAGCATTCCCATCCATTCACTTTCACATAGGCGTAGCTAAATAAAGTATGCAAGCAATATTGGAGAATATAGAAAACATTGCAATAGGTACCTTACATGGAAAAGTATACCTTGCATGGATGTAAGGCAATGCTAGATAAAGATCATATTGTTGCTTCATTAGATTAAGTATCATATACAACACAAGAAGGGTCCAATAGCTTCCTCTAGTTCTATCAAGAGAACCCCTAATCAAATAAACTTGCTCCTCCCAAATATAAAGTTTTCTCATGAGCATACGCATATAATTCTTCTATAGAGACATCTGGGGACTAAAACCTTGTCGATTGCAAAACATTACACTCAACTACCATCTCAACAAAATGGAAACATGTGATAATCATAGTGTGCAGGACCATACCTTCACATATAGATGTAAATATAGGTACCAAGTTTAGTTATTGCATAGGTATCAAATGATGTTGACCAACTTAGATAGTTGCAAATGTATATGATGAAAACTAGAATTTTACATATATCATTAGTAGTGTGCATCAAGTCAAGTCTTATTAACATCACCTGCTTAACAAATGCATCATTGAGTAGGGATATGTGCATCAAGTCAAGTCTCAACGCCATAGGCAGCTTAGCACGTTATATTACGTTGAACTAATAACAAAATAAAATTGTCGGGTTAAAAGTAGATTTAATTAAGATGGAAAAGAAAAAAAAAATTAATAGCTATAAGTCTGCGCTTCTTCATGGGCAAATGGATGTACAAAATCTTGGTGTGGGCCTCTCGTGAGCCTAGGATTGACTTAGCTGGCGATGGTGTGCCGACTTAGCGTCGTCGGAGCATCGCATTCGAGCTTACGAAGGAAAGCAGCATCTAGGTACAGCTTAAGTGCCTTGTGATCTTTCTTTACGCATCTATTTGCCTGTACCCCGACATGAGAATCGGGCACCTTGTCCTTCCGACCAAGTTTTTACGGCGATGGGATGGCTAAAAGCAAGGTTAGACAAGCGTGTATCGCCCATGGCAGATAAAAGACAAGATACTTTAGAGATAGAGAGAGAATATAGAGAATATAAAACCACCATTCTTGAAAGAAGAAATGCCTTTTTTCCTTGGCTTTTTTTGGGAATTACTTGTTTTCCTGTTTCTATATATTTTCACAAGCTCTCAATGTTCTCTCTCATCAGCCTTTTTCCTTGAATGTTCATTCATTCTTTCTTCTTTTTGTTAATTCTTTGTAGGTTACTTGTTGGTTCTTTAGCTATGCTAGGTTGCTTAATCTTTAGAATTCACTATGTTATTTTGGTTTGTAAGTAGATTTGAAATGAAAGATTTTAAAGGGTTTCTTCAGTGGAAGCTTGTTCTGCCCTTTTTGTTTGTGACTAAAGAATCTATTGCTTCTAAGTCATATTGTCCTCTCTAGACTTTTTATATGCGTGTTTTCCTCTAGATTTTTTGGGGTTTAATAATTTAGGATGCTAATTGAGAAGCTTTTGTTCTACTTGTTTTTAGTTTGTGTATTTTAACATGCAATGTACTATTTCTAAACAATCATATTTTTCTTGATCATTCTTTACGGCCCACTCCACATTTGGAAGATTATCTTTAAAACAATAGTTCTTTTTGTGATATTTGTTTCTCGGATGTTTGCTCTAGAAATGGTTCTAAATCAATTTTTCTAATGTGACTTTCACTTTTTGAGTTGCTAATCCTTCTAGCTCACATTGTCAAACCGTTTTGGGTTTGCCCCTAGGGGGCAAACCCTCGTTTATAATGGGTATGTGGGCATATCCGGTATATCCGGCATATGCCTAGCATATACTCGTATTTGCTAAAAGCGGCTGGTGCACTGTAAGTGCTCGATGCCCGGCGTTGTCGAATTGGATCTTTGTGCAAACCGGCTAGCCGGCTTCGTGTTGTTCGCTTTCCACGTCGGGATTCGATTAATCAAGTGGGTTGTGAAGATTAATCAGGTTTGGGGCTGGATTTGAGAGAGATTGAAGGAAAAATGATGGAAAAGGGAAGCGGATGGGCGAGAAAGGGGGGTAGGGAAGAGGCGGGAGAAGAATCGAATTTTAAGAGCTTTGCGAGAATGAAACGCCGCATTCTTTACCTGTTTTGTCCATTCCTCCATGGATCTTGTTTCAAAGGGATTTGCTCAAGAAAGGTATGGTACCACTGTGGTTACCCTTTAAAAAGATATTATGATATAATGCATGCACTCTTATAAGCGGCTCGAACATTTTTCAAAGTTAGATGAGGGACCCAGGCGATGCATTTGCATGACCTTCAAAAACTTGAAGGTTTTATATCCCCAGAACATTTAAAGGTAATGACATGCCGATTAAATGTGCGGGGAGAATGACATTACAAAGACATTGCGTGAAAATAAGGTTAACATCAAATTATGCCCGTAAATTTCCTCCTATATTTCTTCCATAGGTGTTATGTGTTGAACAATAAGGCATTGGGGAAGAAAAGAAAAAAAACTTATTGTGCTTGATATTTCTTGAGTGAAATCACGAAGCATCTCTCGGAGATAGATGAATATCTCATTTGATTGATTGTGAGTTTCTTTTCGGTATTCTTCGAGCTTCTATTGCAATACCTTCATATTCTGATTCCATCTTTGATGCTTGGAATTGTGAATGCTACATAAATCTCAAAGGTTGGTCTAACAAAGTTCCAAATGTAATGCGTTTCTTTATATGATTATGATCGAGTTTTTTCTGGTCAGACCCTCGGAGTTGGGAAGAAGACTCACCTACATTACGGAAAAATGCAAGAGGCATTGGATTCTATTAACGAGAAAGAGATTTCTTGGGGGTAAGCAGAAGGTGTTAACTTTTATTGATATTATTCAAAAGCTTAGTAACTATCTTGTTATTTACCATGATTTCTTTGGTGCTTGGATTTAGTAGAAGATAGGTTCAAGAAAAAGCAATTTGCGGATCTTGGGACAAAGCCGCATTGGAAGCCAAAGAAATAGAAGGTGAAGATGGGAAGGTGAGCATCATATATTGGGCCCATCTATAAATATATGCGGCTCCACTAATCTGAGGTTGATCTGAGCGAGCTTCAAATGGAAGCGGGACGATGAACAAGAAACTAAAAAGAAAGATAAAGCGACTTCTAAGGATTTGAAGCAAAATGATAATTTAAATGTATTTGAGAACTACTTTCTGCCGGTGTGTGCAATGGCATGTCAATTGCAACTATATTGCGGTTGGATCCGGTGACAAGACCGTAAGATTATGGGTTATCATGGGAATGCATGTGTGTGTATTCTTTGGACATAGGGGAATGGTCGTGTCCTTGGCCATGTCACTTGATGGGCGTTATATGGCATCACGGAGATGAAGATGGTGCAATAATGATGTGGGATTTGGCAACCACAAAATGTGTATCTCCTTTGCTAGGACACATGGGTAGTGTATGGAGCCTTGCATTGGGTAATATCCCTTTGTCGTTTCGAGAATCTCAAAATTTTAAGCAAATGTTGCATATAACCATAAGACAACATTTCGTTAAGATCTTGAGAGATTTTGATGACCCTATGCTTGAAGGAAGATTCCGCTAGATGCAAATGACCGCATGAGCATTTTCTTTTGTTAATTGTGAGCATAACTTTCGATAATGTTTAATATTTGGATGTATGAATGGTTGTTGAGTGTTTCATGACATATGCCAAAAGAGGTTTGCTTGTTAACATAGGTAGGTCAAAGGGTTAGCATTCGGGGTTAACATATGCCAAAAGGTTGTCAACATGTGCTATTGAGAGGAAAAGCCAATTTATTAAATTTTCAAATGTTCATTGAAATTTGCTTTCCTTTCATTACTACATTTAGGAATTGAAGATATTCTTTATTCCATGTGTAAATAACTAAACTCCATGTTTTATCCCGGCGGTGAAAGTTCCCTGCTTGCTTTGGGCTCGGTGAACAATGCTTGAGGTTGTGGGATATCAATGCAGTTCTAAAGCCTCTCATACTATGGAACAAGTATGCACCTTTTTTAAAGTCATATTGTTGTTCTTAGCAAGGTAGGAATATTCTATTTTGGTTTGTATACATCTTTTGGCACAGGTTTTAAGGGGCCATATAGCATAGTCTTCTCCTGTTTACCTTTTGAAGCTATGACTGCAGGATGAGGACGTTTACTCCTTTTTTGAACCAGAGCCTTCTGATTTATGTTCTAATGGGAAACTTGGTGACAGTAAGTACCCAAGGATTGCAGCTAAGAGTAACAATAAGGTGCTTGCACATTCTAAGACATTTCCCATATCGTCATCAGATCATATCCTTGGAAAAAAGGAAGCACAGGAAGAAACTGAAGCATGGGAAGGGTCTTCTGTGCTAGACTTGAAAGGAGAAAATTATTTCTCTTGTGCAGTAGGCAGGAAGAGATCTGTCGCTCGTTATTCTCTAGGTTCAACAGAGGAAGTCATTGCATTTTTAAAGGAAATTGTTAAGGGCTATCCAGAAGTATCTCATGTTGAGAAAGCAGGTAGGAGGAAACATACAGGAAGGTCTCCAAGGTTGGCGAAAGCGGCGAGTAATCCATAGTATCTGTGGGATTTCTGTATAAATGCCAAGAGTGTAAAAGCTTCCTTGTAATTACCTACATTGGATCAAAAGAAAAAGCATTTTTGTCCCCAACTGCCTCTGATACAGGGATTGGAAATAAAAGAAGGCTGATAGGCCACAATACTCCCATTTCATAGTCAGACTTCTCTCTGGCAAATGGCCATGGGTTGGTCACCATGGCATGCAAATGATTGGGTCAGATCCCCAAGTGTTATTATTCTTGTAGAAGTTTAGGATTGATCTATTTAGATTCCAGAAAAGGGTTCGAAGTCCAATAACTAGTCAACTATTAAAGGTGTTAATGTGGTTAGAATATAAAACGAGAGGGCATGACTTGCCAGTTAACTTGTAATAGACCAGGCAAAATTAGGTAGCTTCCAGTACACCATACTTTGAGTCTCTAAATCAAGTTATTGGACAAAATAATAGACTAGGCAAATTGAGGTATAAGACCATGCAAAATTTGGGGAGTAAACGTAAAGAACTCCCCAAATTTTGCTTGGCCTTATTGGAGCAAATTGGAGGAAAATTGGATCAAATTGGAGGGAGCAAATTGGTCGGAAAATTGAAGAGTTAATGCACAAGGCCTGGCGTTTCTAATTGTTGACAGTCCAAGATATGCAGAATCTCCAGAAATAGACAGCGTTTTTTAGCATTTTCGACATCTTCGATCCCGACAACGATGGTCTAATTAAGCTCGTTTGAGTTCCGAGCTGGAATTACAAGGTACGATGAACAGTGCCGATGCAAACGGAGATGGAATTTTGCAGAATTGAAGCTGCTGCTTGCCTCCTAATCGGACGGCCCAGACGAGGAGGAGTTTTTGCAGGCTTTGCAGATGGTTTTGGGAACTCCAGGCTTTCTTGGTGGTTTTTTTTTTTCTTTAAAGGTTTTTTCTGGATTTTCCTTACTCTCCATGTCGATGCTGACCTTATGGTTCTCCTTCTATTAGCAAACTTCAAGTACCTAGTTCCTCCCCAAAAACTATTGCCTAGTAGAAATGGCTATGTAAAGACTGCGTTATGCTATAATGAAAATGTCAATTGAGCCTTTAGATGGCTATGCTTGTTTTGGCAAGAACTTTTGCATTTGCTTGAAAAGGATAATAGTAACATCGGCTCAAAAACACATGAAATCCCCATATCATGACTTCTTTCGAGTAATATCAACATTCAAGCCATTGCCATGGCTTCTTTTGAGTAATATCAACATTCAAGCCATTGCTTGAATCAAAATTTCTCAATTCCAACTTGTTGGATAGATGATGGTTGTCAAACATTGTCTTAGTAGTGTTTCAAAGTCCCTTATTTGTTAATACCTTTTTAGAGGTCCCATTGGGCCGAAAATTGTACCCAACTTTTAGGAATGAGTATCAAGCCATCAATTCAATTTAATTTGATTCAATTCACTTCATTACATGTGTTAATTGATTTTTTTTGACACTTTTAAGTCCTCAATCTCTTCGCATACTTCGCTCGGCTCCTGTAATTGTTTTCCCTTTATCCCCTTTTGGGTTTGCCTCCTAGGGGGCAAGCCCTTGTCTTATAATGGGTTTATAGCATATTAAGGGTATATGCGGGGAATATGCTAATGGCTGCTCCAAACTTGCTATCGGGTGTAAACTGGCGGTGGCCACTATTGTTGGGCAGTCCCTTTGGGAACCGGCTAACCGGTGCTTCTTGCTCGAGCATTTTTCCAAGTAGGAAGACCAGACTTTGATCAGAAAGTAGCTTTCGGCATCGATCCGGCACAACCAGTTTAAGGTATGCAAGCTATAGGGCAAGGCAGTAGAACTTATGAGTTTATAGGATTTGTGAAAGCGAATTCGGAGGACCATAAGCTTGGACGCATTATTTGTCTTTATGTTTTTGCTTGAAAAAAATAACTAAATACTTCGTAAAACTATGAATTATGAAGATATGTTTCCTGACCCTGTAAATAACCACAGTGGTTATAGGTTTATGGATATGGTCATTAATAAAAAGAAAAAAAATATTGCAGGAGTCTATGAGCATACTGCCTGGAGTATTTGCATTTCTGAGGGAGTTCATAAATATCTTTGCTTTTTGAATTTGAAAATCCAAACAATCAGATTTTGCAAGAACTATAACGCTACTCCAGGATTCAGAAGCGAATGTTTAATGCCATGACTTAATAGAAAAAAAACTCAACTTTCATTTAAACAAAGCATATGAATTGCCCTCTCTGTTTTAATTTTGGAGGAAAAACAATGGCCCATGTTATATGGATGCCAATGTTGACCCTCGGGAATGTTAAAAAAAGGCAATGTTCATTTGTGCAAATATAAATAAATATTCATTTGAGTGCCTAACAATAAGTAGTGAATCCATTTAATCTTTATCTTAGGTGATTCAATTCTTGTCCGTTTTTAGTGGATATCAATTGTAGTATGGGCTATAAGCTATTTATTAAAACAACAAGTATCTTATTGTCGTGGGCCTCTTCTATCTAGGCCATTAAAAGCCAACGACCACAAACTAATAAATGAGTGATTAAATTATAGCCTCTTATATGTGATTAGTGATATATGCCCGACATGGAAAAATACTTTGTTATCTCATTGATTAAAATAGAAAAAAAAATGTCTTGGGTAAAAATTTGTGTGGACAACCAAGACACAAGCATCGGCGATGTTTACACCACCATTTGCCTAATACTCCTCGAATCCATACTAGGTTCAAAGCATCCATATGAGATGTACTATCACGGGACCAATGATGTTTTACTAAAGCAAAGTTCTTTCACCATGTACATTGCAAACAAAGCAAAGGAAAGAAGAATGTCAAATTCAATTCTTATATCCTTATTTCTTGCTCCTATACAATACATAAGCGTCGAAAGAGACAAACCGGATGCAAAAATAAATCAGCATTCAAGTTCAATCTTAAAGAACAATCAAATAAAAAACATGAAAACAAGCGTTGAAATAGAAACCATAAAACACACTTTCGGCGTCATCGGAGGCAACCCCTCGTCTTGTGACACCTTGTTATTTTTGTTGAAGTCGGATCTTCATTGCAATCTGGTTAACTAAATTGTGCTGGGTAGGCAATCTGCTCTCTTTCTCCAGAGTGACCCTTTTTGAGTGGCTATGCTTTTCCCATGCTCCGACATTGCCATATATTTCGATATTAGGACCCTTGTGTTTTCTCTTATCTTATCAATTTTGCACGATGAAAGGTGTAGTATGCAAGATGAAATTTGTAGTATGCATGCTTGTTATCTAGATAGATGAAATATGTATCTTTGCTTCATATTCTTGACAACCTTTTTGCTTCTTTTGGGAGAATCGAACCCAAATTTGCCTTTATTTCGGGAGTTAGTCCCAAAAACATTCTAAGTAATCAATCATTTTTTTTTGAAGGATGACAAGCTTTATTTACCAATCAAAATTATGATAACATAAAATGCAAAACGAGGGATTATAACCCCGTGAGACAAACCGATCAAGCGAGCACAATCACTGTCTATGCATAGGAATGAATCTGAGAAGGCAAGCAAATGCGCTAAATCAATACTTTCTTCTCATGATCAAGAGAAGAGCAATTATAAGCCATAACAATTTTATTACATTGCCCATTGAAGAAGAATCTCATATCACGAGAATCCATGCTCTTAAAGATACTCTCCTTCTCTTCGGTTCGACCACCAAAAGCCAGCCACATAAGATGAAAAGCTTCGTTTCCACCATTTTGTGCCATCGTCGTCGGGATAGAAGCGGCGAGAACTTGATGGCTAGATCAAGCGTGCCAAATAAGGTTAACATCAAGACCATGCACGTTGAAGCCACTCACACAAGAAAAAACAATGCTCAATGCTCTCAACCCTTTGCTTACATAAAGGACAGAGCTCTAAAATCTGATTATCAATTTTATGGACTAGCTTATTGACCATGAGGCATCTATAGATCACTTGCCACCACAAAACCGCCACTTTGGGATGAAGCAACTTATTTTATACCCATGTCCAAACACTTTTCCCTTTGTGGTGAGGAACACGAAGATGCAATCTATTAGACGGTGGCAAGATTTCAAAATGCAGAAGCAATTTATACACAGAAGAACAAAGCGCCCTAGCTTGATACCCTGATGGCAATCCCATACAGTTACTTCAATTTGTGGGCCAGAATCCTGTAGCAATACAAGTCCAAATTACTCTATTTCATCTATACAATAGGATTTTGTTTGTAATGCTTCACATGACATGAGATGCCAAACAGCAATTGTGCTTGCACCAACTATTATCCATTGTCATTGTGTCTTTAGATGAATAACAACACTTAGAGGCACATTCTCATGAGTGTCCTGCAAAGGAATCCACCAGCATGGAGTACAACTGAAGACACGCCTCAGGATTGAAATGAAAAAGAGACTCGACAGTGTCCCAAGCAGTAAGCAATCCCTTTAGAAAGGGAGAAGCGTTAGGATACAGGTGTATATGATAAAGCAAAGCCCAAGGAAGGAGAGGCTTAATGGTGGCCTTATGAAATGGAAGAAATCAATCATTTATAGGTCTTTTGGTTCAGTCTTGGATGTCTGACCTTATCAACGTCTCTAACAAACAATTTTCCCTATGCAACTATATCTCCTTAATTTGATTCTTTCAAACTGCATCGAGTCAAATCCAAGTTTTCTACATTCTTTGCTTAGGCATACCAGGTCGTTGTAAAAGACCCTTATAGCTTTATAGCTTTTGAGTTGCCCCTAAAAGGCAAACCCTCCTCATGTGGGTATTGGGCATATTTTGCGTATATGCCAGTATATATTCAAATATTCCTTGTAACTGGCCTAAACCTCCTATTGCAGGTAATTTGCCCATCACAGAAGATAATGAAGAAGCATCTACCATGGGTATAGAAGAGAATTTGGTGCGGCATGAGGAGGTTTGGGAAGTTGCAACTCAAAGCAAGCACATTAAATTTCTCTAATTTTTTCCCACAGTCCTGGTTTTTCCCACGGTCCTGGTTTTTCCCAAATAGCTATGGCAATGATGGATCTCCTTCGCATTTGCATTCGCATTTTGAATTATTGTGTCCCACTTCTGGGTTTCAGTAATCCTTTCCAAGGTGGAGATTTTATGTCTGGCAGCTTCTTCCAGGGTATTCAACAAACCATAGATCATATATATTCGGATATTTGTTATTGGATAGATTCTATGTTCGGCAACCTTTATAATAAAGGTGAGTGTCAACCATCATTTTCCCGAAACGTCTTCTGGGTCGGATGTGATGCAACGACTTACTTCTTTATCGACACCATGCACATTATGAGTCCAGGCACCTTCACAATTCACAGTGCAGAGAGTGGGTGCCCAGCGGCCTGATCGGCCTCGCCATCTATTGGTCCATTTCTCGGCACGACAAGATAGGCTTTATGTTTTGCAGCATGGCAGTCACCTCAAGGGTACACACTTTTCAGTACAAGAGGACCTATCTCCAGTCCAGTTAACTCGGCGACGAGACAAGCTATGCAAAGTTTGCGAGGCCAGGCTCCAGAAGAAATGGGTGATATATTGGGGAGGCTCGGCAATTATTCTTGACCAATGGCTTGCAAATCCCTCTAGCATGAACAGCCTTGATTTGGTTTGGGTGTTTGCCCTCAGCATGTATATTGTGTGGTGATGGGATCTTGCCCTCTTTTGTTCTATGATGGGGCCTAGTCCCCTTTTGCTCGATATATTTTGGACTTTGGTCCCCTGTTTCGTCGTCAAATGTCCAATAGGACGCTCCCTAGTGGTGTGAAGTTAAAATACTTATCTCTTTTTCAATTTCTTATCTGTATATGTTTATTTTATGTACAGGAAGAAAGGAAGGAAGGAAGTTTATTTTAACGTCCACGGAGGCCAGAGGCCTATGAGACGGTACATGCAGAGAACAGGCAAAAAGCCAAAAACCCCAACACCAAAAACAAACAATGTAAGCAGTCGGCCAGATCCCTACTAGGGATGAAAAACCCCCCACTTGGGAGAAAAAACCCTAACGGTGGGCTCTCAAATACCATGCCCCGAAGAGCAAGTCGGCCGGCGAAATCTGCGGGATGTAAGCTCCCGGTCGGCTACCATAGGTGATGCGAGTGGCGATGTAGCGGTGTGTCGAGCATCTAAGATCGGTGTGCCTTTGCTGCCGGGACATGGGCATATCTTTGGGCACCGGCTGGAGGGCATGGTGCTCATCCTCTATCACGTGCATCTCACAACAACGACATATCCTCTCCTCCACAGGGGATCCGTGCCGCCATTCACCCCCAAATGACCTGTTTCAATTCCGAGGTAATGGGAACCCGTCCTTATGGCATAGCTCTCTGTTTCTTCAGAGATGTGTGCTTTCAAGTGGCACCGATGGGGTCCATGCTCAAGGCCGGGGTTAATCTGGGCGTGATAGTGCTCTGTCTTGGGCTTTGCAAGAGTAGAGGCATCCCATAGAGTGGCAGCATAGCCCGCATCCAATTGCCCATTCTGCGCGATCGGAATGCGCGGTGCCACCATCATTTGGTAATCCATAGACCACCTCATAAACCATCCCTTACGATTGCTTTCGTGCCATAACCTCTTGACCCATTTGGGGGCCACTGTGTTAACAACCACGGCTGTGGAGGCAAGCGATGCTCATCCATCCCATCCACCTTATGGAAGCAAGTAAGATGCTGCGCATAGCGAATCTTTGTAAAGGCGAACCCGTCTCATACAACAAAATCTGATGGTGCGGTGTCCTTCACTCCCAAGCTATATGTCAAGAAAGCTTTCTGCACCCTTTCCAACCTATCCCACGTGTTTTTGCTAACTGCCGGGCCCCAAACCTCCCCCCATATAGTAGCACTGGCTCGACCAAAGCCCTAAATAGGTATGCTCTCCTCGCCCGATCCGCGAGAGATCTATCCGGCAACCGTGTTTTGCTTTGCATATAGAGCCTTCCGACACGCAGCGGCTCTCCTCTCCACACACTCATCCCACAACATGTTAGTAGTGAAATCAATTCCCGGATACTTGAAGCTCGCACCATCTCCACTTCCCGTCCCACGTAATATAACTCAGGGATAGGGTGTTGCGAGGGCGAGGATCGCGAGAAGCTTAGTTTTGTGCAAGTTCACTGTCATTCTGTTGCCCCCCACGGAACCCATCGAGGGCATCCAAATCTTTGCTACATCTTTGCTGGCCATGTGGGCTAGCAAACCTACATCATCCACATATAGTAAGCGGCTCCACGGAGGTCGCATCGGATAATTGCACCCGGCTCCCCCCATGATCGCATCCACGTCTCCAAGCTATCAATGTACAACCCAAAGAGCGTTGGAGACAACGGGCATCCCTGCTTAACTCCCATAGTGTTAGTTACCCGCCTATCTTCATAAGGCAGTGCAGCATAAATCCCATCATAAAGCTGGTGCACCACATTCTGCAACTCCTGTGGCACTCGCAATTCTTGCAACCTACGCCATAGCGGGTCTCTGGGGACGGTATCATATGCGGTCTTAAAATCTACAAAGCAGCAATACAAGTCTGTCGTGCATTTCGCTTGCCTCCATCAACACTCTCAAAGTGAAGATATGGTCGGTCGTGGAGGTAGGCGGGCTGAAAAGCTTTGCGGCCAATTAGTGCACCCTGCCTCCTCGGCCCACTTAGTGAGTTTCTTCTCCACCACCCCTGCCAGGAGCTTTGCAAACAGCGAGCTTACCATAATCATCCGGTAATTCGCCGGCTCATCCGTATTACCAGCTTTATGAACAGGAACAACCTTACTAATCATCCACTCCTGGGGGAGCCCCTCCCTCGGGAGCACGGTTAATGATCACCGTCAGGGTCCCTTTAACAAATTTAATTGCTTATCGTTACCCAACTTTGAAAGGGTTAAACTATATAGAAAACACTTCTGCAACGAATTCAACAGAGGGATGTTTGAAAAATAGATATTTAAAAGCCTTGCCCAGCTTTCACAAAGGGATTGTTTTTTCCTCTAGGTTTTAAACATGTTCCTCGGACTTATGTATTTATTTCTATGATTTAATAATGAATATATCCGTCCTCCTTAAAAAACCGGGGGGAGGGGGGTTGGATCTCCTTGAGCAATGTTCTTCAACGTGAACCATATTCAACTATAGAAGACCAAACATGAATGGGACACATCACATACTTTTTCATGCTTTAGGTTTCCTCCTGATCATTCTAGCAATGTTATACTGCGTTGGAACTGCTCTATATGTAGACTCAAGAACCACTAACTTCGTCATTATTAAAGTGAGGTATAATCAATGGCATGGTCTGCCATAAACTACTATTCTACACTGGCATGCAATAACACCAATTTGTATAATTGCTTTAATCATGTCACATGTGTATCTAGCTACTTTTTTCAATCTTCTAATGCTCCATTTGTCTCACTACAAATACTCAAAAATAACAAATCTTGATTACACTTGAATTAAACTAAAATTGGATAATCATGAACAATCCACATTTAATCAAAATCTAGCATTTGACATCGTTGATGCAAATCTAAATCTCAACAAGACTAAAATTCAAGTCAGAATAGGATGTTAGGATACAATAGTTCGAGAAAAAAGGACATGATTTCTTTGTATTAAAACACAACCATAATAGTTGAATTTTATTGTGAAAATCTTGAACTTTGTTGTGGAAACATTCTGTTGGTTTGATTGTAATAGGTTCTCGAAATCTTATGTTCCCGCATCTTCAAGTATGACAACAGTAAACTTGAAGCAGCAGAAAATAGAGATCCAATATACCCTGAAAATTATATAACATACTTGCTCGTTAAGCATCACCTATCTACCCCACGAAATTATGCAGATGTTACTTGAGAGAATTTGGGGAGGACTACTTTCGTGGAAGAATTTATGAAAAATTTGTTGATAGTTGCAATATGATAGAAGCAACACGCATTTATATTTAGAATGGAGAATATCAATTTAAGGCAGCCTTACTTTTCTTAAAGATACATGTTCAAGCCTCTGTGGCCCCAAGCTCTGCTGAGCAGTTATAAATAAAAAGAAAGCAAGTAAATTTAGCTGGCTGGATGTAAAAACAGATGTCTTATGCAAGGAAAAACAACTTGTTAGTAAGTAACTATTACCACAAACAGTGCAAGATGAAGTGACTTGGAAAATGAAATGATTTGTTAACGATTTCCAGTACTAAAATTAATAGCATAAAAATAAAAACCATTTCAGAAGGAATTATCCATGTGAGTGCATTTTACGTTGTTACTTTCCCAGTTCAAACCTTGCTTTGCGTTTTGAGTGCCACAAAACAAATCCCCCTTTTTTTTACAACAAGCAGCCAAATGTTGGCTACCAGATCTGTCCAACACGGCCCCTTGGGCATTCATGGATCCACCATTCCAATTTAACAATAAAGTACCTTGATCTCATCTTGAAGCTGCTCAATGATTTTACTACTTGTGTCCTTATGGGAATATGCATAAACAATTTAGTATTCACCTGCAATTCATAGAAAGCCTTCCATTAATTCTTTATAAAGCATTAATGGAAGGATGTCTGTCTGTCCCGCCGCCCCATTTGACGGATTAGATTGTGCCACGTGAACTAATAGCTTTTTATGCCACGTGGCAAAACCTAGACTTTTACAAAAATAGAAAGGCACAAAATTTAAAAGCCACAATTAATGAAACGTCACGAACATGAATAGTGGACCACATTCATGACATAGATTTGAGTCAAGTCTGTATACCAGTTTCGCATTTCATAGCAGTTTACTTGAAGCCCGTTGCGCAAGATACTTCACAGGAAGACCAGATTCAGATTTTTACTAGATTAGAAAAATGAGAGGGCTTCTCAGGCATGAATTGAACAGAATTGGTGGGATTTATGAGGAAGGTATGCGCTTGCAATTTTAGGTGATATCAGTTCTCCATTTAGAAGCTTTGCAAAAACTCTATGTTCTAGTCCCTACGGATCAAAATGGCATATTATACATGAATATCTAGCATTTAATTTGGCAGATCACGTCGATATCAAAGAGAGATTTTTACCTTATCTTCATGAAATTTGCATGTTTCTCATTAGATTCAGATGCATTTGGTGATATTTGATTTGTGTAAATATTCATTTATGTATCTAAGTAAATATATTTGCTATACCTGGAGCTTATAAGCATTCTTCTGATGGAGTTTGCATCATAAACCGGAGTTAAAGTTCTGTGGAAGACCACTTTGATACGTGAATCTCCAATAGTTAGGTTTAGTCTTTTGTTGTACAATGTTAAAGCTATTGCTTGCCAATCTTATGCCCTATCTCCCTAATTTTAATTTTGGTTGAAGAGTTAGCAAAGAAAGAAACAGATGCATTTATTGGGCCTTTCTAAAGAGAGACATCAAAGCATTGTTGTACCGAAACTTTAAAGTATTGTTAGCGTATCAATAATTCCGTGAATGCGTATGCCAAAATTGCTACAAGAAATCGCCTCTATGAATTGCATGTACCTAGATTGTACAAGTAGTGGAAATGCCTCCAAGTAGAGGGCACCTTATAACAAATTGCCGCAGATACAACATTGTGGTTTCCCACTTCTACCATCTTCTTTATTGGCATTTGGATGAAGAGATCATGCCTCGCTGGCTTCACTATAGCAGAGGTCGCAAAAATTTTATTTCTGCTTGCAGCTGGAGAGTAGACTGTTTTGGTGACACTATTCGTCACATATGTTTGCTCTTTCTTGTTAAGGAGATCGCCACTATAGTATACCTTTCATGTACTATTTTATTGTCCCATTCAAAAGTCGTTTTATGAGTCCCATGTCATGCAACCAGCCATGTTAGTACCCAGTTTTGAAACAACATTCTTGCTATGTGTTTTATGTCTCGATTTAGAGGCTTTTGCATCAAACACCACGACTTCATGCAACAATTTTTATATTATTCTACCTTCTCTATTTCATCTCCAGGTTATCTAAAATTCTATGCATGATTCTCATCTTCTGCCATTTGTTTTTTCTGGAGCAAATCTCTTACAGTCTATATGCATTCATGTCATGTTAGGCAACATAGTAAACAACTCAGGTGTATTAAGTGCATATGATCAAGTAACATCTACATTCTATTCTATTCTATTCTATTCTATTCTATTCTTGTGACGAGTCACATCTACATGGCCATGGCTATGGCATTTTGCCTTTCCCAAAGGTCCCCCCCAGATTATGTGTTTGATTCTCATTTCTAGATAATTTCTTTTGGGTCTCCATCTCTTAGGCCACTTTTCCCCTGGGCTCTGTTTTATCCACTGACTGCATACCCTAATGCGTCTCCATTTCTTAGAGGATTGCTACTTGCATGGGAGACTGTACAATCTCTGTTTTATTTTCACCATCTTGCGCGCACTAGCACTACTGCAAGTTGTTGGTGGATTCAATTGGACGGTGGTCCTCTGGTATCTTCAGTCCACCCATTGACGCAGCGTCGATGGAGATTAGTAGGTGTGTATATGATATCTGATTGGTATAATAATCAAAGGCAGTTGCTGACATGAGAAGAGTTTAGAGCTAAGTTCCTCCTTTTAAGGTGGGATCGGGCTATTTGGTAGAAGGTGTCTTCAATTCTTCCTCCAGTAGCACAAGTGGATGACCCCCACCCTTGGGTAGTTCACGAGCAGGTCAAAAGCAGATAAGTTGGTAAATTCCATGTACAAGGTCTTGCTTGCTGTGGACGTCTTGCCTCCTTCATCCAAGTGGTCTTTGGTCATTCCTAGGGATCGGCAGAAAGCAGTATGGAAATGGGTATGGGATAAACTACTCCATCCCAAAGTATCTGTTTTATGGTGGCAAGTCATTCATCGTTGTCTGCGCGTTATATTCTGGTGCACAGATTTCGTCCAGAGGTATCTGCACTTTGTCCCTTATGTGCACAGAGGGACGAGACAATTGGGCCTTGCTTCTTTCTGTGTAGGCATGTCAGGCATGCTTGGTTGTGGCTTCAAGGCCTCTTTTGTTGCAATTTGAATAGCCAGCAGGTGTTATTAGCAGTCTATCCAAGTAGCTGGGATAATTTGGCAAAAAGGGCATTTCATTTGGCTTCTGCATGGATCATTTGGTCCATTTGAAAAAGAAAGAATCTTCTCATATTCAACAAAGGTCTTGCTTGTTCAGATGCACGGATCCTTCTTGATGCCCAACAACGAATTGTCAAAGCATTCAGGTGCTCATCAATTGCTAATGAGGTGAAGAGCCGTATTTAGGAGCACTATCTTCAGCTTCACACTTACTTATGAGATTTTGCTTTCTCTTCATATTGTTTAGATGTTGTATTTGAGTGGGGTGGTTTTGCTCTGGTGGACATTCTCTCCACTGAGTTTTTAGTCCCCATTGTACTTTGTAACTTTCTCTGGATAATAAAGGCTCAAGTCCTTCAAAAAAAAAAATTAATGTTTCATTGCCTACAAAAGATACGCATTTTTTGGATGTAGCCCATTAGTTGCAGTTGATAGGATCAATGCCAAGATACTGGAAAATCAAAAGGACTTTTGACTTCAACGAGTTCATCTTATAGGTTATTACTACTGACAAATGCCTAGAGCAAGCTGGATTTGATGTTATGATACTATCATTTCTTATCACAATTTGTCTTATGACATGGTTCCTTGAGGTTCTCTATGGGATTTGCATTGAATAAATTGGATGATAGTACATGTTGCAGCTACATCCGCATCTTTAGTCGTAAAATAGAAGTAATGCTCTCAAATAAAAGTATTTGATTGTGCTGCTCAGTAATAAGTTGAATATCATGACCTTTAGAATGATAGATTTAAAAGAAGCTGCTGATAGATTTAAATGAGCTTTATGTGTAATATGTACATTTCATTTTTTGGCAGAGCAAGCTAAGGCACACTACTTCTCTTCACTCTAACTGCTCCTCATTTAATTAAAATCAGAAGCTTCAAAAATGTTGCAGCATATTGTGGAAACTATTGTTAGTTGTTGCAACCATCTCAACTCCCAAGTCATGTAACTTAGATATGCTCTTGCTTCTTTTATGAATGATTATCAAATGTTTATTATATTTGCCACAGGCCCATGTCTTCAGATGGCAGGATACAAATGCATACTTCTAAAGTGCAGTCTATAAAGGTTTTATAAATGATATGGTGAAGTGGAATATGAACTCATAGTTTTATGGTTCTTTATGCTTTGTAATAGTTTAAACATCCAACTTGATGTGGATAATGGCAAATGCATTGGAAGCATGATTTTGAATCACTACAATACACATGTAATGCAGATGCCTTCCTGCATGTTAAAATGGCACACTACAAGCAGCAAGTCAACCCTATGCTCACAAGAGGCCTACAACACTACTCGCGCACTCATTTGCCCATGAAGAAGCGCAGATTGATAGCTTCCATTCGCACGAGTGCACACCGCCTCCGCATTGAAACATGGCAATGGACTCGGGAGCCACGTGAGGATAGGATCTGTCACTGTTGCCAACAGGGCATCATTGAGGATGAATGTCACGTCCTTCAGGCCTGCCCAACGTTCAATCATATCCGCGCACGGTATGTTCAGTTAATTGTGCCTCACCAGCCCCTGCATGAGTTGTTGAACACGGCCTCCTTGGGCTTGTTGGGATCATACCTCCAGGAGGTTATGGATACGCGGACTCAGTTGTGTCCTCCGGTACAACATTGAATTGTCATATGTGATTGTACAATATACCAGCATCCCTATTAGTGCTAAGGTTTTTCCCTCGAAAACCCTTCGGGGCAGGGGTTTTTTAATCCTGACAGTAATACGCTTGTTGCTCTCTCTTTGTTTAGGTCCCATAGGCTAGTTGGTCTTCGTGGATGATAAAAACATATTCTATTCTATTCTATTCTTTGGCATGACATAAAAATACTATCTATCTATCTATCTCTAATAAATCGAATTTGCATGGAACATATGTATTTTTGTTAAATTTATTACAATACACACTAAGTTGCAAATTGTTTAACAAAAACCACATTATCCAAATATTATTGAATGCCCATCGAATGTGGGCAATCTTCTAACTATATTAATTTTGAAAAATAATGATGTCCGTAATGGGAATCTATCCGTCCTAAATTGATAGCCCAATTTGTACCATGGCGCATAAGTTAACACATATATCATGTTGTTATATATCTCACAAGATCAATCAAACGCCATGAATCGTATAACATAGCTTTATATGCACCATTACACATGAAACATATACAACAAATACAAAAATATTGCCATGCAATCACATGTGGTGCCCACCAAAGGTGGGCAATTTTCTAGTTACATTTATAATAAAAAAATTAAGAATGCAATTGATGGGGGTAACATTTGACATAGTTGTTAGGAGAATGTGAAGAGAACAATGTGATGTTTCTGCGTACATTAAGAACAAAAATGAAATGTCTATTTTCCCTACAAGAATAGCAAAAACAATTAAAAGTAGCTTTAGCTATTTCTCCCTCAGAAACAAAGGATTTGATTATGCCAAGAAACCCACAATTACCTTAGATCACCCATCTTTAGAACCTTGCATCCAATGTTCTGAAATATGGTCAACAAGAATTAACGCAAGTGTAACCGAATAGAAAAGCCTATACGTTGTAGACAAGAATCAGAAGGCATTTGTGCTCAACACATTCAAATATCTCAAGAAATATGAATTGAATGACTTTTATCGTCCACGGAGACCAATCGGCCTATGGGACCCAATACAAGATCATAGCAGGCGTAATGCTGCCCAGGTTAAAAAAACCCTCGCCCCGAAGGATTTTCAAGGGAAAAAACGTGGCAGCAATAACATTGCTGACAAGCTGTACAAATATACATACATATACACATCATGGAGTATTTCTTGCCCATCAAGTGGTTGTCCGGGGCATATGCGAGCCCTCAGATCCATTACCTCCTGAATGTATGATCTTAGCGAGCGCACCGAGGTCGTGCTCAGCATCATGTGTAGCAGTTGGTTTGGCCTGATCAAGAGAGCGTCGCGTGCTCAGATCGGATGATATGCCGGGCAGCTCTGAAAAATGTGACATTCATCCTCAATGGCTCCCATCTGGCAGCACTGAAAAAGCCTATCCTAGTGTGGTTCTTCAATCCACCCGCATGTCTCAATGCGGAGATGATGGGCACCTGTGTGAATAGAGGCGATGAGCCTGTACTTTTTTATGGGCAGATGTGAACGTAGGTAGCATTGTGGGCCGCGGTCCAGTGTGGGATTTATGTGTTCCTTATAATGTGTCGTTTTGACCTGCTCTAGGGCCCTAGGGTCCCAAAGGTTGCTGAGGAAACAAGTGTCAAGGTAATGTCTCAGGTTGTCCCAGTCTGCCTCTGTGTCCACCTGCATGCACCTATGCTCCTGCACGTTCCATCTGGCAAGCCACTGAGCTCTCTTGTCCTTTCAATTGGCCTTGAGCCGTTGCCATTCCATTGCTATGGTGTAAGCTAGGTGCAGAAGACGGGCATCGTCCATATTGACAACTTTCTAGAAATAGACGATGTGTCTATCAAGGGCTGCCCTCTGAAGAGGCATAAATCCTGTCTCATGCTGCAGGATTTGATATGGGACCGTGGATTTCACCCCAAGTGCCAGTGCTAGGAAGGCTTTCTGCACCTGCTCTAAGTCATTCCAAGTCTTTAGGGATACCACCGGGCCCTAGACCTCGACCTCGTACAGAAGAACACGTTCCATTAGTACCCTTAACAAATGTGACTGATGGCCCCAATTATAGAGCTCTTCCATGTGGCTGTTGTTCTGCATTGCGTAGGGCGCTTTCCAACCCGCAGTGACCTGCGATCGGATGGATGTGTCCCAACCTGCAATCGTGTGGATGAGAAATTGCGGGATTTGAAACTCATAATCCTTCCCATAACCCATTAGATACCAACATTGTTGACACCAGGGCAAGGGTTATGGACTCAAAATGAGCAGAATAAAAGTTGGATGTCCATCTAAATTATGTGTAGTTAAATCTAGTCTCGTGAGTTCCCTTCAACAGCTTGTGGCGGACATATAATGCATCCCTTGTGATAGACACTAGCTGCAAAGAAGATGATTGCAGAGCAACTTGTAAGCTACCTGATGCCAGATTCTGGCATACTAAACTGAATGGGCTCTTCCAGCAACGTCCAAGGATCTGCAAACGTGGTCGAAACATGAATGCAAACTCTGAGAATGTTAAGATGTGAATGACATTCTCCTCTGAAATCGTATCATTGCATCATTCTTCACCTAAATTCAAATCCATTGAAAAAGAAACTATAGGCAATATAATGGCTCTGATGAAACCTATAAAACATTGGAACAGAAAATGCTCTACATAAAAAAATTAGCAGGATGGACTATATTGAAACATATTTTCATCATAGAGTACTTGATATTTTCATTCTGATCCAGAGAAGGGAACAGAGGGAAAAATGGCTTGTCCTCTCTACCAAGAGATTTCTGAACCTCTGCATCCTCCAATCGCTTATGCCGATGGAAATGATTTGTCGATAGCAAAATGATAAGAAGAATGGACCACTTTCATTGTGCCAAAGATGTAACAATAGACAGAAAAAAAGGGCCACAGATCCTGCCATTGCCCACCGATATAACGCATAGAAAAAAAAGGGGGGAAATTGCCAAAACGTGATTACCAAGTTGAATTATAAAATTCCGGTGTGAAAGTTTTGCTTCTGGCTGGAAAATGGCATGTTCACTAGCGTTACCGGCGGTCATAAAAGCAATTTAGGTGTAATCATGCCGACGGAGCCAATCACATTGTGACACATGGCACGTCTCATTTACAGAATGTTGCATAAAACTTTAACCTTCACTTGCATTCTGACATTTACCTTCCTCTTTACCTTCTATTCTGGCATTTACCCTACTTTCATCTTCTTTTACCTTGCATTCCACTGTAGGATTGCAGCTAAGTTGCTTCCATGTTACAGGAGTGGCAATCTACTTGCCATTCCTGGGATGTCAACAGTCCCAGGCAACCATTCTTGTCTGCAGAAAAAAGTGGACACCCTCCCGAGAAACATTTTACCACCAATGCATTTCTAATTCTATTCCACATTTTTTTTGAAGGCCAAAAGTAGCATCCCGACTATACACTGCAAGAACGAAACTGGAACGTAGCTCGTAGGCTAATATACCAATTTATGTGTGCCAACTTTTCGTCGTTGGGTTAGGGTTAGGTTAAAAATTTCAGGCCGGAACCCTAAAGAAAAAGGGCGCAATAAAAAGGAAGCTCCATCCATGGCGCAGACCGAGCTCCTCTATGTCCAGTAAGTATTCTGCAGTTATTCATGTTTTAGCGATGCTTGACCGATAGGAGCGACTAATCTATGTCGTAAATTCCAACTTCAGCATCGTAGATAGAATTTTTGCCCCGAATGCCTCAAGCTTTTCGGAGTTTTGTGCTACCGGAGCTCGAATCGTATATTCCATCGCCTTGGGGAGTGGCGTCACTGCCTTAACCTTTTTGGACAGACTTTTTGGATCTTTTGGGGAATAACTCGATGCATCCTCTGCTGAATACATGTTGTATTTCACTTATACCCAAGTGTAAGCATCCTAAAACCATTAATGACTGGAGGCCTATTACTCTGTTGTCTGTAGTATATAAAATCTTATTGCTAAGGCTTTGGCTGAAAGGCTTAAGCCAGTATTAGTTCATGCCATTAGTGCAGAGTAGTCTGGTTTTATACCTCAACGGAATATCCTTCATAATGTGGCTGCTGCTTTTGAGGGAGTGCATTGGGCTCGTAGGATGAGGCAGCCCCTTGTTTTCTTAAAATTTGGATTTTGCCAAGGCTTATGGCGGTGTGTCACCGGTTCATGGCAGATATGATGCAGGCCTTTGGGTGCGGGCCTAGTTTCAGGGAAACGGTTATGAAGTTGCACGTGTCTGCTAGGGCGAAAGTGTGGTGTCAGGGTGAGACCTCTTCAATCTTCTCGTGGGCCGAGGCATTGGCGGGGATGTCCGATTTGGCCCCTTCCCATTCACTATAGTGGCGGAAGCTCTCGCAGACTTTTGGTGGCAATTCGCGACAATGTGGTGCAAGGTCTCCGCATGGATGATAGGTCGCAGCGGGTTTGCGACCAATTTGCGGATGATACATTCCTCTTTCTTCATGCGAGATGAGTCAATCTTGAGCGACCAAGAATATTTTGGATGCCTTTTCTTTAACCGGGATGCTTGCTTAACCGGTCGAAGTGCTCGGCCATAATGGGTACTTTGGAGGAACCTCCTCCTGCGTGGTTGAGTCGGTTTCGGGGCTCTAACACCGCCACATACGGTAAACCTGTTAGGCATCCCATTTGGCTTGGACATTAATGCTAAGGCAATTTGGGCGGAGAATCTTAAGCAGCATTTGAATTGGTGGAGGGGAAGTAAACTCACCATGGCTGGTAGGATTCTGGTAGCCAAGTCGATTGCTCTGTAGCACTCATGTTTGTGACCTCCCCGCATACTTGCACCGAGAAAGTGTGGTTAAGGAGTTGGATGACACCATTCGCAATTTTGTTTGGGAAGGGAATGAGGAGGGGGCTATTTGAAGGTCGCATGGTGGAAGTGTGTGCGTCCCAGACAGGCAGGGGGCTTGGGATGCTTGATGTGTCGTTGCACACGAAGGTTCTGGTGTCAAAATTCATCTGGCAGTTGTTGCAGGAGCAACAATCCCGTGTTTAGCTCTGTTGGCCTTGATCGCACCCGTCACTCTATTGTGTTTAGGAAGCCCGACTATTCACTCGATTGCCGTGGGCTCGTTTGAGGATTTGCGGCCATTCCCTCATGCTTCGCCTTTTCTTAAGGGTCTCTGAAGGCACGGAAGGTGGTCAAGGTTCTCTTTTCATTGGATCCTAGCAGGTGTATGGTAGCCTCATCGCCCTTTCTCTGGGTACCCTTGGACTCTGCATCTCCCTTGGCCTCTTCCCTACACCCGGGTTTTCGCCGCCGATGGATTCTTTGCGGGGTAACATCCATCCGTGGTCGGTATTGGGAGGGTCATCCGGGCGCCGTGGGAGTTTTTAGGGAGAGATTTGGCCTTTGGTGGGACATACTGGGACTTGGGCGAATTGCCAATGCTATTCCATTGCGGTTGTCTTCTCAAGTCAATCGCGTTTGGAAGTCGCATAGTGGACTTGATGCATCTCAGTTTGTAGTATCGGCTTATGGGCTCCTAGCGCTTCAGGACACGTTGCCGCCTTCGGATAAGTGGTCGCTTAAGCTTCCAGGAAGTAAGTGGCCCGCCATGTGGAAGTCCGAGTCCACAGGTTCAAGCCTCAGGTAGCGGAAATATGCCTTTTATGTGGGAGGCGATGTGAGACCATTGAGCACTGCTTTGTCCTATATGCACAGAGGTAGGGGCAGCTTGGTCCTAGGTGAGAGCCCTCTTTGGGACTTCACTATGCAGTCAGAAGATTCTCTTGGGAGTCCTTCCTAGCAGGTGGGCAGTGGCCAAGCGGCATGCGTTTCATTTATGCAGAGCTTTTTGTGGCTGATTTGGAAAAGACGGAGAGCGAAAGTCTTTCAGAATGCAGTGCTTAACCCTTTTCGGTTGGTTCCGATCTTGAGGTATAAGTTGTGGCAGGCTTACCAAGTCTCAAGCTTGTCTGGCACAGTTAGGAAATTTGGTCGACATTCCTACAGATTGTGGATCATGATGGGCGCTTCATTTCTTAGCACCACACTTATCATTGTACTTGATCGCATTCTAGTGGTTTAATATATATTCTTATATTCTTCAAAAAAAGAAAAACATATTTTCATCATAGAGTACTTGATATTTTCATTCTGATCCAGTTTGGGAACAGAGGAAAAAATGGCTTGTCCTCTCTACCAAGAGATTTCTGAACCTCTGCACCCTCCAATCGCTTATGCCGATGGAAATGATCTGTCGATAGCAAAATGATAAGAAGAATGGACCACTTTCATTGTGCCAAAAATGTAACAATAGACAGAAAAAAAGGGCCACAGATCCTGCCATTGCCCACCGATATAACGCATAGAAAAAAAGAGAGAGGGGGGAATTGCCAAAACGTGATTAAAGTTGGATTATAAAATTCCGGTGTGAAATTTTTGCTTCTGGCTGGAAAATGGCATGTTCACTAGCGTTACCGACGGTCATAAAAGCAATTTAGGTGTAATCATGTCGTCGAAGCCAATCACGTCGTGACACATGGCATGTTTCATTTACAGAATGTTGCATAAAAATTTAACTTGTGATGAAGAACAACATTCACTTGCATTTCGACATTTACCTTCCTCTTTACCTTCTATTATGGCATTTACCCTACTTTCATCTTCTTTTACCTTGCTGGCATTTACCCTACTTTCATCTTCTTTTACCTTGCATTCCGTGTTATAGGAGTGGCAATCTACTTGCCATTCCTGGGATGTCAACAGTCTCCCAGGCAACCATTCTTGTCTGCAGAAAAAGGTGGACACCCTCCCGAGAAACATTTTACCACCAATGCATTTCTAATTCCACATTTTTTTGAAGGCCAAAAGTAGCATCCACTGCAAGAACGAAACTGGAACGTAGCTCGTAAGCTAATATACCAATTTATGTGCGCCAACCTTTCGTATAGGGGAATGTCACTTTAGGTGACATTCCATGAATGGAACGGCGTTGCCGCGGCGTTGAAACAAAGGGTGTCCATTGTCTCCAACGTTGACACGCCTCGGGAATGTCACCTAAAGTGACATTTCCCAAACGTGAAGTTGGGTTAGACTTCATTCTGTTATTTTTTTTTGGTCATTTTTTTTCCTCTGTTGCGTCTGTGTTCTTGGTTGCGTCTGTTTTGGTTGGCGATCTTCCACATTTGCGGTGGTTTTGCATATCCGTTGTTGCTTCCGTGTGAACCATCCAAGTCTTAGGATCATTGTGATGGTTTCAAAGCATTTGGACGAAATTTTTTGCTTCTGTTTTTTGCTTCATTTGGACGATCTTCCAAGCTTTTGCGGGGCGATGGCGCCGTTGTTGCAAATGGAATGTGGCGTCATCCAAGTGTTAGGATCATTGTGACTAAGTTTGAAAGCATTTGGACGAGGAAGTTTTTGCTTCCTCGCTTTTTTGCTTCATTTGGACGATCTTTACGTTCAAAACATTGGCGATGGCGCCGTTGTTGCTCCGGTGGCGTCATCCAAGTGTTAGGATCATTGTGGCCTAAGTTTGAAAGCATTTGGGACGAAGTTTTTGAAGAATCTTGCTCAAAAAGAATCTTGCTCTGTTTTTCCTGCCGCCATAGCCATGACCGGGGATGCCTATTTTGCAAGAAAATCTTGCATCTTGAAGGGTTCTCTACTCGAAGTTTTACGGTTCCTAATTTGTTTTGAGTTCGATAGTTGCTATAGGATGATAGAAATGATAAAGGGTTTTGGCCCTGAAAAATTGTGGAAGTTCCCTTCGGGTTTTGGACCTGCTACTACTCCTTGAAGTTCTTGTGTTTTAATGTTTTTGATTGTAATGTTTTTTTGAGGAATTGATACTTTTAGTATCAGACTTTGACTTGTAATCTGGACACTCAGATTGAATCAGATATCAAGATATTTTGAGTCCTAAATTTGTTGTACAGTATAACTGAATTGCAAGTAAATTTGTTTTATAACTGAATTGCAAGAAGACATAGAATTGCAACTAACTTGAAGACATTTCTGAAAAAGAAAAACATGGTAGAATGTGGGATAAAAGTGACAGAATGAAGCCTAACCCAACTTTACGTCGTTGGGTTAGGGTTAGGTTAAAAATTTCAGGCCGGAACCCTAAAAAAAAAGGGCACAATAAAAAGGAAGCTCCATCCATGGCGCAGACCGAGCTCCTCTAAGTCCAGTAAGTATTCTGCAGTTATTCATGTTTTAGCGATGCCTGACCGATAGGAGCGACTAATCTATGTCGTAAATTCCAACTTCAGCATCGTAGATAGAATTTTTGCCCCGAATGCCTCAAGCTTTTTGGAGTTTTGTGCTACCGGAGCTCGAATCGTATATTCCATCGCCTTGGGGAGTGGCGTCGCTGCCTTAACCTTTTTGGACAGACCATACGGTTCACATTTTCTTATGCATTTGCTTCTGTTTTTTGTTTGCTTAGATACTGTTTTTTGTTTGCTTAGATATGGCGTCAAAGATTCATAAGCTCCTTCTTGTTTTCTGTTGATTGAGCTTCTATGATTTGGCTGCCAAAATTAAACGCCTGTGCTTTCTTTTAGTATAGGCAACGGCCAGACAACCGTAGAGTTCCTTCCACGGATCTAATGTTTGCTCATACATTAGGTCTACTATTCAAGAACTCATATCTTGCTTTGTAAAAAGAAAGCTTCTTCTTCTGTGTGGAAACAACAGGCCCACAACACAGGACTCCCTATCGTATATGGTGTTTTTGTTGGTTTTGCTGGCTACGGGTTTCCTGTCTTTAGAATTCCTATCAAATATGGCTCTCAAACAAAACAAAACTTGGAATCCTGAAGTATGTCTCGAACTGACCTGAAGACCAAAAAGTGAGAAAAATATTGGCAAGAATAAATGCACGAGTTTGCCTCCCTTATTCTCTTGAACAGAAATTATTCAAGGAAGATCTTGTACAACAAACCCCGATTGTCTGCATTCATCTTATCGTCTTATCACATTCTCTATCATGTTTTATGACACGTTGAAGATGCTATGCTGTCTATTTTGTTTAACACGTGGAAAATACTATAGATAATACATGTTTTTTTCAAACAGTCTAGGAAAAAGAAGGATGAGGAGGTATTTCATTTATTTCGTGAATTTGCGAAAACTTACTATTACTAAGTTGTATGTTACTCCTTTCTCAACATATCGTTTGCTCTTTAATCCTTTCTCAAGTGTTCTTATTCCACTTATTTGCAGATGGATTTTACTTTCTAAGTGTTCTTATTCGATACAGATTATATAGATTGTTTACAATTTTCTTTCTCAAAGTGTACTTATTCCATATAGATTATTTACAATTTAGAGTTCTGCAATCATTCTTCTATTCAAGTATAAAGTTTGAAATTTCAAAAATGCCCTAGCCGTTCATTTTCTTCCTTTTTTGCGTTCGTTATTTCTTTTCTTCCTTTCTTTTGCGTTCACTATTTGACCCTTTTTTGTAGCTCTACATCTTTGGACGAACTACAATCTTAGGGACAGACTAGTTGGTGGGCACAAGGCATAAGTTCGGAGTTTGGAATCTGTAAATGTTTTGGCCACAATGAAAAAAGTGTACATATACGATGAATTATGTATGTTTTGACATCTACAATACATGAATATTCTATCCAACTAAACATGTTACAATATTTAGACATCTAATATTTTGTATGCAACCCTTAAGCAACCATTCTAAGATAGAATGGACTGGGGTTTTCTTAAAAGAGAGCATTTTAATGCCATTATTAAATTCACCTTTTGCTAATAAGCAAGTTAAAATATCTTTTGATGTATCGTGTTAAAATAACTGATGTGCTCTCTTGTTGGTTTTTGCTACTTTATTGTTTTTGTATTTAGTGTGCGAATTACTTTGCTGGGTTAACGCTGGAGAAATTGTGAATGGTGCATTGTGTTAAAATAATGAATGTGATTTTTGCTTTGAGAGACATATCAGTATGTGTGTTTCACCACGTTATTTTCGGAAACACGCGTTGTAACACACACATTGTTATTTTCAGAAACACGCGTTGTTATTTTCGTTTTGGGAGACATATCAGTATGTGTGATGTATTTTTAACATGAGATTAGTTGTATAATGGATACCGAAATGTTGTAATATGTGTATTGAATGAGGAAACACACGTTATACATATCAGTATGCGTGATTTATTTTCAACATGAGATTGGTTGTATAATATGTCGTTAATTTCAAATATACAAATATTCTAAGGCTTTCATCATATTTGTAAGTTTTCAATTTACAAATGCAAGCTAATATGGAATTGCTCTAAAAAACATATTTATGCACATGTTCCATCTTGAAAATTTCCATTTTTAGAATGGGAGAAAAATGAACGTTGAGCGCCTCAGCGCCTGGCTCCGGGGAGAATTCCCCAACCCCGATGGATGAGGCTTTGCTTGAAGCTGTTCTCCAGGGGTTGGGAATCACTAACATCCCCCTGGAATTTCAGGATTCTTTGGTGGTTATAGAAAATTTAATTACCACTGCAGTTGAATCTCAATCTAGAATAGGCTTCTGTAGGTTCGGGCTTAGTTCGTTCTTCTTGTGTATTCTTTGCTTTGATAGATCAGGTTCATTAAGGGTTGCAGCCCATAATTCTCAGCCCTACCTGGCCCTGGGAAACAGATTTGAACGAAATTTATTTACTATGAGTGCTCCTTTGGAATTTGGGATAGAACCAATCTTTCATTGGGCGACATTCTTCGACCTCCAGCCATCCCAACACATAAGGGACCTTGATGTGGTGGTTTGGAGGTTTCTGGTCTCCAATTAGTTTGCTTTTTGGGCCCCGAGCCAGATCTAAGGGGCTTATCAGGTAGGGTCAGGGTTGAATTTCTAGGATCTGCATTCTCTAAGATTTTTTGGGTACGGCCTGTCATTTCTTGGGTCAGGCTTCTTCTTGGGGGAAGGAAGAAATTATCATTGGCGGTTATATCCCTTTCTGGAGGGAAAAGTGAAGGGGAAAGATCTGTCGTCCCATAACGGGTGCTCTTTCTGCTTCCTCCGGCTTTGCAGACTCTACTCTGTTTCGGCAATTCTCAGGCAAAAGAATGAAAACTAAGGCGAGCACCTCTGCTATGCACAATAGCAAGGAAGATGACGAATGGAATCAGATCTTCTGGTTGGAAAACAAGAAAGATAAAGCCTGGGGGACTCTGAAGGAGCTTTACACTGGGTTAAAGATTATAAGAGATCAGCAGAAGGCAGCAGCCTCCTGCATGGGAGTGCATCAGGAGGTCGGGATTCTGGCATGCAGGGAAAAGATGGAGACCATTGACAAAGACTACCTGGACGGAAGAGCCAATGACAGGGATTGGGGACAACACCCTCTACAAGCTTATAACAGTTAAACAGGGACACACAGAAACGGATTGCTGCAGTCTCAAAAATAACATATTCAGGGCTTTCATGGACGAGCTGTTAGCAAAGGTTAAAAACCTGATCATTCAATGGGATGTGATAAGAGAAAATTCCAATGCAAGAATTAGGCTTATAAGAAGGTGGGAAGAGGCCGAGGACCACGTCATCGAGAGGCATAGAAAAATCTTCCGGCAAGGTCTTGCTCTGAATGAACCTCTGGAAGGGATTTCAACATCCCTTGAGGTTTATCAGCTGAAGGGCAAAAAATCGGCAAAAGCTTGCAAAATCAAAGACTCCAATGGATTTTTCAATCCGGAGGAGATAATTTCTTGCGATTGAGGAAACTGTGAGGGGGTCAAGCTCTCTGCGCTGAATGTCTCGAAAACCAAGATCGGAGAGAACAAAATTAGCAACTCCATCCCAGTTATCGGCAAGAATGACAAGACAAAAGGTCTATTTTCTCCACCCTCTTATAAGAATGTTCTCATGAATGATAAACCCTCTGCTTCCCAACCGACTAACCCAGGAAATCAGAATATAGTCAGTGGAGATTTTATAGATTTATTTGGAGTGTTGGATTCTTCTGCTACTGACATGTTTTCCAGGAATGCTATTCTTATACATTTCCCTCGTAACTGCCCAAATCAGGGGGAAGTTAAAAATTGGATTACCAAATTCCAGCATATCCCCATTCTTTCTATTCTTAAGCTGGATAAGAAGACCTTTCAGATTGTTTGTAGAGACGAAGTCTGTGTCAAACAAATTCTAAGAAGGAAATTGGATTTCATCAGTAATGATCCTTTCGATATTATGAAGTGGTCTCCTAATTTCATCCCGGGTACGGTGGACGAAGTTCAAACTACTACGTGGCTGTCTTCCCCTAATCTCCCTCCGACATTCTGGACGCGATCCCATTTAATTGCCCTCTCTGAATCCCTGGGGAGGTCATCGAAATTAATATTCCCCAAACAAACTTCCCCTCGGTCTGCATTTCTAAAAGGATTAAATCCGACTGGAAGAAAATGATAAAAATCAGGGTCAAGGCCGATGAATTCTTGGATCTCAGTATCAGCTACTCCAAATGGCCAATCCCTGATCCTTTGTTTGCCTCAAACCAAAAGCATCAGAAACAGGTATGGATTCCTAAAACCACTAACAAGGAGGATACAGAAGATCAGAAAGATTTATGATAATCCCTCAAAGGTGGAGATACAGGATGACATGGTCGTCCTTATAAAAAATCTCAATCTTTCCGTTAGGATTGATACTGGTGACTTTATATTCACCATACCTAAGGGTCCAGACTCCACACAGCAGGGGGATGATGCAGACACCCAGTAGAGAATTGACAGAATTGAAGACCTTCTCGACCTGGAGGATAGTGGCTGGAATATGGTAGACAGAAAAAAGGGCAGAGGTAGGAAGAAACTTTATTTTGGTCCAAGCAGATCAAGCCCAAGGAAGCAAACCATCCAAGCGAGGATGGCCCTAGGGAAGTATAAATATTAATGGATAGAGAAATTAGCTGTGTTACCTGGAATCTTCAGGGGATTAATAGTATTATTAAAAGGGATAGACTAAAGGTCTGTCTTTCCTCCCTCAACCCTGACATTTTGTTTTTTACAGGAGCATAAGCTGCATGATTCTGATCATGAGAATATTATAAGTAGAACTCTTCCTCCTAATTATTGCATTTGGTCTATTTCTGCTAATGACTCCTCTGCAGGTATAGCGATAGCATGGAGAAATAAATTAAATATTTTTGATATCTATATGATTAATAGTAGGGATGGCAGGTGGCAGATTCTTCTTTGCACTATCTTTAGGATCAAGCTCGCTCTGGTAAATATTTATGCTTTTAATAATCATGTTGAGAGAGTGAAAATTTGGATGAAGGTGAAAAGTAGTCTTGATAATCTGGAGTTTGATGAATGCATTATGGGTGAAGATATCAACATGGTAACTAACAGCTTCATGAAAAACAAGAATTTCAGACCTCTTGGCAAGAATGAAAAGGACGCCTGGTTGGAGCTCACTAGGGGCCACAACTTAACTTTAGCCAGAACCAAGCCAAATTCTTACAGTTGGACAGATAAAACAGTAGACCCCACCATGTGTCTTCATGACAGGTATTATCTTTCTGAAAATCTTTGGAATTACAGCAGCAGGGTTAGTAACTTGGAGGGGTACACTCTCTCGGATCATTATCCACAACAGTTGAGAATTATGGCTAACAATCATACCAAGAACAATCATACCAACCTCCTCGACCATGAAGATTTTATGGATGGATTACAGGAGGTTCTAGTTAAGTTTCCCAAGCCAAATGGACAATCAGATTGGATGTTCTGGTGGATTCAAGTTGCTAAAGCTATCAAGAAATGGCTCAAAGAATGGGGGAAAAAGGTTCATCTCAGTAAGCTCTCCTCCCTTCAGAACTTGAGGGATAGACTTCCTAATGCTCCTGAGGAGGAAAAGGATAATATTAAAGCAGAAATTGAGAAAGAGGAAATTAGGATAGCTGAAGGATGGAAGCTCAAGGCTAAGATAAGAGAAATTAAGGATGATGAGAGGAGCAGCTCCAAATTCTTCTTTGTCAAAGCGAAAGGCAGAATTAAGAGGAATCATATCTTTGAGATAAGAGTTGGGGATGAAGATATCTCAAATGAAGATCAGATCAAATTAGCTGCTGCTAACCATTTCAGAAGTATTATGGGCACCAATCAGGACTGTCCCCTGGCTATCATGAACGGGTTCATCAACCTCCAAGCAAGTGTCGAAGGAAATTTAAGTATCGAGAAGCCCTTTTCCAATGAGGAACTCTTTCAGATTGCAAAAGATATGGAGAAAGGAAAAAGTCCGGGCCCTGATGGGCTCCCAATGGAATTTTTTATCAAGGTTTGGCCCATTCTAGGGGATAGTTTCACTAAACTGGCTGAATTCAGGGCTATAAAATGTTTGGATGCGAGGATCAACACAAGCTTTATCACACTCATTCCCAAAACTGATATGCCTGTTACTCTTTCGGACTACAGGCCAATTTCGCTAACCAATGTCATTTATAAGATTATTTCAGGTACCATTGCAAGAAGGCTTAAGAGTGTGCTAGAAAGGATCATTAGTACATCCCAGGCAGCCTATTTAAAGGACAGGTTTATCTTAGATAATATGGTTACTGCAATGTTGGGGCTGAACTGAGCCAAAGACTCTAATCAAGATATTGCCCTTATTAAGCTTGACATCACCAAAGCCTTCGACACTGTAAGTTGGGATTTTCTTTTCAAATGATGCAGTGCCTTGGGATTTTCAGATGAGGTAATCCTTCTCTTTAAAGCAATTCTCTCAAATTCTAGATCCTCTGTTTCAATTAATGGAGAATGTGGCCCTTTCTTCCCCTTGCAAAGAGGAGTGAAGCAAGGGTGTCCACTGACTCCATTCCTATTTCTCATTATAATGGAAGCCCTTCATGGTAAATTGGAAGAGGCAAAAAGGACTAACATGATCCAAGGTATCACCCTCCCAAATAATGGAGAAATGGATCAAATCTTGAATGGACATTTTGCAGATGACACGTTTCTCTTAGTGTCGATGGATAACAGGTCCCTTACCAGCACTCAAAATATTCTAGAGGAGTTTGGAGTTGCCTCAGGCTGTAAAATCAATCCTATTAAATCTAAAGTTGTGGCCAGAGATCAGAACAACACATAAAGAAACCCCTTAACGCAGTCCAAACCTCTAGCTAACTTATTATGGGCCAAAAGACCTACTACTAACCGCACAATGCAACAACGCATAGATCAATCCATAAGCAAGCACCTAGAAAAATTGGGAACAGAGATAATATATAAATCGATCTATTCCGAATAAGATAGAGCATTAAAAAAGGAGACTTTTTCCCAAAAGAGTAGATTGGTCTGAGCTGTTTAACTTGACCTACATGCAAATTCCAATCTACTTCTATTCTGTGTTACAAGTAGTAGTCCGAAGCAATGGGACGTCATTTGATTTCCTCGTTGTTCAGTCCCAATCCAAGATAATCAATTTTAAAGCAACTACTAGACATAATTTACAAAAGTATGATAATGATTTATATATATAAATGCTAGACCAGAAACATTCATAATATGAAATGATTTAAGAAAAGCTGAGTGCTCTGGGACTAGCTACTTACACTGGAGTATAGTAGAGTGGAATCCTCAAGACAGTCCCTTAACCATCAATCGTCTTCACGCAATGCGCACTGGGAAATTTGTAATATGAATAAGCAAGCATACACATTCTTCTGGAGTGGTCTAGATGAAATGATTGATTTGGATACCTGATTTTTGTAAGCACAAAAAGAGTTTGCCTTTCAGTTCTCAGTTCACAGCCTAAAAAGATCGATCTAATGCTCTACAAGCTCCATACACTAGCTGTTGTAGCAGAAAATTGTGGATAAGAAAACTCCAACAATATGAGAAAGAAATTCCAGAAGTTACCTGCTCTGATTTCGGCATTTGGTCTTCAGACCTACTAATGCTAATATCTAACTTCAATGGAACGACAGAGCATTTGCCCAACAAAAATCTTTGCCCATTTGCTCTCTGAGAGGTCAAAGTGATAGAACATTGAACTAGAAAACTGCCACTCACTTGATTGAGGTCGAAATCAATCTAGCCAGGGCCGAAAAACCTTACACCTAAGAAAAAATGCAGGTTAGAATAGATTAGAAGCAAGAATCGACCAGACGGTTCACAGGGCATACCTAAACCCTAGCCACTATTTCTTCTGTGGCATACCTAAACCCTAAGAAGAAAAACTATTTTCTTTACAGGCCCTATGAACGAAAAATTAAGAATGAAAAAACATTTGAAGTTTTAAAAAAATTGGCCATTAAAAAGCGTAGCATGCCTATTAAATACGTATGCATATGCTAAGACATATTTATTGCATAGAATACAAGTTCTTTAACAACACTGATAGCTGCTTCAAAGCAAAGCAAGAGGTCTAGTTTGCACCATAACTTCTGCTGAAGGAAAATAAAGCCATAAGAGAAAAGTCAAGCAGAAGATTAGCTAGTACAAATACTAACAATTCATATTACTTGTCGGATGATGAGCGATTTAGAGCTTAGGTTGTCATTGATGCTGGCATTGGCCTTCCAAGGGAGAAAGCTACAACTATGATTCTTGTGAGCGCAGAAAAACAAATAATTGTGAGAGCAACATGAGATAAATAAACAAGGTGCTGCGCACGGAGGGTTGCCCTCCATGGCCGGAGAGTGAAGTGGCTTAAGTTATAGTTGTAGACAATAGGGTGTTTGAATAGGGTGTTTAAAACGTTGACATTTTGTGAAGGTGATGGTACACAAACATTTGTCATTTTCTTACAAAAATGGACCTCCAATTCATCAAAAGCATCGTTGTACCAAGATGTCATGTCCAAATAGTCATCCTGCATATGATGCCATGTACGAATTAGATATATAGACAAGGAGGAAGAAAAGGACGAAAAAAGATTGAGGTTTGCATTGCTCATACAATAACCTAGTACTTTGAAGCTTCCTCATACAAAGAATCCGATATCCCTAGGAAGTTTGAACCTAGTTGGCAAATGCAAGGAAGTATTTTAGTAAGGACATTTGCCTCCCTGTTGGTTACATGTTAGTATGAATCCAGGTGTTGTATCGAGAAATATTTCTTAAACCACTATAGAGACTGATGTTCAATGTGGTTGTAATTTGATCTCTTGCAAATAGAAATAAATTTCCTTTTGCTAGGTTGACTATCTTTATAGATGCCTAACCATAAAAAAGGAATATGGTTTTATGATCGCATTCATATGAAAAAATCCAAAAATTCCCCAAAATCCAAATTCCAAAAACCTTATGATCGCATTCATATGAAAAAATCCAAGCATTGATGTAGCATTTACTTTAGCCTGATTTAAGCCATGAGCATTCTACAGGCTTACTCTCAAGACCCTGTTTTCCTATTGACGTTTTTTGCTAGTTATGATTGCTTTCCCTCCTCGGTCCAAGTAAGCAACAAAGCATGATGCCCTTGCTTCCTTGACTCGGCCCATTCTTTCTTTTTGGTTCCAAGTTAGTTCTAAAATTTATGTACTGCATTTCCTCCTTTGAGAGGATACTAAGCGAATAACCTTTGAGACTCTCTTTTCAACTCTGAAACTTGAGAGGCTCAACATAAGTTGGAATGTGTGTGTTGACATTGGCGCCTTGTCACGTATGATGTTTAGTAGCAAAATTGGCGCCTTTTCACCCACAATGTTCAGTAGCTTTTTCACCTATGATGTTCATTTATGGTGTCTGATAGAAAATAGAGCAAAACTTTAAGCAATTATACATCGAATTTACTAAATCTATAGGGTTTCACAAGTCCCCCGTGATTTTTTCCTGGAAGCTGAGAGAGTACATGAAAGGGTTTTCATAAATCAAAACACCTGGTTTCCATGTTTAAGCATGCTTCCTGTTTTCGTTTTCGGATCAAAGGGCAAATAGCCCATTATACTAGGCACATTATAAAAAATAAACGTTTCACAAATATATTTTTGAACTCGAGACAACTAATATCAAATGCCATACTATAAAATAAAGAGTACTCCTACGATACATCTAATATCAAATGTGGCAGTTATAAGGCACAGAGATGTTACTCACTCACTTCGGTCATTGCAGTAGAGCATGGTCTGTCCTAGCATCTCCTTAAGGGGAGAGTCCTAGCATCTCCTTAAGGGGAGAGTGCATGTCATAATTTGTTATACTGGGGGCTCGCGTTCGCGCAGCCCCTTCTAACTCAACAAATGAGGATCTAATCCAGTGAGTAAACTGACTCAAAAATGTTTCAGCCAAGGCCTGAGCTATGCGGAATAGCAAGAACATTTCAATGCCATTGTCATATCACCTAACATTTACATTTGACATATGTACCTGCATTTCCGCCTTTGGCAGGATGCTAAGCGAATAACTATTGAGACTGCCTTTTCAACTACGAAAGTTAAGAGGTTCAACATAAGTTGGAATGTGTGTGTTGACTGGCTCAACATAAATTGGAATGTGAATGTTGACATTGGCGCAACAATGTCAAGCGTCTTTTAGTGTCTTGCATTCAAACATATCTGAAACCTGTCGAAACATATCTGAAAACATATTGAAACGGTCAAAGGCATTCATCCATCTCTACCCTGGGCTATGCTTCACACACTTTGTAACTCCGCTGCGTCATTTGCAAAAAAGATTTGACATGTTTTGCAGCTCATTCTTCTCATTGTCATTCTGCAGGAAATGATGCAGTGCCAGAGCTCCAACATGCATATTCTTTTGTCATGGATATCATCAAATGATGCAAAAGGCCTGCATGAGCATAACCACGGAAAGGACCAAGCTCAGCTGGCAAAGTGCAGAAGTCTTGGATAAATGAAAGAACTTTGGAATGAAGACAATATAATGTACAAGCTTAACAAATGAAAATACCAGCCAGACCAGCAGATGATCCACGAAGACATATGTTATAACATGCTATGAATACGCACAGAAAGTTCAGCGAGATGTTGCTAATATATAGCCCGACATTCTGGTCTCCAGAAAAGATGTTGTAGAGCAAGCCGAAATAAAAAGACCAAAAAGAAAGTAGGCTATTTGCAAACCATCCAGCTGAGAAGAAATAACCTCTTGGAGCTCCACTCAATTCTTCTGCAGAAGCATGCATGCCTCAGAGCCGCCACAAAAATGCACCATCAGAAAGCTCTTGGCAGATCCTCATTTCCCACAGGCTATGCCTTGATGTTAAAGGCCTGCTCCAACACCTTACCTTGGCCAAATAGAGCAAGCCAGGAATGGTTCCTGCTATATGCTTCAAATCTATATTATGTGCAAACAAGTTAGTTCTAAATTGTAATAATGTAATGTATGCCACCAGGAGCATCTACTTGAGTTTTGCTTGCTCTATCCATCTTATAGGATATCTAGCATTGCCACATGCAACAAGCCAGGATGTTGTAGCAATTGTAGCATTAGGCAATTACATTCTCAATCACGACTCTACGAGGGAGACAAGCTTCTGAAATGCCAGAATTCTGAGGCCTTTATCTGCAGTTGGCAGTAGAAGATGGAGGATCATACACTCTTCTTAGAGGAAACTACGTGAAAGAGCCTGCAAACAAAGCCATGCTTGTGGTTTGAACGTGTTGACGAACTAATACGACCACATGATAAGATCAGCCACTAGAGTACTCCTGTAATAGACCGACACTCCACAGCCCACCAATCCAACACCCACCAATCCAACACTGTCTTAAAACATTATAGCATTCAATTAATAATGCGTAACATGGAAGCCACTGTATTGCTTTATTCAGACGACAAGAAATCAGGGGTCATCAACAGTAGAGGTCAGCAATCTCTACCAAGTTTATAGTTAGTCAGTCAGCAGGCTTTTCTATTCAAAAATCGACCTAAGAAAAACAACCTGGGATTGAACCATGCACTGTTTATAATACAAAGCTAGTTTAATTAATCGTATGGAGAGAAGCTTAACTTAAGTCTATACAATGTAAATGGATTCTACAAACTGGTAACATAGAGAAGAGGCTTGCCAAAGGCCTTGGTGACACAAGAAAGAATCAAGAAGAAGGAAAAGAAATGGATAGAGATAATAATACAAGTATAAAAGACATCTAGACTGTAAATGGACATAAAAATGGAGAACATGTGTTCAAACTTTGCTGACAGCCCAGGCAATATGAAAATGGATAGTTACAGTCAAACTTAAAATGCATGCTGGTTAATGTAGAAACAACCATCACTTTGAGTATGATTGTGCATGTAGCAGAACAGAATACCATATCATGATCACCGAAGGGATTGCAAGCTTGAAGAATTGCTTTAAATCATGGAATGCCTCTGTAAAAAATGTAGTCCACGTCTTCTTACATGTAGAAGAGAATTTTACCTAAAGCACTAGAAGTGCAACGTTTATCCAATTTGATATACTCGTTGACAATGCTGCAGCTTTCCATATTAAGTTTGTAAATCAAAGTCCATGATAATGGTATATGGATTAACAAGGTTATACAAGAGCCTAACAGCATCGGAAAAACAGTGCTCTGAGTCTGCAAGAATATTACAAGCGGTTGGAGCAATGAATAAGCAAATAAACCAGGAAGCATCCATCGAGCATATTTCCCTGCTTCTATGGAAATCATGGGATCCTGCGCTCGCACAACGAGCAGCCCTCCCATGTTGTACCAAACAACTGCTATTGGTATGCAGGTAATAGCCAACACAAAGATTGCTCTTTGCATGTAAATACTGAGTAAATGATACTAGTGTGCTCCGTAGGCTTCTCCAGAAAGTGTCTCCAAAGCACTGCCATTCCTATCTAAGGGAAGGAAACAAGTAGACTAATTTAAGGTTTATTGAAATCAAAGAATGTCAATGAATAACAATGAGTTAACAAATGCTCACAGACGAGAAGATAGAACGTACCAAGTGGCTGAATCCCGAGACGTTAGCAAAGGAAACATCAATAGAAGCACTGGAAAGAGACAACTGTCCCAAATGTCCAACGAACATAAGGGATACAAGTTGCAAGCAAAACTGCAAGAGATTAACGCCGATCATAGGGCAAGCAATCCAACACTATCGTTTAACTTCGTGGAGCCAAGGTAAGGTTGATTACTAAAATCTTAGTTCATCTTGTAAAGTTATTCGCCCCAAACAGCTGATTTTTTTCAAAATACAGACACGAAACAGAGCGTTTCTTATCACATGAAGTAATCACAAAGCCAGCCCCTGATGATGGAACCCCTGATGCCGTAGTAAAAACACTTCACGTGTCTAGATCAGGGACTACGTTCTATTGGGAATAGATAGAGCAGGGACTTCTACATCTACAGAGCATGGCCCCTCCAATTTACAGAGCTTCCACTAGATTACAAAATCACAAGATTATTAATTTACATACAAGATTTTCTTAGGCTTATCCAGTAGTCAGTCAGAGCAAACTTCCCAAGAGAGAAGAACTTGCCTCTCATTCCAATGTTTTTTTTGGTAAAATAGTTCTGACAGACATTACGCATATATAAATCGGCAGAGATAAAGCAGCGTGATAAGAGAACACATAAATTCCACAAAAACTTCACTTTTGCTACAATAGAAGCAAGGAAAAACAGAGCGTAAATCAAAATACAACACCTGGCTCATAATGCAGCTGCACCAAGGTTTTCAACCATTCTGGAATGGCAGTTGCCATTTCAAAAATTTCAAAATAAAACAGAAGTAGAAAAATCAAGCAACTCGTCCTCTTTTTATTGGCGAAAAACTGACATATCACATGAAAAACCACGCTCTTGCAACCAAAAGGTGTTTGCAAACCATTTTGCAGTGTCGCAGAGGGAGAAGTCTGGGGGACACACTGCCAGAAACATGCCAAACACTCCAAAAACCTGAGAAAAAAGTAATCTTTTATCTCAAATAATGAGTAAACATGCCCGTTACATCAGTTCAGAGCAGTCCGGTGCCATCACCAGTTCCGGCAGCTGCTCAGCATACATGTCAATTAATGAGTTCCCAACATATACATTATCTTCAAATCCATTTTGTGCAATTTCGGCATGTATTTCTCGACCCTTATTAGCTCCAACAGCACAACAAGCTTTCAAATCAAGATAAAACTTACAATATTTGGAGATATGCCTGATAGCTGCATATCCTCGAAACACTGGAGAGCTTGCGAACAATATCCATGTTCAGCAGCAGCAGCATTGCATAGAATACATGCCCAGGGTGCCGGTTAGCGGTTCCCACACCGCCGCCAAAGAACAATCGCGACCGCCCGGTTCTGACCAAGAGCGGGTTTTGAGGTCACCAAAGATATCCTAGGTATATTCTAGCATATACATAGGATATGCCACAAACCCACATAAACAAGGGTTTGCCCCCTAGGGGCAACCCAACAAAAATCAAATAGAGCATAAGAGAGCTTATTTGCCATTGTCATTAGTGCCGGAACCTGAAAATCGCAAGCCAGTTCATTCAATAGGAGAAGTTTAAATAAGAGAAAAGGCGATTGTAGAAATATGCCACAGCCAAGCTCGAGGGATAGAGCTATAAATAAAGTTACTCCTCTATAGATCGCTAGCTTATTCCATTGCAGTCGCTATGAGCAAATAAACTTGCAAAAAAAAATGGCAGTTTGGGTAAGCAAATTGTGCAGCCAATTATTCGACCAATTCCTTGTCGTGTATTAATTGCCATAGCTGTAACTTGTAGAAAACTTGCAGCTCTAGAGCATGTGCGACCAGAGTTTCGCTCTGTGTTTCGAGGAGGAGGTTGCTTGCCCTAAATGAAAACCTAACTAAACATATCAAAAGATATATAAGCATAACAAGTTGATGGGTTGTCTTGGTCTCCAAAATTAGCCAATGTCTCTTAACTGCTATGCAACAAAGTTGTAACCATTGTATTGCATACAAAAAATAATAAATCCTTTATAATATCATGTCCATCACCTTCGCCACCACCTCCTTCAATATATGAATCACCACCTACTCCACCACCCTCTCTCCCTCCATACAAATACGAATCACCTCCTCCCCCTTCTCCCTCACCTCCTCCTCCACCACCTCCTTATGTGTATCCTTCACCATTAATACTGCCACTTTTTGAGTGCCCCTCCCCAGCCTCGTATTACCATTACTATAACTCCCCACATCAACCTTTTACCTGCCAATGCACGTGCTCCATGTAATTGACATACATTGTTTATTCTTTTTTTAGAAATTAATAAATAAATACACAATTTTTATACACAATTTTGATTGAGGTAAATATGCGCAACTTCTAGAAATGGGATGGGATGTAACTGAGCTAATCTATCTAGATGGCATATTTCCCTTCGTCTCATTTAGGAAGTGCTAAGTCTTGATATAGTTCCGATCAAGGAATGTAAGCAAGATGACAGGCTCTCCAGTTATAAGTTTGTCGTTTTGACATAGCAAGGGAGCCTGACACTTGATACTGCAAAACAACTAAGCCACAAATATTAAGATGCTAGAATCATGAAGTACAATCACTGATGTTTGTAAGAACACGTGCTATAGTCATGCTTCAACTCGCAACTGCAAGACAACTAAGCCAAAACTATTAAGATGCTAGAATTATGAAGTCCAAATATTGATGTGAAAAAAAATACATATTTTGCTCTATTTGTCAGTGTTTAGGTGTGCGTATATCGCGAGTAGAACAATTTTGATTGGGGTAAATATGCGCAACTTCTAGAAATGGGATGGGATGTAACTGAGCTGATCTATTTGGATGGCATTAACGGCCCATTACAAGGAGCACGTCAACCCCGCGCTGGCCCGGGGCCCGCAGCTCTACCTGCGTTCCCAACTGCCCCTGAAAAAGTGCAGACTCATTGCCTCCATTCGCACAGGTGTCCACCATCTCCGCATCGAGACGAGCAGGTGGATTGGGGAGCCCCGCCAGGACAGGCTCTGTCAGTGCTGTCAAACGGGCGCCATTGAGGATGAGTCTCACACTTTCCAGAGCTGCCCAGGATTCAGTCAGATCCGGGCCAGATACGTTCCCTTAGTACGGTCGGACTTGCCCCTACATTTGCTGATGAGCACACCGTCGACGCGGCTCCGTGGTCGCATATTCAGAGGTACTGGATCGGCGAGCCCACCTTTTGCCCCTTTTGGCTGCTCACTTGTCCGGGCACTATGGGTACCTGCACATGAGTGTATATATTTTGTGTGTTTTGCATTTTCGTATATTGGAACGGTTTTTGTCCAGATTGATTCGCTGCCACGGTTTTTCCCTCGAAAACCTTTCGGGGCGGGGGTTTTTTAATCCGGGTAGTAATCCGCTTGCTGCGCTTTTGTATTGGGTCCCACAGACCGATTGGTCTCCATGGACGATAAAAATACCTTCCTTCCTTCCTTCATCTCATTTAGGGAGTGCTAAGTCTTGATATAGTTCCGGTCAAGAAACGTAAGCTAGATGACAGGCTCCCCAGTTATAAGTTTGTCGTTTTGACATAGCAAGGGAGCCTGACAGTAAATATTAAGATGCTAGAATCATATAATCCAAACACTGATGTTTGTAAGAACACGTGCTATAGTCATGCTTCAACTCGCAACTGCAAGACAATTAAACCAAAACTATTAAGATGCTAGAGTTATGAAGTCCAAATATTGATGTGGAAAAAATGCACATTTTGCTCTATTTTGATGGTGTTTAGGTGTGCGTGTATCGCGAGTCCTCATCACAAGAATGTACATTTTGCACTATTTCTTCTTTTACCCTCTTATCTCATTATCAATTCCAAATTCCATGGTACCTTCTAGCACACAAACTAAAAAAGCACAAAATAGCGGCGGCGAACCGCCGCAATAAATTCTTGTAAATGTAATTGCAATTGTACTCACACCTTATAAACACGCCTCCAGGCCCTTATGAACCTTCATCAACCTTAGTAAAAATTCTTTCCATATTTTCATTGTTATTTAGTTCTTTACTTTGTTTTCTTAGAATTTAGTCTCCTTCTCTATAGAACTCCTTTTTCCAACTATTGGCTAAAAATGTTTGTCATAGCATATTTTAGGGTATACATAGTGTTGGAACACAAACATCGAAGGTAGCTTTCAAGATTCATATCATGATGCATGGATGCTGACTTCGGCACGCTGCCATTGTCCTGTATAAATGTATTACGTCTTGTGAAAACTTTTTTACAATTTGAGTCAAATCTGTAGTCCAACCGAACTTTCCAAAGATACATGGACATATTTTAGCTTGCAGATGATGAATCAAATGGGAAGAGAGCTTGAGAGATGCAAGGGGGTTCATCTAATCTCTCAAAGAATCTCATTATGTACTCTGGTTGTCAATTGATGGTTTATGTTGTTCAATTCCTTATTTAATTTATCGCAAACTAGAAATATTATTTTTTTTTAATCTATATACTCCATACTATTAATTACAAATTCCCATGATGTTACACATTTCCACGAGTTTTCTGCTTTAAACTGAGCTGGAAGATCATTTCTAGACTATTCACATGTAGTGATGAAAATGTAGGATGAAGTTGTTATGTTAATAAAAAGTCTCATTTTGCCTCAAAGGGCTTGAAGTGCAATACTTTCTTATGAAGTAGCCCATCACTAAAACGTGACAAGTTTTCTGGAGCAGTAGAAAGTAGAGACCACCAATTCTAGAATGGGGCTCGCATGAAAACGACAAAAACCTCTAGGCTTCTCATTCATCTCAGCAGATTTTCTAGAATGGTGGATAGTGGATAGACGCACACATGCGAACTATCCATGAATAAAAATAAAGGGAATATCCGATTATACAACTTGGACCCCATGAAATACAATGCTAATAGATGTTTGGTCTGTGTACCTGCCGAAAGCTTATCACCGGGATTAAAAAACCCCACCCTTTCGGGTTTTCGAGGAAAAACCCTAGTGATAAGCCTTCGGCAAGGGGCTTGGACAAACGTAAGGCTGAGAATTTGCTCCCAAAGAACCCATGAATGGAGAAGTCGAAGCTGCTGCTGCTGTCGCTTGCTAACCTGTACCTGCACATCACTGACACTAGAACAAATGTGACAAAACAAACCTCCCAAAGTGGAGAGGCTGATCACACGTGCCACGCGACAACAAAGACCTCTTCAAATGGAGGGGCTGGTCACGCGTGCCAGACGACAAATACATTAAACAATTAAGGGGAGGGGGAGGTGGGTTTCAAAGAATAGAGAATAAGGTACTGCTGAGAGAGAAGAGGAAGTGCCGATGAGATGTTGATGAAGAACCTCACCTAATATAGCGATCCCCCAACCAGAGAAAGCATGCAATACATGCATGCGAGACATGCATGCTCGCCCCCTCTAGAATCTCGATCCGAGGGCTCAGATCGATGGAATTAGTATATGAAGCTCATGATGGGTATTTTATCTCAGTTATGTTATTCAAATGTTCAGGTACAACCATTAATAACTTACATAGCTTGATTTGTTTGTATGTCCTTCAACTAGCATTATTCATTATCTTTGAGATAGATCTCTTGCGTTGACAGAATACTAGCAGAAGTTGAGGGAAACAAACCTCCAGGCCAATGATCTTCACAATAACTCCTTAAGTGTTGTACGATTAAACTATAATAAAGCAACACGAACAGGGGGCAAGAAACGTAACATAGAAAAAAAAAGCAAAAGATGCAAAGGAAACGATGAGATTCACTCCTTGCACGAATAACTATCATCAAAAACCTTATATCAAAAGGAACATGGGAGCATATTGAAGATAATGTCATTATATATGCGTATCTAAGCCTCTAGTAAACATGAAAAAAAAAAGGATAGCTAGGTGAGTGGAGAGAGCAATAGATACGAAGATGCAGAGTGCAGATGGATAAAATGTCACAAGCATTTTGACACAAATATCTAGAGTGCAGATGGGTTAACATCACAAGCATTTTAACATAGATAAATAATATGATAATTATAATGTTACACCCAGTTAATAAAATCTGTTAATTAAATTGTTTTATTCTAAACAATGAACGGCCTGAACTTAAAGTTATATTTAAAAAAAATGTGACGTTCCAAGTATTTATACGGTATACGTATAAATATACTGACACGTCACCCAGTAAAGGTACGCCACATTGGGGTATTGTAATCTAGGGGGTTGACCTAAAAGGGATTAAATTAGCTATGCTAATTTAATTATTAAGGATAATAACCTATAATTAAGGAATTAATATCTGAGTGGATTAATTAAGCTAATTAATGGTTTGGGAAGGCGCCACCTGACCAAACTCGATTGGCCAGCATGGGGAATGCTAATTGGGGCCATCAAGGTGGATCATTACCCCCATCTCACCCAAAATCGACCCAGAAGAAGGAGCAGCTGAGCGCCAAAGTACCTGGAACTGTTGCTGATCACCCCGTGGTTGCTAAACACCCAGATTCTAAGAGATGGAGGCGCCTCATGACAATGGATCAAGTCGAAACTCGGGTCAGTAGATAATCTAGTTGACATCTTTAAGGATAGAGCTTCAGTTAAGTTCTTTGAGTCTTCTCTGGTTGTTCTTACTTAGGATTAACCCTTCTTTGGTATTTAAGATTACATTTCAATTATGGATTACGTATGATGGATGGATGGATGTGTATATGAAAGTAGCTCTGTTAAACTTCCATAAAGCAGGGATTAGAGGGGGGTAGAGACCTTTGTGCCATATGCTTTAGTATGTTCTTAGTAGCTCCTTTAATTCCCAATTTATGCGGCCTGTGCACAAGAGACCACCGAGTTGTGGATGCTATGGAATTGCTTAGCACCAGATAAGGGACGCAGTGGTGAAGTGGGGGTGGGGTCTTGCACGAACATAAAAGGCTCCTGAGACTCCTACAGTGGGCTAGGCCTGATAGCCGGTCACATAGAGGGCTGGGTATGGGTCTGACACTCCCTGGGCGCAGAGGTGTGACCCGTATGGGGCACCCTGTGCTTTGAGTAGATTTAGGGTGAGTAAGTCGGGTACGGATGCGGGGGTCGCTGATGCGGCACGTATTCTCTAGCTCACCCATGGAACCACTGTGATCCTAGAAGGGGACACTTCCCTGACCTGCCTCATCGGACGGGGCTTCATGAACCCTGGAGTAGGCTCGAAGGGTGATACCTTGAGTCTGCGTCTCCGGAAGGCTATAGTGACGCCATAGCATGATTGGACTCATCTGCAAAGTGTGCACAGGAGGGGCGGATGGAGTGGACAACCCTAGCCGATGTTCTATGCCAGCCAACGCCATGCCAAGATTCGGTCTGCTGACCTCTTGAAACCTAGCCGTCAGTCGATCCTCACTGGAGTCTGAGCCGGGGTAGAACCATGGGTTTGGGGCGTTTTCCCTAGTATTAAATGCATATTCTTTGTTGTTGTCACTTGGATGGATGTGCCACCCTTCGTGGTGGTATTTTATGATATGATTATGCGGTGTGCTAACCTTGTATTCACGCTTCCGCGACATAGGAGCCCCATTGAAGGCGTGGGCCGAATGACCCCTCTGTGTCCTTCACTCGAGCATCTCTCTATGGATGGCCCGAGTTATACGGAGGGCCCTGCTCGTGGCAAGTTGGTCAACATGGGAGGGGAAAGTCCCCGTATATATACGTCCGAGTGTCGTATATGTTCAGGGAGCGTCACAGTGGTATCAGAGCCGTGATTTCGGTTACTCGAAATCATAGCACTGACCAAACCCTAACTCGTTAGTTCGGTAGTTAGGAGGGAGTTTAAACTAGTGTGATTGTTTAGCTCTTTGATGTTTGGTTTTGTGCTAGGTTAATATAATAGATTGTAAGTTCTTAAGAAGTTTAAGGCGACTGGAGGACCCAAGTTTGGAAGGGCTATAACTTTCCGCAGGTAGCTCTGATGAAGGCAAAAATGGCTCCAATGGATCGGGCACCTCTCAAATACCCTAGGGGGCACGTCTCCCAAGGGCGAACGTGACGTAAGCTACAGCCGAAAAAATTAAAAGGGGCTGCTGTCTTTGAGGTGTTTCTTTCGCAAGTTATGACCATACGCCAACTTTCTTGGCCCCATACGGTCCCGCGTATTTTTATACGCGCCTTTTTTTTTTTTTTTTTTTTTTTTTTAAATGAAAATTTTTAATAAAAAGTTAAACGTTGAAATTCAAGTTTGAGTCATTTTTTTTAAGTGTGTTTCTTTGGACGACCTTTTCCGCCATAGCCGCCGGACTGGAGCTCCTCTTTCCGCCATAGCCGACCTCCACTGTTACCTTGCGACTACCCTAAACCCCTAGCGCCCTCGCCTACTCCCTAGCGCCACTTGTTTAAGCTTGAGCGCCCTACTTCATCTTCCTAGTTGTCCATCGCCAGTGCTATGATGCCGCGCTTCAAGCTGACAGTCGACCTAAAGAAGATGAACGTCTTCCAGCTGGTTAGCGTCCTACTAGACTATCTTTCGAAGGATAACCCTATGGTCGACACTGTCCTAGACCTTTTGGTGAAGCACTTTACTGAGGGCCGTAGAATCCCCTACCCCATTTTTCATTTCAATGACCGCTTTCTTATGAAGCTCAATGCTGCAGACCAACCCTACACCCTTGTAGAGCAGCCTGACCAAGCTTGGGCCCTTGTTAAGTTCTATCCACAAGCCAGTTCCGAGGAAGATCCCACCGAGCTTATCAGGACAGAGGCCCAACGGGTTCAGCACCTTGCTAGGGTAGAAGACCTTCAGCAAATAGCTAGTGCCCTACCAGAAGCGTGGGCCAATAGTTTCTACTACCTTGGTAAAGGCCATGTACTTATGTACAGGAACCATTACAACCTTCCCACCTTCTTTTGGAACGAAGAACTTTATAGTTTTGTTTTTGAAAATGTTCTACCTAGCTTCACCCAGGATCGCATGGACCTTGTGCAAGCGGACATGCGGGCTCGCCCGGCCCGGTACCATACAGAGATTGCCAGGCGCATACAAGCGCTTTTGGACAAAGAGGCCCGGTCTGCAGAGAGAGAGGCGCTTCGTAAAGAAGACGAGGATGCCCAAAACTAGCAGGGCGGGGACTAGCAGATAGATCAGCAGGAGGACCAGCAAGTTGATCAGCAAGGGGATCAGAACGTTGATCAGCAGCAGGATCAAAATGTTGATCAAAGTGTTGACCAAATGGTGGATCAAACTGTTGGCCAGCAACAAGATCAACATGTAGATCAGGGCGGAGGCAAGAATAGGAAGAATATGGAGTGGGGTAATAGGAAGAGGAAGAATACAAAACCCGTAAAGGGGGGTGTGGATTACAAGACCCGCATGCAGAAGAATGCCACCATTGCCAAGAAGACATCGGCTCAGAGACGGGAGCAAATCGTTCAGCGGGCAAAGCATCCGACAACCGGCGGGAAATCCATACCATTATTGAAGCAAACCGTCAAGCCGCGGAAGCCCCATAGATATCGACCGGGCACGGTAGCACTTCGAGAGATACGTAAGTATCAGAAGTCTACTGAGCCATTGATTCGTCGGCTCCCTTTTCAGCGGCTTGTTCGGGAAATTGCCCAGGAATTTAAAACCGACCTGAGGTTCCAAGCCTTTGCAATCCTCGCACTCCAGGAGGCTGCCGAGGCTTACCTCATAGAGATTTTGAGCGACGCCAACCTCTGCGCCATACATGCAAAGAGGGTTACCATAATGCCAAAGGACCTCCAGCTAGCACGAAGGATCCGAGGGGAGTTTCGGTGACTAGGCGACTTTCTTCCTTCTGTTGTAAAACTATTATGAACTTATCTATGTAAAATATTCTCATTTTGGAGTGTAAATATAAAAATGTTTTCTTTCCGCCACTTGGTGTGAATTTAAATATAAATTATTAACTAAATAATAATTTTTAATAATAATTTGGGGAAACGTGCCGAAAAGTATAAAGCCCCTTTTTGGCCATTAGGGTTTCATTTCCCTTCTTGCTTTCAGTGTTTTCCTTCTCCTTCTTTGCGCCTTCATCCTCATGGCTCGCCCAACCCTTCAGCAATGGTATTTGGATGGAGAGCACTGGGACCCTGCGGTCCCCTTTGATCTTCTTCATCTTTATCTCCTCCAGCAAGTAAACCTCATCTCTAACATGCAGGCGCATCCCGATTACGCCGCCTTCCTTCAGTTCTATTGCGAAGAGATTGTACCTGCATGTGTCTACAACGAGGATGATTCGCAGCTCTACCTCGACTTCCACACCCTGCTCCAGATGTTAGGGGGTGATGAGCATGCCCGGAATGTCATTAAGGGCATAAGGAGGCGAGGGACTGACCTCCCCATTGTCACAATAGATCAGGAAGCTTGTTTTGAGGCCCGATTTGCACTGGCCATCATTATGGACCAGTATATTGAGGACGAGGAGATAGCTGCTGAGCATTCCTCTATGCCTGTACCCTGACCCGAAAGACGACGAAGTCGTCGACGAACAGGATTTTGCACGGTGGAAGGAGTTAGCCACCGAGGCGCCCGTAGGAAGGGATAAAGCCCTCAAACTCGAAGGGCTCAACCTCCTTCCTACCGTACTCGTGAATAACCAAGAGTACCTGATCCTAGAGGATATTATGTGGGCCTACCGCGTTCTTGCTGATATGCGGGGCCGCAAAAAGATAGAGGTCCTCTATGATCTTGCCGAGTACTGCCAGGATGACTTCCTTGACTTTACAACGCCCGTTGTGCATCCGCCACAAGTCGAGGACTTGTTAGCATACCGGCCAGAAGAGTTAGAGCCCGTTGAGACCCTTTTAGGGTCAGGAGGGAACGAAAGGGGGATAGCAAGGAAGAGAGGATGTGCACTTCCAAGGCAATCAAGAGTACTCTAAAATCAACATGCTGCAAGGACGAATGTGTCAAAAAACTGAGCCGAGAGCAAGTATGTGCCTTAAGAAAAGAATTTTATTCTCAATCAAGCAGTGCCAGGATTACGCTTGTTTTTGATGTGTTGAGTGTAACTTATACAGGGCAGTCGGAGGCAAAAGTAGTGGTCTCGGGGTGGAGTGTCTTTGTCAATTCGCATGGTAGCGTGGCTTTAGGAGTTGCTCGGGCCCACGTTTTATCGTTGGAGGAAGAGGTTGAAGTTAGGTGGAAAAGCAGGTGAGCATGGTAATCTGTGCTCTAAGAAGCCTAGATGCGTGACACTAGCAGCTACGAAAAAGTGTGCTTGATACCTTCATTAGTGAGAATGCAGAGCATTCCACATAGAAGCAAAAAAGGAAAGGATGATATAAGGGAGAATGTTCACTTAAACTTTCTTCCATCCTTAATAAGAAGAGCATACATAAGGAAGTGGGCTGGTGGAAGAATTGACGGAAAGAGTGTAACCTTGCCCTTTTTTACAATATTTGGAAGAAAGAGTTTCAGACGTCCAAGATAGCCAAAAATACAGCATTCTCCAAGTGTAACATATGTGTAGTCATCAAGCAGAAATTGGAAAGAACAAAAGATACAAGGGAGAGGCGCAACCTTTCAATTCAACGGCGGGCACATATGTTGGAACAACGTTCCTGTAGGAGTCAATATTGGCATTGGCGTGCATTATCACATCGTTCGCCAGAAAGTCACCTTTGCATAATACATGATAAGATGGATCAGGTCAAAACACTCACACCAAGAAGTCACCATCTCGCAAAGTCTGTTTGGAGAGGAGATCGCTTGAAGAGCAGCTTGACAGGAGCATTGACACATGGTCATGGTGGACGGGCTTATGGCCATTTCTCTCTTGATCTTTGGAAGGATGACTCAAACTTTCATGTTGGATCACTTTCTAGGATCCTACACTATCTTGAGTTGCTGGAAGAAGACAAGTGTGGTGATCTTGTGGAAGCAGAACTACAGATTGCAAATTGATGTCACTTCGGCAGTTTTTATTGACTGATACACCCCAGCCTCCAGAGGAGCATTTTGCAGCTCCAATGCGGCCTCCTTCTGCAGATCAGCCATTGCAGATTACTATGGGAGGTATGGATGATAAGGAGGAAGACCTTTGGATACCAAGGTGAGCCTTAAGGATGACAAGGAAGAAGCGGAGCAGGAGAAGCTCCCCCTTAACTTGGAAAAGGAAGTGGAGACCTCCAGGGATCCCGAAATTAGGGCAATGGGCAACCATGTGACCCATTCTTCCTTTCAGCTTTCCGGCAAGGTGAGGTCCTATTCTTCTCTAAGAACCTAGGGCCTTCTTCTGAAGCATCTTGGTGGGCACTTCGTGCCATATCCACCTTGGCGGGCCATAAGAAGATTGACTACCACGCCACCACCATTACCTTGGTCTAAAGAGATTTGGCTATCCTAGCATCGGGGGACGTGGCGGGCTGTGCCAATATGCGTCTCCTTGTGGCGGCACCTTTGGCCACCTGCTTACCACCAGAGGCAGCAGCTCGAGCCGCCCTCTCTGCTAGCCCCAGTGCTACTTTGATGAGCTACCGCCCACCTCCTCAGCCTATGGACGAAGAGGAGGGACCCAGTTCTTAGACAAATTTTTTTATTTTATTTATTACGCATCTTGTACTGAGTACAGTTGTAAATTTTGATTTGGCATTATGGCCATCCTATAATATACGTGCCATTGTCTTATGACTTATGATTATTGTATCGTTAAATACAATTAAATTCTTTTGTGTTCCCATGATACTTTCTTGTATCTTTTAGACCTTAGAGTATAAGAAATTGTCACACTTTGTATATTCATTCTTACCGTCTTGCAGACGAGGGACTCGAAGAATATGAAGAAAGAATCACCAACCAAATACGAAGGGACGATCCAGGGCCTCCCGAACAAGACTACGGCCAGCGATATGGGGAGTACCCAGAGCGGGACGATGATTACGAGATAGGGGAACCCGCAGAGCAAGGAGAGCCCTATGACCCAGCTAAAGGATTGGAAGTAGTCAACATTCTCCGAGAACGGGCCTTTGAGGACTTACAGCAAACTCTTCGTCGAACATGGGATTACTGGGACATGACCAGGCATGAAGCTTTTGCTGACGCCAACGATCACTTGTGGCAGATTTTCTATGCGCTAAGAAGGCTCTTTAATCCCCTTATCATTAGCCCCACCCTGGACTACCAACCTGTTATCATCCAGGCCTGGGCTCGCTACAAGCTAGTCAGAGCTGTACGCGAGAGCGTTCGCTACTCTATCTTGTACCCTTTTGCGCAGCCCTAGGCCCGGTCCCCTCAGTTTTGTTTTCTACGTTATGTGTGAGTTGAAGAATTCTCCAATGTATAATATCTATCTCTGTATTATATCACTTTAAGTTTTGTCACTACCAGTGTAATGATCTCTAATGTAACGACTGTTCTCACTTATAATAAAGATCTTTTCTATGTACTCTTCTATTTATTCTCTCTCTAAATGCTATCCCAAATGATTTTCTTTGTGAGACTTGATGTCACTATAATTCTCCTTATACCTTTTTATGCTCAATATAGACGGTGCACGCAACGCCGCCTGGCAGACGCCCTCGAATGCCAGTAGACTAACACCTGAGCAGGAACTTATGTTGATGAAGGGGCAATTAGTCGAGTTACAAACTTATGTGTTGAATGCCAACCCACCGCAGCATGTACAGGAGGATGGACCGGAGTTACCTCCGTTACCGCCAAGCCCACCACCACAGCAGCCACTTGCACCTGAACCAGGCCCCGTGCCTGCACAAAGGAGGCACCGTTCCAAACGTCGTCGTAGTTCCTCTAAGGATAGTGCCACCTCCTCACCATCAGCCACTTCTGAGTCCTCTGAGTCATCTATATCCTCTGGAGACCATGCCAAGCGCCGGGACAAGGAGTACCGTAAGATGGTTGACACGGCTATAACCAGTATATGGAAGAATAGGAAACTGGCCCAATTTGATGGGAAATCTAGAGGCGGGCTGAATGCAGAGTCCTGGTTGGACGAGATGAAGGAGTTTGGAAAGTACTATGGCATGACAGAAAAGGATACAGGAAAGGTTGCCACCACAAACCTTACAGGAGCTGCTCGTATTTGGTGGAAGGGCTATGCTAGAGCCAAGCATCTGGACAGAAGCAGATGCAAGTTCAAAAAGTTTGCCAAAGCTTTTAAGTCGCATTACATGCCCCGTGCGCACAAATGCCAGCAGATTCAGACTTTTTATAGGTTAGAGCAGAAGGGTATGTCAGTTCAGGCCTACACTGATGAATTTATGCGCTTGAGGCTGTATGTGCCAGGAATGAATGAAAAGAGGGCGGTGGAGGGTTATATTGAAGGGTTGGCCCCCTCAATTAAACGAATGGTTAAGGCCAAGGTCAGGGAAGTGTCCCCTTCCAGGATCACAGTGGTTCCATGGGTGAGCTAGAGAATACGCGGCCGCATCTCCCGGTGACCCGGTGACTGTACAACTTACTCACCCTAAATCTACTCAAAGCACAGGGTGCCCTATACGGGTCACACCTCTGCGCCCAGGGAGTGTCAGACCCATACCCGGCCCTCTATGTGACCGGCTATCAGGCCTAGCCCACTGTAGGAGTCTCAGAAGCCTTTTATGTTCGTGCAAGACCCCACCCCCACTTCACCACTACGTACTTGGAGAGACCTATGTGCCATATGCTTTAGTATGTTCCTAGTAGCTCCTTTAATTCCCAATTTATGCGGCCTGTGCACAAGAGACCACCGAGTCGTGGATGCTATGGAATTGCTTAGCACCGATAAGGGACGAAGTGGTGAAGTGGGGGGGGTCTTGCACCTAACATAAAAGGCTTCGAGACTCCCTGGCTGGGCTGGGCGATAGCCTGGCCATGAGGGCCGGGCATGGGTCCGACACTCCCTCGGGCGCAGAGGTGTGACCTGCATGGGGCACCCCCGTGCTTTGAGTAGATTTAGGGTGACTAAGTCGGGCACGGATGCGGGGTCGCTGATGCGGAACGCATTCTCTAGCTCACCCATGGAACCACCGTGATCCCGGAAGGGGACACTTCCCGACCTGCCCATCGGACGGGGCTTCATGAACCCCCGGAGTAGGCTCGGAAGGGTGATACCTTGAGTCCCGCCTCCCCGGAAGGCTATAGTGACGCCATAGCATGATTGGACTCATCTCAAAGTGTGTGCAGGGGAGGGGCGGATGGAGTGGACAACCCTAGCCAATGTTCTATGCCGCCCAACGCCATGCCAAGATTCGGTCTGGCTGGACCTCTTGAGACCTAGCCGCCACCGATCCTCACGAGTCCGGCGCGAGGTAGAACCATGGGTTTGGGGCATTTTCCCTAGTATTAAATGCATATTCTTTGTTGTTGTCACTTGGATGGATGTGCCACCCTTCGTGGTGGTATTTTATGATATGATTATGCGGTGTGCTAACCTTGTATTCACGCTTCCGCGACATAGGAGCCCCATTGAAGGCGTGGGCCGAATGACCCCTCTGTGTCCTTCACTCGAGCATCTCTCTATGGATGGCCCGAGTTATACGGAGGGCCCTGCTCGTGGCGAGTTGGTCGCCATGGGAGGGGGAAGTCCCCGTATGTATACGTCCGAGTGTCGTATATGTTCAGGGAGCGTCACAAAAAAGGAATGGTGAGAAACTCTTTCTGCATACTAACTTTTCAAAGATATTAAGTTATAAAGACTATTTTTACCTCAAAAATAGGGCCAACAGGCCTACACATTGGAAAAAACAAGTTGGAACAGTGGAGAAAATATGAGGCGACTGAGCAGTGTCATACTGTTGTTTGTGTTAATTACTGTAACTTGGCCTGCGGGAGATGATTCGGACCAAGGCACTCCATACTCAAGTACGGAGGCTAGAAAGAAAAGCTCCAAGTTCTTTTTTCGTCCTTTTCCCTGGTTGCCCCCTGGTTATATTCTCGGCAACCCGTATATCCTCATCCTTTGTCCTAGTTCCAAATTTTGAGTATTCATCTCCTCCTCTGCCTCCATCCCTCATATATGCCTTCCCACTACCTCCACCTTATGTCTATCAATCTTCAACTCCTCCATCTTTGGTTTACTCTACCCCACCTCCAACTTTAGTATACGAGTCCCCTCTTCCTTCGCCACATTATGTCTACCCTTCACCACCTCCCCTATCCCCCT